>CM050172.1:61373022-61898022 GCA_027410445.1 Discoglossus pictus | reverse complement strand
GCATTGGTGATTTTATTCCTAGTGCCATATTTCATTATTTGTGCATCTACCTACAGATTCAGCGACTCCAAATTCTACTGGCTAACACTGAGGCTACAGCAAGGTGGGTTTGATTAATTAATGTGCATTCCTGCTATCTCAAGGCATAAGGTGAGATGTGCGATAGCATTGTCATTGTGTCGCCTTATGTTCTCAGTTATTGGCATTCTACTGTGTGGAAAAGAAAAACATTATGTTGCTAAAATCTGAAAAGTTTAAATATGTTTTTGTGTTTATATTCTTGATCTTATTATCATTGAGCCCATCAAACGTCTTCCTGTGAATGCCCTGTATATTTTTATTTCTCTGTCACTTTATTAAAGTGTCAGTATCATAGAGCTCCATCATATTCCTCCCCATAGGGCGATTAGCATACATGGGGGTCCAATAGGGTAGAGTGCCTTGGGGGTCTGGTGAGTTCCCACATGGCATAGGATGTTAAGTGGCATGGGGGTGCATGAGGACACCCATGGTTATAGTTATTAAAACCATGGGGTCCATTGAGGTATGGCGTTAATGATAGGTGCCATGTTAGATGTTTAGGGACCTCTGTGACATGGGATTAATTTTTAGATACTACAAAGTTAATTTTAGGTGCCATGGGGGTCCATAGGGACCCTCATGGTTATTGATAAATATTCAATATGGATCTGTGAAGAATCCATGGTATAGGGGTTAATGATAGGTGCCATATAGATTCATTTACCAGGTCATAGGGGCTAGCGCATGGGAAGGGTGCATCCCCCAGCTTATTGCGAGTATTGGGGGGAGTCCTGGGGATCCCCAGGCTCACAGGGGTAGAGGGTCATAAACCCCTTGTTTTTTTTTATTGTTTAACCCCTTCCCTGACATGGGAAGGGGTTTATATAGATAGATGGAGGAAGGGGATGATGTTAGTAGTGAGTACCGTTCTGCAGCATTGCTTTGGAGACTACTGAGCTTCTGACTCAGAGTCTCCGGCAATCATGATTTGAGCACACCTTTGGGCTAGTGAGTAATGGGAAAATCTTCCTTAGTGCATGTACTTAATTTGAGGGGAAAAGGCTCCCACAGTTATGAAGGAGCCTTTTCTGGTGGCTATGTGCCCACATGGAACGGAGCCCATAGTCTTGCATTATCCATTACATTAATATGATCTTCATTTGAAGTCCGGGAGAAGAAGGGAATTTTTGCTTCTATTTTTGGGGCATTGCAGTGGTCTTTAATGGTGGTGATGAGAAAGAAGATTTTCTTTTTTTTGCGATAGATCACCTCCAGAGAGCAAAGATTCACAAAAACGTCAGAAAGCTCTGACATCCGCTGTTGCCAAATTATCCAAGAAAGTCAAGGAGCTACAAGAAGAAAATCACAGTCTAAAGGCTGACCTGGACCGAGCGATGGCTCCTTCACCAACATCTACTAGGAGTAAAGGTGCATATATTGTAACTATTATGAGTGTTTCAAGCTTACAGTAAAATGATGATGTTTTTCTTGCTTTTTTGGGTCTGCTTGAATTTACTTAGGAGCACTCTGTAACTTCCAGTCTGGTACACTGGAAGCTATTTAAATTTATGTTTTTTTATATTAAAAAATGTTTTATAAACTGACCTGTTGGTATATAAATTTGAAGAACAATTGCAACAATTGTAGGCTTTCTGCAGAACAGATGAAGAAATACACCGGAGAAGGAAAAAGAGGCAGTAATGGATAGATAGAAAGAGACTATAGGAAAAGGGGAGAGTCAGACAGTTATTTGGATATATGAGAAATGCAGACAATGTAAGATGAAGAGGAAAAGATGGTGTCATGAAAGAAACAGGAGAAGAGATGGGGAAGACAGCCAAGATAAGGAATGGGAGAGCCAGCTATGTCAAGGGGCAGACAGACAGCCAGGGCAAAGTAGGTGGCAGACCAATAGGAAGGCCAAGGAAAGAACAGAGCAGCCAGGATAAATGACGAGGCAAACATATAGGCAGGTTAAATGTAGGAGAGAGGCAGACAGGCCAAATAGAGAAGAGAGACTGACAGGACCGAGGGGAGGACAGATGCTTATGGGGAAAAGAGGAGGTTAGAGAGACGGAGACGGACTGGGCCAGCAGAGGCAACAGGGAAGAAGTATAGAAACCCAGAAATACAATTACTGAAAGCAGAGATAAACAATCCTGACCTAAGTAAATAACTATTTTTTAATAAATATTTTCAGAAACAAAAGTTATTACAGTGCTGCATGCTTAACTGCTTTTTTAACTTGACTTTACGTTTTAGGTTACAGTGAATGGAGCAAATCGCGACTGGTGAGGAAGCTTTCTGAACTGGAAAAAGTAAGTAACTTATTAAAAAATAGCCCGGTATTTTTTTATCCTTTTGTTTTGCGTCAACATGTTTTGTAGTACTATATAAGGGTTAGGTACAAAGCAAAATACAAATGAACATATGGCAAGAGAATGGAGGGCCCTATCTTGGAGCTTAACCTCTTACATTCATAGTGGTTTTTGCCAAACCTTACAATCTAAAGGAAGTGGCAGAAAACTGAGCAGGAATAACAGATAAGGATTTGGATGGTCCAGGAAGGGAGTGAAAGTGAAGAGAAGACAATTCTAAAAGAGAATGATTGAATGAAGTACAGAATTGGAGAACAGTACCAAACTAATAAAGGTGGGTAAGGTAGGAAAGTTAGAAGAAATGTGTTGGTGCAGTGGACCTGAAACGCACGATTGTCTGGTGTTCAGTAACACAGCAGGATGGGGGTAGTGGGCAGGGGTGGAAGGTAATCAAGCGTGCATTAATTGGTAGCTTGGTATCACTTTACTAGGGGTTTTGTTAGCAAGTGTTGCTAACTGATCAGGTTCTGGTAGTTTTTGTATAGCTCAATAAAGCAAGACAAATCTGAAGAAGGTGGGGAGTGCTCTCAGTTTCCCAGAAATGCAGGTGCCAGGTACAGTTAAAATGGTTTCTATTAAGGAAAAGCATTGGTGTTGGAGAGAGAAAGAGAGAGTGTGTGAAGAAAATAATGGACAGAGAGAGGAAGATATGGACAGAGCAGGAAGGAACGCAAGGTACAGTATAGAGGGTTGGATACATAGATATGGTATGGGTAGGAATACCCATTTTAACTAGACACATTTTTAATCTGGTAAAATGTAATAACAGACATACTAATATTATTAATAATAAAAAGTGATGATGATGATGATAATAATAATAAAGGCTTTAATGATGGCATCATCCATAGTTTATTCCTCAGTTGTGAGGAGCTGTTTCAGAGGTTTTCAGTTTTCCGGTAGGATTGAAACTCACAGACTTACAATCTAAATGTTATGGTTTGTGTGTGGAGGGAGAGAGAAGTGTTGTGCGTATTATGATGGAAGGTGATAGGCTTCTTTAAAGATATGTGTTTTTAGTGAGGTTTTAAAGGATTTGAGGCAGGAGGATAGTCTGGTGGCAAGGAGTTCCAGAGAATAGGGGCAGCACGAGAAAAGTACTGGAGGCAGGAGTGAAAGAGGTGACAAGAGTGGTAGAAAGAAGAAGATCGTTAGCGAATTGAAGGGGGCGTGTGGGGGGAGTATTTGGAGATGAGAGCAGAGATGTACAGGGGTGCACTGTTGTGAAAAGCTTTGTAAATTAGGGTCATGATTTTAAATTTTATTTGGAGGCTACGGGAAGCCAATGGAGTTATTGGCAAAGAACTGCTGCAGACAATGAACGTTGTGTACGTAAGATGAGTCTGGTGGAGGCATTCATTGAAGTGGGGAAAGGCGGATGGTGGGCAGGCTAGCAAGAAGCGAGTTGCAGTAGTCAAGACGGGAAATGATGAGAGAGTGTATGAGAATCTTAGTTGTTTCTTGTGAAAGGTAGTAGCATATTTTGGAAATGTTTTTTTAGATGGAGAAGGCAAGATTTTGTTAGTGACTGTATGTGAGGGATGAAAGAGAAGGCATGACACTATCTGCAGTTTTCATACAATAAATGTAATGTTTCAAACCTTGCTGTTAAAAAAAAAACCTTGGCCAAATGACACCCATACAAAAGCAGGGATCGAGTGAAGAGTGTGTGTACCACTTGGCCAAGAGACCAATCTATGTGAAGTTTAAATTACCTAGATTTGTACTAATTGTTGATTACAAATTACAGGAATGAACGGTTTAATAAAGAACGATTTTTACAGTTCATAGTAGGCACTCACCACTTTATGATTCAGATTGAAGACAAATTTGGTGTCAGGTACCATCTACAAGTTCAATAAGTGTTTAGTAATGCTTTTTTTTAATGCAAGAAAAAAAGAAATTGTGTTCCATGTCCATTTAAAGAAATGCAATAGTAGAACACGATTGTTCTGTAGTTAGCAACCTTTTGTCACCCTTATTAAAGTAAAAATGCATACAGAACAAACAGAAATGACATTACCATTTTTTTATATGATAACTATTACATTAAATTATCACTTCTATGAAAAATGCATCTATGTGTCTTATTCTGTATATATTCAGAAGCATGAGAACACAAGCTCATCCTCGGCCGAGAAAGAAAAGTCAGCTCGAGATGGTGGAGTTTCAGGATCTGGACAAGAAGCTGCATCATCAAATCCTAAACCTGATCTTAATGAGGAATGTGAACGCCTAAAGAACTTGGTCAAAAAGATCAAAGAGGATCGTGCAGCCCTACAAATTCTTCTTGGCACGAAAGAGTGAGCTTGATATTTCTACTATTGTTAACTGTATGGGATTTGGTCGTTTTGAGATAACACACAATGTGCTCTTAAAATAAATTTGCCACTTAAAGAATCAATTTGGTCAAAATATGAAAAGAAGTTTGCTATATAATGGATCTTATTGATTTTGGCAATTATTCCTTTCCCTCAGACACGATCAGGTGCAGGCTTCCAACAATCATTCCAAACCTGCTTCACCAATGTAAACTCCCCTCGTAAACACACAGTTTTCACCAAAGTATTATGGATGCCTCAGGGAACTAGCTGAGGCATCAACAAAAGTTTTGTAATTAAGAATAGTTTATGGATTTTCCCTGACTACTTTAGTCAAACTCATGTATACTGTTCATTGTACAGTAACACGTGCCATTTCCTACATTTTCTAACCATTTTCATGGGTCACTAATTAAGCTGTATTCCTTTCTTCAGGTCAGAGATCAAGAAACTGCAACAAGAGAAGGCAGACTTGCAAAGAGCCAAGGAGAAAAATGTTGAGAGGTACTGTGTTTTCTGTATTCATCTTGTTTCACTTGTGCAAAATTGATAAAGGCTTACCACAATATAGAAATCACTTTTGTTGACTCTTCAAAAATATGAATTTGAAGCTTTTAACATGTTCATATAATTAAAAAAATTGAAATAATGTTATGTTGCTTACATCATATTTCTGTTGTGCATTTCTATTCTTTTTTCAATAGGGAGGAAATTCAGCGGCTGAACCAAAAGATAAAAAAGATGGCTGCTGAACTGGAGGATGAGAAACGAGAAAAGGAAAACGTTTTAGAAGCAATGAAAAAGGTTTGTTTATTATACACATTTTTCATTATGTAGTGCAGTACAAATGTTTACAGCTACACCTATAGCTTTCTGTATAAGCATCTTTACATACCTTATGGAAACATATCCCATGCCACCACCTCAAAATCCTTACAGACACCATTCCATCAACTCGGCATCAGTAGAGATTGCATGTCGCTACCTCTATAACCTTATAGACAGACCTTATGTCACCACCAATCTTAATATTGTTGCATATTACATGCCACTACTTCACCATCCTTACAGACTAAATGCCACCTGAGCAGATTCCATATCACCACATCAACATTCTTAGACACCATGGGCCTCATTCTATTAACGGCCGTAGGAGATGCGGGGCCGCAAGGACCGGCCGCAAGCTATTTGCCTATTCTATTCCCCTCCGGCCGGGTATTCCGGCAGGCTTGCGGCCGGCGCCTTGCTATCCCTTGCGGCCGCACGCGCCGGAGGAAAGCCTTTGATCTAAAAGGCCGCAAGAGTTTCGACCGCAAGAAAAGCCTGGTTGCTATTCTATTGCTCCGGGAACCATCTCTGCAAGGCTAAAACCGAGCCGCAGCTTACTTGCAGGAAAAAGGTCCCGCTAGCACCAATTAAGCACATTATAAAGCCGAAATAAAGGCATCCTGCACTCTGAGGAGACTATAAAGTGATTGTAGGTGTTAGCAAAAATAGCACAACATTCCCCTACACTCAAATCCGTAAAAAAAATATTTTTTAATTTATGTCACATATCCATGTAAAAAGTCCCGAGTGCTTGGAGCACCTCAGACCCGCCCACGCTGCGGCCGGAAAATAAACAGTTAATGTAAACTCGGATTTGGGCTGATGTGCAAGCTTGAGAGGGGGTTGATATTAATCCTCATGTCTCCCAATATGATCCCTAGCATTTACAGAGCTGTACAGTGCCGTCTTGAATTTATTTTTGCGTTTTAAGTTTTCTGAGCTTACGGCCGGTTGCAAGATATACGGCCGGCCGTAAGAGGAGATCCTTGCGGCCATTTTACGGCCGATAATAGAATGAGGCCCCATGACACTACCTTAAAATCTTTACAGATCCCATGCCACACACACAACATCCTTAGAAAGGACCGGTTCAACACCTTTACAGAACTTATTTCTCGTCCTCAACATCCTGTCTCACTACTTCTCTATTCTCACAAAACTCATGTCATCACTCCAATATCCTTACAGACAACCTTTTCACCATCCATACAGAGGCCATGACACCAGCTCACCATCCTTATAGACCTGATGTCACCAGCTGAACCTACTTACAGGCCTTGTGCTTCCAAGTGAATTTACTAACATCCCCATGCCATCTTCTCAACATCCATAGACCTTGTGCCACAATCTCAGTATCCTTACAGACCCCAGACCACCACATCAGGTTCATTACTCACCCCATGTTACCACCTCTACATCCTTAGATACCCAATAACATCTCCATCTTGGTATCTTTATAGACCTGAAGTCACTAGCCCAATACACTTATAGACTCCATGCCATACTCTCAGCATCTTTACAGACTCCATACCAAACCTCAACTTTCTTAAAGACCTCATATTGCCACCTCAACATCCTTTTGTACCATACGCCACCGTTACAGATCCCATGCCATGTCCTCAGCATCCTTCTAGAAGTGGTGAGAAAACTAGAGTGGTAGAATTTTAAAATATTGTACTTTGTTGGCCACAAAAAAAACGCTTACACATTAGAAAGTGCTGAATTAATATGATGTTCCTTATAGGCACAGAACGAATCACCAACATCTCGTCCAAGCTCTGCCAGGAGTGCAAAAAATGCATCACCAAGGCCAGAATCTGCCAGCTCTTCTAGAGCTAGAGAAAGACAACAACAGCAAGAAGCTGCGCAAGTTATTCAGAAGAATTGGAGGATGTATAAAAGCAAAGTAAGTTCCAGGGCTTAGTCAACAAATGTGATCCTAAGTGCATGGCAAAGAGATAAAAAGAGTAACCTCTTGACTTGACTAGGTTGACATGCAGAACAGAGGAAAATGTTACGGGCCCCGCTTTCAACGAAAGTTTAAAATAAAATTGTGAAAAAAATATATATTTTAATGCATGTGTAATATATTTTAAATAATGTTTCTGCTATTTTGTTTCTTTCATACAACCAAACTATGGTATAGACGGGTAAAAAAATATGTACTTCTATGTACATTATTTTCTAAAACAGTGTTTTTCTAGCATAAAGACCAAGATTTCTAGGACTATATAAACCAAACTAACAAATTAAATGTTTTTTTGCAGAAAGAAGACTATGACTTAGACGAGGTAGGTACCTTTCCTTCTCTTGCCAGAAAACAAATTGTTTTGTTTAGTTTTGCTTATTATGTACTTAAATAACGTATTTTAATATTACAAAAGTTGTTTTTTTCTTTCTTTTTTTTATTCTGGGATTGACACAAATGAGGCAATATCAGGCCTGTTGAGTGAACACAGTCACTATTGACTTTTTGGTTTATATAATTATTAATATTATTACTTTGCTACTGATGTAGAAACATCTGAAGCTTTTTATAAATTACAGAGGTGATTTAAAATTGAGTTCTTTGATTTAACTAAATTATCAAAAGTTGAATAAAAGTGGCAAATCTGTTACTAGGTAAAGTGCTGCAGGGTGTTTATGATGGGAGAGCATAAAATAGATGGGTTGTTCAAGTCTTTAGAGGTTAGATACCAACACTTAGGACAACATCGACCCATATTCTTGTTTTGTCACAGGTGGCTGTTGTCCTTCAGTCGGCTCTTCTGGGGCATTTAGCAAGACAGAAGATGTTGTCCACAAGTACGTCACCTCGTTCAAAATCACCCAGAAGAAATAGCTTCACTCAGCAGGTAATTATTTTGTGGTTTAAATAAAAGTTTGGCGACAGCTTTTTTTAAGGCATTCTCTGATACCAATTTGATCAGCCTAAAAATGAAGGTACCAGTGCGTGGAAGAAGTCTGTTTACTAGACCCCTGTGTCTATTCTCATTTGTAGTGAGAATCCCTTCCCAATCACACGGATATGTTTTTTTTTTTTCATACAGGAGGCTTTTTGCTGTGAACTAATAATGTGGCTACTCAATGTAAATTAGAAATATCAGAATAAGACATTTTGTACATATTTATTTTTAATGGGCTACACTACCTTCAATAAATCCTTATCGAATATTAAATATTATTTGTGATTACTAAATCCAAGATAGCCTCATTTCTAGTAGGTTCTTGTATAACCTGGGCGTGCAGATGCAAAAGAAAACTTTTGGGCCTCCAAAGAAGGAAGGGCAAAAAATGTTTTGACGTGCCCCCTCCAGTGCCATATATGACATGTTCCTTTTCTGTAGTGCAGTGCACGAACATTCAGCTCCCAACCCCCAGCCACTCTATTCAGCCCCCAACCCCCTTGTAGCACCATCCAGCCCCCAACATTCAGCTCCCAACCCCCAGCCACTCTATTCAGCCCCCAACCCCCTTGTAGCACCATCCAGCCCCCCCCCCACCCCCCAGGAGCACCATTCAGCCCCCAGCAGGTCCACTCACCCCCATAACCCCCCAGCAGCACCATTCAACAGCCCCATTCACCCCAGCAACCCCATTCAGCCCCAACCCCCCAGTAGCACCACTCAGGACCCCAGCAGCCCCATAACCCCTCCAGAATCACCACTCACCCCTAGCAGCCCCTTTCACCCCCAGCAGCCAACAACCCCCTACAGTCATATTAACCCTTATTATCCTTCCCCTGCCGGAGCTTCATACTGCAGGGGAGGGGATTCCTAATGATGTCACGTGACCCTGCAGTATGAAGCTCCAGCAGGGAAAGGAGATCCAACCTCTGACTAATGAGACAACCAGACCAGGGACCACAGTGAACAAGTTAGAGGAGGGGGCTGCTGGTGACACACACGGCTCGGCTGAACAGAGGCCGCAAACCGATGCTGGTCCGCGGCCCGGGGGTTGGGGACCCCTGCTCTAATTTATTTCTTAGCCACAGCCAATAGTAAATGAGACCTTCATCATGACATCAGTAACACATGGAAGTTAGATGTGATCTGCAATCAGAGGCTACAAATGATTTAGTGCGGGCTCGCAATCAAGCAATCTAGCACTCTATAAAATGCATTGAGCATCTGTTCTAGTCCATGTGGATTTCATTATTTGTATTAACTCCTTGAGTCCTGGGATCCATATTACTCAGAAATAACATTTTAAAATAAGAATAGTTAATTGCATATTTGTGGGTTTGAGACTGTTCTGTGATTCATTCTAATGCATTTCTATGCTTTGTCATGGTGTTAAAGTACAGTATTGAGTATTTAATTGTTGTTACAGCTTTAATAAGTGTTTCAAAAACCCCTTGATAGCCCTATTTAGTACTCTTAATAATTTTGACAGAAACTTGATACTTTTTTCATTTGCGGGTTAGACATTTGCGAGCTAGAGCTACAGGTGTAATAGAAAATTGATTTTCTGTAACTTTCGATAATTAGCGCTCACAATATTCGAGCTGTACTAAAACCAATGGAGTTCTAAGCTAGAATTTGCAGCATTGGCTGGCCCATAGTAATTGTGGGCAGGGAACTCATAATTGGATTTCAAGTAGCGAATACAATATGTGCCAATTTTAAAAGCACTTTAAAATGTGTATAAATATACAAATTGGCCGATAGAATAGGACCCATAGTTAGATACCTGATAAGAACTGCAGTGGTCCTTTAATGCCTGTCTATCTCCTTGAAGCTATTCAAGAGCATCAGTTCAGATCTCAATAAGAAGATTCATCTCTCTTCATCTTGTGACTCTTTTGCAGGATTCTGACGTATTACTCTACAACAGCTCACCAGATATCATCAAGGAGGAAGATGAAGCTGTGAGCCTTCTGCAATCTTCATTCAGAGCCCATATGGCTCGAACAAAAATGCTGGAACAAAGGTACAACTGTTAATAGAGCAGGAATGAGCCTCATTTATCCAATTCATTGCAGGTTGAGCTGATGCTGGTGAAGGGATTCTTCAGTCTCCTACAAAATACATGATTGGGTTTTTTGTAAGCTGATACAAAGTTTCATTAATTAAAATATAAAATAATTTAGATAAAGTACACCCTTTACTCTAGTTGTGGACGATGTTCATTTTCATCTTTCACACATCTGTCAATCTAAAGCAGCAGAGAGCTGACAAACAAGGGGCCTAGAAACTTATTTTGATAGGATTGCTGCTTTTTGGGACTTTTTGCCAACAATCCATATCAGCGTTCCTGTAGTAACACAGTAGCTTGAGAACATTTAAACTATCTGAATATAAATATTAAACTTGTTTAGTACCAATAACATGTTGTATCAGCTTATAAAACATCCCCATTCCTTATGAATTTTGGGAGTGCTGAACAATCCTTCTACACTCATTGAAATAACCAGAAAATGTCTCTTGGCTGTATAATGTGACTTTAAATGTATATATATTTGTTCATTTTGTTAGTAGACACCTATATGCAGCAGCAGCTATACTATTAATTCCCCTTCTGGATCACTACCTTGTCATGGTAAAGGGGCATGTGTACCTCAGTGAAGCTGTTAACCACGTCATGTAGGGTCACTCAAGATGGGTAGGCCATAGCAGAGAGGTCAGACAAATCACGGTGCACTGGAGAAGGAACTGGCAACCCACTATCTTTGCCAAGATAAACTTATGGATAAGCATACCCAGAGACATAACAACATGCCTGGTGTGCTGTGGTCCATAGGATTACGGAGAGTTGGACACAACTAAAAAGCAACAAATACTATTAATTACTTAATCACATATATAGTTGTGAGCGTACGAGTTGTTGCTAACGCTGCGGGCTCGCTACGCGAGTCGCGGCCCTCGCGAAGCGAGCTGTGGCCCTCGCGTAGCGAGGGCCGCGGCTCACGCAGCGAGCCGAGGCCCTCGCTTAGCGAGGGCACTGCCCGAGGGTCTCAGTTGCTGGCATGGAGCGCCGTAGGCGCTCCATGCCAGCACCTGAGGACCTCGCAAAGCGAGGGCCGCAGTTGCTGGCATGGAGCGCCGAAGGCGCTCCATGCCAGCAACTGCGACTCTCGCAAACTTCACATCGCAACCCAAACAGTACGACACACACATTACGACACTCGCAAACAACATACGACACACGTTCACACACATTACGGACTCGCAACAGTCGGACGCAACTCGCGAACATTACAAAATGTAAAACACAATACATACACACACCACTGGTGTGCTGTGGTCCATAGGATTACGGAGAGTTGGACACAACTAAAAAGCAACAAATACTATTAATTACTTAATCACATATATAGTTGTGAGCGTACGAGTTGTTGCTAACGCTGCGGGCTCGCTACGCGAGTCGCGGCCCTCGCATAGCGAGGGCCGCGGCTCGCGCAGCGAGCCGAGGCCCTCGCAAAGCGAGGGCACTGCCCGAGGGTCTCAGTTGCTGGCATGGAGCGCCGTAGGCGCTCCATGCCAGCACCTGAGGACCTCGCAAAGCGAGGGCCGCAGTTGCTGGCATGGAGCGCCGTAGGCGCTCCATGCCAGCACCTGAGGACCTCGCAAAGCGAGGGCCGCAGTTGCTGGCATGGAGCGCCGAAGGCGCTCCATGCCAGCAACTGCGACCCTCGCAAACTTCACATCGCAACCCAAACAGTACGACACACACATTACGACACTCGCAAACAACATACGACACACGTTCACACACATTACGGACTCGCAACAGTCGGACGCAACTCGCGAACATTACAAAATGTAAAACACAATACATACACACACCACATACATAAAAAACTTACCTACACCAAGAGGGAGCACCCAGCACCTCAAAAATACAACTTACACCTCGATTTTACTCCAAATAAAACAGTTTAGAGACTAAAAAAAAATAGAAGCGAGAGAAAAAATGGCCGCCGAACAAAACGAAAACGAGGCTACAGCACTCTAAACTCGCAAAACACCACAAGAAACTCGCAAAACACCACAAAACACCTACGGATATTCCGATACAAACGTATACCACACATTACTCGCCATTTTAGGCCAATGCGGAAGTACACGACAACGGTTTGGGCTCGCGCACGCACAGTGTTACACTGCACACATTCATCATGCTTACACAGCAGCTCCACACCACTAATGCTGCAGCAACATCAAAACACATTCACAGCTCTTCCACACAATGCTTTAAAATAGGTAAAGTATATTCATTTATTCATGTATTATATATTTCATTATTACACACTAAACAGCATTAGCTACCTTACAATTTCATTGCCGTCATTTTTTGACGGGCAATTCGCTAGTTATAAAATATAAAGCAGATGAGACAGTAGGAAGATTTGCACTACAGATTAAAGCCACTTATTATGATCAACACAAGGAGTGATTCACAACTGCTAAAATCACTGGATTTGTTATTGACTGTGAATGAAAGTTCTCATGTGAATGCAGAACACTCTTCCTGGCAACTTTGTTTAGAATAATTACCAAGATGAGTATTCTCAATACTATTTCAATTAATAACCTGAGTAAGCATTGGCCCCAATCATTCATTCTTTGAAAGTGTTCCGTGGTGCAATACGTTCCACCAAGCTTGCTTGTTATTTATTTTAAATATAAGTTTTTATAGTCATTGTTTTGTTTATACATATGTTTGCAGTTTGTCTTTCTCAGCAGCTGTGTGATTTACACTATTTCTTAATTTGCTTTAGTTATTATTGTACTTATATACTTTAGTAAATGTTTGAAAGGGCTTAATGGACAATGCAGTTAAGCCACTGAATATATCAATTAAGTGTAACAACCAACCTTGAACTGGAAGATTGCTGAGTACTTTAATCCTATGTGTGTTTGAAGTATCTTCACTTTGATGTAACGGAGAAAAACAGTCATAAACAGCATTCTTGAAAATTTAATCCTCTCTTTCTGCCGTGCAACAAAACAAGACAACATTGATTAAAGATATTCACTTGAATAAGGCTAAACTCAGGGTTACACTGGCATATATAAAGCAGAATCCAAGTATTATGCTGAGCGGAAAGAAAAGTCCTTTAAATATTAGATTGTATTCTAAGTACCGGTTTTCTTTATCAGCATTTGATACTAATGTTCCTTTCTATAGAATTATAACTGAAAATCATACCCAATGAGAAGAATGAAGCGGTTATATTCCCTTGCTCAACCCGGCTTCTCCAACATTGTAACCTTTCCGATTGGTGAGGCAGGGCTGTACATGATAACTATTTATTGTCCATTGTTATAAATATTACATACTAGCGACTTGCCCGTCAAAAAATGACGGCAATAAGATTGTAATGCTGTTTGGTCGAGACATTAATTTTGTTGGTAGTCCGAGATCCTTTGGCGCTCATTGCGAGGCTGTTGGTTGTTATATATTTTTTTATGATAGGCGCTTTTGGTGTTATTATTTGGTCGGCGGTGATGTGTTTTTTGCGCTTATTGCAAGGCTTTGTGTGCTATGGGCAGCGTTGAGAGTTTATTTTTTTTTTGTGTATATGTTTTTTTGTATGCTAATTAATTAATAAATGAATATACTTTACCTATTTTGAAGAAATATATGCAGGAAGCATTGTGTTAAAGAGCTGACAATCTGTTTTGATGTTCCTGCAGCATACAATGTTGGTTTGCACTGTTGTGGAGCTGATGTGTAAGTGTCAGCAATGTGTGCAGTGTAAATAGGCTGCGTGCGCAAGAAAAAAACAGTTAGCGTAGCTGTGTACTTCCGCATTGTGTTGTAAAATGGCGGCTAATGTGTATGTGGTACGCGGCTATGGATGATTTACCGTCCTTGTTAATACTGTATCTTGGACCTCATACAGATTTTTGGAAAATACGTATGTGCTTGGTGGTGTTTTGCGTGTTTAGGGTCCTGTAGCCTCGTTTTAGTTTTTTTCTGCGGCCATTTTTAAGGGGATTTTCGTGTGTCTAAACTCTGGAATTTGGACTTAAATGGAGGTGTAACTTCACTTGCAGAGGTCCTGGGTGCCCCCCCTTGCTGTGGGTAAGCTTTTTATGTATTTGTTGTGTGTATTTATTTTTTGTGTTTTTAATGTTTTCATGTGCGCGGGTTTCGGGCGGTAAGGTCGTATTTTAGCGTCCTTGTTAATAGTGTATCTTGTACTTCGTACAGCTTTTTGGAAAATCCGTATGTGCTTGGTGGTGTTTTGCTTCTTTATGGTCCTATAGCCTCGTTTTCCTTTTTTTCGGCAGGCATTTTTTCCCTTGCGTAGGGGATTTTTGTGTGTGTAAACTCTTGAATTTGGACTTAAATTGAGGTGTAACTTCACTTGCAGAGGTCCTGGGTGCCCCCCTTGCTGTGGGTAAGCTTTTTATGTATTTGTTGTGTGTATTTATTGTGTTTTTAATGTTTCCATGTGCGCGCGGTTTGGCGTAAATTTTGCGGTGTAAGTCCCGCCTGCGGCTCATTGCAGCCGACATGGGAGCCTCCACCTCCGCAAATGCGGCCCCTCGCTTCGCGAGGGTCCGCATTTGCGGTCCGATAGTTGTAGTGGGTCGTAGGGATGAGCGCCTACAGCACTGTTCACCAGCGCAAGGAGCGCCTTTGGCGCTCCTTGCCAGCAACTGCGGCTCTCGCTTCATTAGCGTTAGCAACAACCCGCATGCTCACAACTATATATGTGACTAGCAAATTGCCCGTCAAAAAATGACCGCGATGAAATTGTAAGGTAGCTAATGCTGTTTGGTGTATAATAATGAAATATATAATACATTAATAAATGAATATACTTTACCTATTTTGAAGCATTGTGTTGAAGAGCTGCAATCTGCTTTGATGTTGCTGCAGCATCAGTGCTGTGGATCTGCTGTGTAAGCGTGGTGAATGTGTGCAGTGTAATACTGTGCGTGCGCGAGACGAAACCGTTAGCGTAGTGGTGTACTTCCGCATTGGCGTAAAATGGCGGGAATGTGTGGTATGCGTCTTAGCGGAATATCCATAGGTCTTTTGTGGTGTTTTGCGAGTTTCTTGTGGTGTTTTGCTTGTTTAGAGTGCTGTAGCCTCGTTCTCGTTTTTTTCGGCGGCCATTTTTTCTCTCCCTTAGCGTTTTTTTTTTTTTTTTTTGTGTTCAAACTCTTTTATTTTTAGTTAAATAAAGCTGTAAGTTGTTTTTTTGAGGTCCTGGATGCTTCCTCTTGCTGTGGGTAAGCTTTTTATGTATGTGGTGTGTGTATTGATTGTGTTTTGAATTTTGTAATGTTCGCGAGTTGCGTCCGATTGTTGCGAGGTCGTAATGTGTGGTAACGTGTCTCGTATGTTATTTGCGCTGCGAGGTAAAGTTTGCAAGGGTCGTAGTTGGTGTGTCGTGTTGTTTGCGTGGTTGTTGTGTGGTTGTTTGCGTTTGAACGTAAATTTTGCGAGGGGCGCAGTTGCTGGCATGGAGCGCCTTCGGCGCTCCATGCCAGCAACTGAGGCCCTCGCCCACAGCCCTCGCTACGCTTTGCGAGGCTAGCAGGGCAGTGAGCACCTTCGGCGCTCATTGCAGCCTAAGTCCCATGTGCTACAACTGTTCGACTCGCTTTGCGAGGCTCGCAGTGCAATGAGCGCCTTTGGCGTGACCAACATCGTAAGCGTTACGAACAGCCCCGCAGATCCACAACTATTATAGTGATCAATATAAAATAAACACATTTAGTTCTAGACAGTATTTACATTTTTATCTTTGTTCATTTTCTTAAACATTTTTGTTGTATTATTTTAGGCTCTTGCTTCATGGAACTGGGCAGTTTACATACCAGGGGCTGAACAAGCAGACAACCACATAGTTTCCAATAGATAATATTGTCTAGCACTAAAGATTGTAGTGTCTCTTTAAAGTCACATTATTATCAAGTAAATAATCTACTATTTAATGGCATACAAGTGCAAATAATACTTTAAATAATCTTCCATTTGTACAAACAAGTCAATTGCATTAGCAAACTGCTTACTCAATTATTTTCTTTATGGGCTAAGTGGTTGTATGAAACGTACAGGGCTTGTAATACGATGCTGTCAGTGGACGCAGACCGATTGGCTTCTTCTCTTTCTTTTAGTTCTTATGAAACAAAAGGCAGAGATAGCCCTGGCAGGAAAATTCAGAGAGAGAACTCACGGTCTCCAGTCTCCAGGAAATCCTCAAGCCAAGATGTCCGATATTCATTTGGTAAGTTGCCCGTGCTTTTATTTAAAGGAATCTTCCGTCCAAAAAGTATCAAATGGTGTTACATTAGCCTGTCTTTTCTTTTCTTGTAATAAAGATAGATCTTTATATTTTGTTAATGAGCCACTGTAGTATGGGAGAAACATCATACTTGTGTGAAGTATCTAACAAACGTATTAACATTATCCAAACCTACCTTCTAGAATTATAAAATATACATAGAGTATTAGTGCAGTGGTAAAGGTGAGCTTGGGTTCCCTGGTGTTCCAGTGGTTAGGATTCGGTGCTTTCAACCTGGGTTTGATTCCAGTCAGGAAACCAAGAGGTCCCACCACCCTGAAGTCATGCAGTGTTGGGCCTGGTCAGTACTTTGATAGGAGACCACCTAGGAATACCAGGAGCTGTATGCTGTGGTCACTGTAGAAGGAACAGGAAACCCACTCCAGTATCTCTGCCATGAATACTAAAGGGATCAGCATGTTGTGTTATGGTCCATGAGGTCACGGAGAGTCAGACACGATTAAACGACATAAGCACACACAAGACATGAGTATAAATGCAATTTCTCAAACTCCTAATATCTGCTAATCTACTATACATAAATATTCATAAGTAGTTCCAACATTATTGCCAAAATTCACTTAAATACTCCAGCATAGCGTGGAGATAGAGGTGAAGGAAAACGCGAAGAATACGTTTGGATGACAAGAAAAAGAAAAAATTAAAATTTTAGAAGAAACATGTTTTATTATAGTTTATATTCATCTTTCTTGGCAAATATATCAAGAAAACAATAACCATTGTTGTGATTTAAACTGAACTATATATGACAATTCCAGTACATGTAACCACTATATCCTTTTTGATGATAATTTCTTCTAACAAAAAAAAATTGAATGCGAAATAAAGGCATTTTTGGAGAAAATCTTTATTTCCGTACATATTGGTGTCTGAGGGATTTCATCTTCAACATTTCCTGTTAGTTTGGGACCAAAAGCAATTGGATTTGCTATTTTTTAATATTTATACTGTAGTGGAAGAAGGAGGAAGAACCTTTTCTTGACTCCTCATTAATCATTAATTCAAGTAAGTTTTTGGCTTTTGACATTTCCTCTTTCCCAGTACGTTGAGTATAAATAGGATTGCCCCCTGCACTGTTGCTCTTTATCTGCCCTTTACTGCCTTGAATGGAAGTATTGTTCTCAATGGTGGCTTCTAGAGTCTTCTAAAATGAAGATTTTCTCTGAAAATGCTTTTATACCCATGTCCTTGATAGTTGCTCATGTTGTTAGATTGTTGTATACTCCACAAGCAGAAAAACATACTTTTGTGAATACTTCTTGCACTATACAGCTAATAACTTAATGTTTATTAACAAACTAACAGGTGGTGAAAGCAGTGGAGAAGTCAACGAAGAATGCATTGAAGAGCTTCCATCTGAGGAAGAAGCGGCTGAGGAAGTGGCAGCAGCACCAAAGAGATCCCAGTACCGTAATCGATCGCCACATACACCTGCAGGTTAGTGATGTTGGGATGCAAAATAAAATTATATTAAAATATATTCAGCATGCAATATGATTAACCTCCCTACTGTTTTCATTCCAAAAGTTTCAAGAAAAAGCCCGCAGCCCGCAGAAGATCTCCAGTCTGATGATTCAGATGACATCATAGTTGTTTCTCCGAAACGCCCTGCAAGAAGAAAAGACTCTGACTTTTAGAAAAGCAAACTTTTTTCACCTTGTGCCTTCCCAATTACTTAATCCTATCAGTGCTGGAAAATTATTTTTGTAATAAAAATAACAATCACCCCAGACATTTTCTGAGTTGTCCTTAAACATAATAATCTCTGTAGATTGTACTAGCCATTTTTTATGCTAAATCAGTTGTTTCTGAGTGGCTCAGTGTATTAAATTATGGGGCTTGATTAGTGAAAGTAAGGTGACCTAGTTACATGAACTGTGTGATGACACAGAGGTAGGTGTTTACCCAAATTGGCACACCCTACAACAATTTAGCATACTGGCTCAAACATTGGCATAATGAGCCACATGAGCAACGAGTGTATTTCTTAGGTATTCATAAACTGAGAGAGAAAATGGCTAGTACAATATATAAGTGTACTGCTTTTCTTTAAAAGAAACGCTTTTTGTGTCTTCGTTAAAATCTATTTATTGGAAAATATCAAAATGTTGATTTGTTTGTTTATTTAATTTATGCACTTCGCCTATCTTAAAGATTGGATTTTTATATTAATATAGCATACAACTTATAAATATTTTATTTATTTAAAAGATGTCTGACTATCCATTTTATATGATCCTCTGCTCCTATCATTACCAAGTGCACTGTTTACTAAAGGGGGCAGACATCATTCACCATGCTTCCTTCTGATTGGTCCAGAGAACCATAGCAACATTGATAAACAGTTTAGCAAGAACCTGCTCTCAAACTGAGACAAAAGTGAGAATTTGCCCCCGGGAAATTATCATTTTCCCTCTATACCCTTGTCAACGAGCATTTTAATAAAAAAACAGGTAAGCAAAGAGTAATATATATATATATATATATATATATATATATATATATATATATATATATATAGGTCATATGTAAGCATATATGTGTGTGTGTTACAGTACTGCGGAAATTACACTCTGCTACAATGTAAAGTAGTAAGTGTACAGTCTGTATAACAGTGTAAATTTGCTGTCCCCTCAAAATAACTCAACACACAGCCATTAATGTCTAAAACATTGGCAACAAAAGTGAGTACACCCCTAAATGGAAATGTCCAAATTGGGCCCAAAGTACCAATATTTTATGTGACCACCATTATTTTCCAGCACTGCCCTAAGGCTCATGGACATGGAGTTCACCAGAGCTTCACAGGATGCCACTGGAGTCCTCTTCCACTCCTCCATAATGACATCACGGAGCTGGTGGATGTTAGAGACCTTGCACTCCCACACCTTCCTTTGTGGAAGCACCACATATGCTCATAGTAATTAAGGTTGAAAAAAGATTTTCAGTCCATCAAGTTCAACCTTTTAGGATATTCTCTGATCTTCAATATGCAGATTAGTTATTAATTAATTAGTTGTTCATTCATTATTAATCAATTATATAATTTTTTTTATTTTTAAAAAGGCAAACAGAAAAAAAAAAACCTAAGTGAAACTTAGCCAATCGTCTCAAAGGGGAAAAAAAATAATTCCTTCCTGAATCCAGATATTGGCAATCAGATTTCTCCCTGGATCAATACTCTCTCTCTCTAATTATCTAGGAAAACCCGGAATTCCCTTTTTAATTAGAAATAAATCCAGTCCCCTTTTAAAGTTGTCGAATCCGCTGTCACCACCTCCTCTGGTAGAGAATTTCACAGATTAACCACCCTTACTGTGAAGAACCCTTTTCTTTCTTTAAGGTGGAATCTTTTTACTACTAACCTCAAGGGATGTCCTCTTGTCCGTTGAAAATTTTTTGGCACAAAAAGCTCCCTTGACAAATATTTATACTGACCTTGGATGTATTTATATAAGGTAAGTATATCTCCTCTTAGACACCTTTTTTCTAGAGAAAATAAGTGTAATTTAGTTAGTCTTTCTTTATAACTTAGCCCCTCTATTCCCCTTATTAGTTTTGTTGCCCTTCTCTGTACCTTTTCCAGCTCTAAAATGTCCTTTTTATGAAGGGGTGCCCAAAATTGTATTCCATATTCCAAATGAGGGTGTAGTAGAGATTTGTATAATGGCAGAATTATATTTGCTTCCCTTGCTTCTATACCCTTCTTAATACATGCTAATATTGTATTTGTCTTTGCAGCTGCTGCTTGGCTTTGAGCACTGTTACCTATGTGGTTGTCCACAAGCACTCCCAAATCCCTGTCAATATCTGATACCCCTATATTTGCTCCATTAAGATTATAAATTTCATTGCTATTTTTCCTTCCCAGATGCATAACTTTACATTTATTCATATTAAATCTCATCTGCCATTTAGATGCCCATTTCTCAATTTTATGTAAATTATTATTATTATTGTTGGAGGCAAGGCACATCATTATCTGATTTAATTACCTTGCACAACTTTGTGTCATCAGCGAAAATGGAGACACCACACGCCAATCCTACCTCTAAGTCATTAATAAATATGTTAAAAAGGAGAGGACCTAATACTGAACCCTGAGGAACCCCACTTAACCACATTAGTCCAATCGGAGTATGTTCAATTTACAACAACCCTTTGCTTCCTGTCTTTTAGCCAGCTCTCAATCCATGAGCAGATATTTACTGCAATTCCTGTATCTCTTAGTTTGCACAATAGTCTCCCATGTGGCACTGTATCAAAAGCCTTTGCAAAATCCAGAAAGACTACATTTACTGAGTTGCCTTGACCCAGGTTCCTACTAACCTCCTCAAAGAAACTAATTAGATTTGTTTGACATGACCTATCCCTCATAAATCCATGTTGACTCCTACTTATAATCCTGTTCAAATAGACATATTATTATATATTACCCCTTATTAACCCTTCTAAAAGCTTCCCCACTACAGAAGTGAGGCTCACTGGTCTATAATTCCCCGGATTTGCTCTTGCTCCCTTTTTAAATATAGGTATCACATCTGCTTTTCTCCAGTCATCTGGTAGAGACCCCATGAGGAGTGAATCTTAAAAAAATAAATATAATGGTTTGGCTATTACAGAACCCAGTTCCCTCAGTACCCTTGGATGTATTCCATCAGGACCCGGAGCTTTATTAACATTTATTTTTTCCAACCTCTTTTGGATTACTTTCTGCTTTAACCAATTATTCGGCAAAGGTAGTGTAGCACCATTATTTTGCAGTGTCCCAACCACTGGTACCTCCCTTGTGTATACCGAAGAAAAGAACCTATTTAGCTCATCAGCCTTTTCCTGGTCACTAATTTTCAGATGGCATGTGCCACATTGTAATGTTCCTATAGCTTCCTTCCTGCCTTCTTCCCATTAATATACTTAAAAAATATTTTAGGGTTAGTCTTACTCTCTTTTGCAATTCATTTTTGATTTTCTAATTTAGCCAGTCTAATAGCCCTTTTGCAAACCTTGTTGATTTCCTTGTACTCCCGTAAAGCAGTCTCTGTCCTCTCCTGTTTGTATAATTTAAATGCCTGTTTTTTACTCCCTATCTTGATCTTTGAATCATTGTTAAGCCACATTGGATGTGATTTACTCCTTTTACTTTTATTCCCACTTGGTATATGGTGATAAGTATGTATATTTAGTAAGGATTTAAATGTTGTCCATTTATGTTCAGTATTTTTACCTGTAAGTTCTTTGTCCCAGTCTATACTTTGTATTGCTGCCCTTAGCCCGGTAAAATCTGCCATTTAAAATTAAGAGTTTTCGTTAGCCCCTTACAGTAATGCGTTTTTAATTCAATCTCAAATGAGACTATGTTGTGATCACTGTTTCCCAAAGTTTGCCCTATTTCAACATTTGATACTTTAATCAATATTATTTGTGATGACTAAATCCAAGATAGCCTCATTTGTAGTAGGCTCTTGTATAAACTGGGCCAGATAATGATCTTTGAGTGTACTCATGAACCTGCTCTCCTTAGCTGAAATGCCGGTCTCATTCATCCAGTTTATTTCAGGGTAGTTAAAAGCTCTCATTAGTAGAACTTGCCCATGCTTAGCTGCATTTTCAATCTGTAACAATAATTGCATTTCCTCACTTTCAATTGTCCTATTTTTCCGTGTATAAGACGATATGTTTTGCCAAAATGTTGAAGTTTAAAATAGGGGGGTTGTCTTATATACGGAATACAGCCGAGCCAGCAGCAATACTACAAGTGGCCACTAGATGGCGCTGTCGCTGTTTGAACTGTGGAGCCATTACTGTAACAGGAGTGGAGGAGGAGGCGGAGGAACAGAGCAGGCAGGAAAGAGCTGATGGTGAGAACCGGGAGATGTGGTGTGAGAGGCGCACTCCTCATACTAGCTCTGGGTGAGGAAAAAATGCAGCCATGTATTAGCTGTATGTTTATTATGTGTGTGTACTTCATATACACCATCTAGGTATGTGTCCATGTACATGCATGTGCACGGCTTCATCTAATATATGTGTGCTTGTGCTTTATATATACACCATCTAGGTGTGTGAGCCCATGTAAATGCATGTGCACAGGCACATCTGATAATACATGTGTGATGTTTGATGAAGCTGCATATAGGTATACCTTTTAGATAAAAGTGCAGATACTTTTGCAGTAAAAAACATACAAAACTTGTGTATCTATGATACATTTTAATGCTACTGATAAGAAATGTTAAAATACACTGCATTAACAGTTTTTTGACCACTAGCCCATAAAAATGTCAGAAAATGATTAAATAATCTAGTTAAAACGTCATTTTTTGCCTAAAGAGTCCACCATAATTGCATATTTATTTCTTAGTTTTGGGCTAAAAAAATAGGAGTTGTCTTATACACGGAAAAATATGGTATATTTGGGGGTTTATAGCAATATTCTTTTGCTGCTCCGTTATTTAACTCTACCCACAAGGATTTAACATTATCTCTAGTTCCAGAATAAATATCTTCTCTGACTTGAATACAGGGTAAACATACAGACAAATCCCTCCTCCTCTTTTACCATTGCCCCTATCTTTTCTAAATAGGTTATAACCATCCAGATTAACAGTCCAGTCATGAGTCATCCCACCACGTTTCGGTAATGCCTATTAAATCCCATTTCTCATTTACTGCTAATAATTCTAACTCTCCCATTTTTCCTGGCAAGCTTCTGGCATTAGCAAGCATACACCTTATGTTATGAGTCTGTAGTTCTGACATGCCTGCCACTGTACTTGAGTTACTTAGCAGTACCTCCCTATTGACTATACTAACCCACCTCCATCTCCTCCGACATGACTAGTTAATTTATTCCTTACACACTCTACACTTTCTACCCAATTACTTCTATCTAGTCCCTCCTCCCCACCTATTAGTTTACCCCCCTGCCCCACACCTGTTCTACCATTATTTCCCTTAGCACACAAGCTACCTCATCATTAAGGTGCAATCCATTCCTGCTATAGATAATGTACCCAAGTGAGAAGTCATGCAAGTGCTCTAAAAACCCAAACCCCTCCTTAGTGCACCACTTTTTTAGCAATGCATTAACCTCCCTAAGCTCATTCTGCCTCCCTGGGCTAGCACATGGCACAGGTAGTATCTCAGAAAATACTAGCTTGGAGGTCCTTGCCTTCAGCTTATTCCCTTTTTCTGATCCACAACATGCCGAATCCTAGCACCTGGGAGACAGCAAACTGTTCTATTGCTGGGATCTGGCTGACAAATCACCCTATCTATCTTCATAATAATAGAGTCCCCTACCACCAAAACCTGTCTGTTGCCCTGCCTATTCTGCCCTCCCTCTTCTCCAGTAGAACTGTTTTCCTGGCTGTTAGAGGGAATAGCTGTATCTGGCATTGCCATTACTGAATGGACATCCCCACCAGTTTCACTCAATCTGGCAAACCTGTTGGTGTTTGCCAACTCCGAACTGGCCTGCCTCCTCCTACTGTCCCCCCTGTGTCCCCTTGTTACTGTAACCAGCTACCTCCCTGAAATATCACTTATCACTAAGTGCTGCAATTCTCTCCAGTTCTCCAATTTGAGCTTCAAGAGACACATCATGCTCACACCTCTCACAGAGGTATGGACCCTGTATCAGCTGTTCCAGCAGTTCCTACTGAGTGAGGTTGTCACCGGACTGACTCGTAATTACACTTCTACACTTATACTATAACTGCACTCCCTCCTTTTATTTAAACTTCTACACTTCACACTAGAACTGTTTGCAAGCTCACAAGTTCACTCCTTCCCTTGTTTAAATGAAATTCTAACTGTACTAAATCAGTGCACACAGCAAATAAACACACTTCATGTGCCAGAAGTAAATCTCAGTTGCAATATAGTATCATTCTATAGAAATATACATATCTATAACTATATTTTTCAACACTAATAAATAAATGGACAATTGATATACTACAGTTACTCTTTGCTTACCTCTTTTATATTAAACCAGCCAACTGCACTTCCTAAATGACAGGATAATATTAGTTGTGTCTCTGCCCCCCCCCCCCTTTGTCTCTTACCCTTGCTCCCTCCCCTGTGTCTCTTTCCCCTCCTCCCCTTCATTATTTCTCTTTCCCTTCCTTCCCTCATATCCACCAGCTTGCACTTCTCCCCTCCCCTCCTTCCCTCCTCTGTGTCTCTATTCGACCCTTCCCCCATCTTTATCCCCACCATATTTCTCTCCTCTCCTGCGTCCCTTTCCCTCCCTCTCCTGTGTCTCTGTCACCTCCCCCTCCCTCCACTGTGTCTTTCCCTTCCTCCCCTCACACCCACCAGCACGCAATGCTCCCCTCCTTCCCTCACCCATGTCTCTCTCCAAACCTTTCCCCTCTCCCACCCATGTTTGTCTCCCCCATGTCTCTCTCGCCTTTCGCTCTCCCGCCCTCTCCTGTCTCTCTCACATCCTCTCCCCGTCTCCCCCCCTCGCGGCGTGCAATGCACATGCAATGCTCGCCGTGCGCCATGACCGTGCACTTCTCACACCGAGCATTGTTCAATCGTCATGCGCTGCTCGCATTGCACAATGCTTGTGCGTCATTTACATATTGTGTAACGTTCAGTTACCAATGCGCATGCATGGCGGGAGCGTTACACACTATGAAAACTATTATAGTTACTAGCAACTTGCCGTCAAAAATGACGGCAATAAAATGGGAATCCTGGCAATGCTGTTTGCCACACAATGGGAACCTCTCCCCCTCTACTTTACTGGCCTCGTGATGAGCACCTTTGGCACTCATTGCGAGTCTCTCCCTCTGTCTATTTCCTCCCTTGTGTCTCATTTCCCCCTCCTCTCCCTCCCTTGTGTCTCCTTTCCCCCCTGTTTTTTTCCCACTCCCCCCCTGTGTCTCTTCCCCCTCCCTTGTGTCTGTTCCCCCCATTTACCTCCCCTGTGTCTCTTCACCCTCCTCTCCCTCCCGTGTGTCTACCCCCTCCTCTCCCTCCCCCGTGTCTCTCTCCCCTCCACTGCATCTCTTCCTCCCTCCTCTCCCTCCCCTGTGTCTCTCCCCACTCCTCTCACTCCCCTTTTCCTCTCCCCCTCCTCTCATTCCCCTGTGTCTCTCCTCCCCCTCCTCTGTGTCTCTCCCCCCTCCTCTCACTCCCCTGTGTCTCTCCCTCCCCTGTGTGTCTCCCCCCCCCTCCTCTCCCACCCCTGTGTCTCTCCCCCTCCTCTCCCTGCCCTGTGTCTCCTCCCTCCTCTGTGTCTCCCCCCCATCTCTGTGTCTCCCCACCTCTCCTCTGTGTCTCCCCCTCCTTCCCTGCGTGTCTCCCCTCCTCCTCCTCTCGCTTATGCCGCGCAATGCTCATGCGCACCCGTTTGCGGCAATCGTAGTTGTCAAACTGCGATTTGTCGCAAGCGTGACAACAAATCGCAGTTTGACAACTATTATATGTGATGATCGTTTCCAAGGGAAAGCAGAGAAAAGGGACAGATGTGGTTCCTTCATGTATTAGCTCAGCACATAGTCACACATTTCTAAGTGAAGCCATCTTTGCCTCCTTTTTTTATAATATAACTAGTGTCTTCAAATTTGAAGCCTGGCAATGCTGTTTGCCACACAATGTGAGTCTTTTGTCCCTCTAAGCACCTTTGGTGCTCATCGCGAGCACCGCGCTGAGTGCCTTTGACGCTTATCGCGTGGCTCACAATAAGCGCCTTTGACACTCATCGCGTGCATCACCCCTCATGTACTTCAACTTTCCTGCTTTGCAATGATCACCTTCAGTGATCATTGCGAGCCCCATGATAAACGCCTATGCTCATCATGGGGCTCGCAATGAGCACCTTTGGCACTCATTGCAAACCTTTCCTCCTGCCTACTGTACGGGCCGCTCTTTGCAGGGTTCATTAACCTGCAAGTTTTGTGCTTGGGAATGCCATGTGTCTCTTTCCAGCATCTCCCCCATGTCCCGTTTCCTGTGTATTTCTCCTCTGTGTGTCTGTTGCTTCTTTCTGTTGCTTTTATTTTCAAAGTCCTGTGTGCCTGGCGTTGTTCGTGCAAGTGTTAGTGTCTTTGCTGTCTTGTATTTTCTTAGTCCCTCGAGTTCTGTATTTTTCCGAGGTCCGAATGTGCTTAGCCTCGTTTCATTCCGTTTTCAGATATTTTTACATTTTTCGTTTGCCATTTTTTTCTTGCTTAGCCAATTTTCGAGTGACAAAACACATCAAATTCAGATTAATTTTGCATGCAACCTCACTCCCAGGCTTCCTGGCTCTCCCCCTGTGCTGTGTGTGAGTGTGTTTTAATTATTTATTTTGTCGATTTCCGTGGTTCGGCCGTTACATTCGTATTTTTCCAAGTTTGTTTTTTCTTTAGAAGTCCTGTGTTCCTCAAGTGTTGCAGCCTAAGTAAGTCCTGCGTTCCTCAACTGCTTGAAGCCTAAGTCCTCCGTGCCGCTTCGCAAAGCTTGCAAGCGTGGCGACAAATCGCAGTTTGACAATTCTAATATGTGATTAACAATTTGTCTGGCGGGGCATGACATAATCAAGGCTTGGGCCATGACATCATCGACGGGCAGGGCCTGAGAGCTGGCATAACAGCAGCTATTACGCATCTTGTCAAGAGAGAGAGCCAGCACACAGAGTGAGGGACACAGCAAAGAGAGAAAATGTGCCACACAACACAGCAAGTGGCATAACCTTCGCCATTACACACCTCAGAGAGAGAGAGACACAGCACACACAGAGAGAGCACATAGAGACACAGCAAAGAGTGAAAGAGAACGTGCCACACACCACTGCAAGCACAGCAAACGCCATTACACACCACAAGGTGAGAGAGAGAGACTGCACAGAGAGAGACAGCACTCTATAGTGGATGAAACACGTAAGGACATTATTACAGTGATTGTGTTGCAACACCATCTTATTTGGAACAGAGAGCTGCAGTTACCAACTTCCATTCCAATTGACTAAAGGATTACAATAGGACATTAATAATTTTGCATTGCACAAAAGATGTTTATTAACAAAATTTTAGCCGCTTAAAGACCAATCCAAACAGCAGAGCATTTTGATGTATGCCAAACAGCATTGCAGAAAGAACTAAATGAGAAAAAATTAAATAAAAAAAAATGGAATGTGTGACCCCAATTATTTTTGTGCCATGAGGTCAGTTGCTTTTGATTCACAGTCCTGTCATAACACGGAACACTCCAATTTAGTCATGCCTCCAAAATAGCATGTCATTTAGTTTCATTTAGTTAATAACACTGATGATAAAACATAGAAATAGACAAATGTGTCATTCACTGTAGCATGACTTGAACAGAAATCAGTTAGACAAGAAGTATTAAGACATATAAGTGTTTGATTAGCTAGTTATACAATTGTAAGTAATTTTAAGTAAAATATTAATATGATTTTCTCATAAGGATTATCACCACTCTTCCACAAAGCCTGCCGATCTCCTAATAAATCAAAACATCTTCCCAGGCTCAAATTTTTTCTACCCAGGTAAACATTTCAGCTGTCTTACAGCAACAACCCTCTCAACTTTCACTCATTTCCTGGGCCCATCCTTATCTGTTATTCTTACCCGGGTTTCTACCTCTGTCAGTCGTTTTAGATTTTAAGTTTGTAAGTTTTCAATCTTATATGGTGCTTTTGGAAAAAAAGGATCATTTAAATATAATTTTAAGCTCAAAAATAGGGCCCTCCATTTCTTACCATGTTTTTAATATTGATTTTTCTTTGTACTTAACTCTTATATAGCGCTACGGAACATGTCGGCATGTTGCAAATAAAGAAAAATAATAAGGAACAAACTATTTAAAGTACATATATAGAAAGCTTTATACTATAATAACATAAACAATCTTACCGTGTTCCTTTAACTTTTCTACTAATGTACTAGATTTCCTACTCACTGCTAAGAAAGTGGTGTACTAAGGAGGGGTTTGGGTTTTTAGAGCACTGGGCTGAGTATTTAAACTAGTAGGTGGGGAGAGGGACTAGATATAAGTAATAGGGTAGAACGTTTAGAGGGTATAAGGGATGAATTAACAGCTCATAGGGGAGGAGATGGGGGATGGGTAGTATAGTCAATAGGGAGGTAGTACCAAGTAACTCAAGTACAGTGGCAGGCACTTCAGAACTAGAGACTTGCCAGGAAAAATGGGAGAGTTAGAGTTATTAGCAATTAATGAAAAATGGTATTTAATAGGCATTATCGAAACGTGGTGGGATGAATCTCATGACTGGACTGTTAATCTGGATGGTTATAACCTATTTAGGAAATATAGGGGCAATGGTAAACGAGGAGGATGGATTTGTCTGTAAGTTAAGCCTGAATTAGCGATTGTGTTGCATGTTTGTGGGTAGAGTTAAATACAGAGGAGCAAATTCTAAAAGAATATTGGTAGGAGTATGCTATAAACCCCCAATATAAACACCCAAAGTGAGAAACTACAATTATTGTTACAGATTGGAATTGCAGCTAAGCATGGGCAAGTTCTAATAATGGGAGATTTGAACTACCCTGAAATAAACTGGATGAATGAGACCAGCAGTTCCGCTACGGGGAGCAGATTCTTGAGTACTCAAGGATCATTATCTGGCCCAGATTATACAAGAACCTACTAGAAAATAGGCTATTTGGGATGTAGTCATCAAAATATTGATATATTATCTAATGTTGAAATAGTAAAACCTTTGGTAATCAGTGATCACAACATAGTCTTATGTGAGATTTAATTAAAAAAAAGGTTGTCAGGGGCCAACAAAAACTCTAAATTTTAAAAGGGCAGATTTTAACGATCTAAAGGCAGCAATACAAAGTATAGACTGGGATACAAATGTTTTTTAAATATATTAATAGGAAGAAGGCCAGGAAGGAAGCTCCAGGAACATTACAATGTGAAACAGGCTGTCTTACAATTAGTGACCAGGAAAAGGCAGATGAGCTGAATAAGTTGTTTTCTACACAAGGGAGGTACCAGTGGTTGGGACACTGCAACTTATTGGGGCTACACTACCTTCACCAAATGATTGATTAACACAGGAAGAAATCCAAAAGAGGTTGGAACAAATAAATGTTCAGAAAGCCCAGATCCTGATGAAATACATCCAAGTTTTCTGAGGGAACTGGGTTCTGTAATAGCCAAACCATTATATATAATTTTTCAAGACTCACTCACCACAGGATCTCTACCAGAAGACTGGAGAGAAGCAAATGTGATACCTATATTTAAGAAGGGAGCAAGAACAAATGCAGGAAATTATAGACATTTAAGCCTCATTTCTGTAGTGGTAAACTATTTAGAAGGGTTAATAAGGAATAGTATACAAGAATATGTCTGTTTGAACAATATTATAAGAAGTCAAAACTGATTTATGAGGGATATGTCATGTCAAACACATTTAATTAGGGTTATTGTAAATGGAACATACTCAAATTGGACTAATGTGGTAAGTGGGGTTCCTCAGGGTTCAGTATTAGGTCCCCTCCTTTTGAACATATTTTTAATGACTTAGAAGTAAGACTGGGAAGCATAATCTCCATTTTTGCGGATGGCACGAAGTTGTTCAATTAAATCAGAAAATTATGTACTTTTCCTCAAAAGGGATTTGCATAAATTAGAGAAATGGGCATCTAAATGGCAGCTGAGATTGAATACGGAAAAATTTAAATTTATGCATTTGAGAAGGAACGATCACCCTACAATTTATAATCTTAATGAAGCAAATCTAGGGACATCAGAGATAGAAAGGGATTTGGGAGTACTTGTGAACAACACCTAGGTAACAGTACTCAATGCCAAGCAGCATCTGCAAAGGCAAGTAACATATTGGTATGTATTAAGAAGGTTATAGAAGCAAGGGAAGCAAATATAATTCTGCAACCATACAAATCCCTAGTATGCCCTCTTTTGGAATATGGAGTAAAATTTTAAGCACCTCTTCATTAAAATGACATTTTTATGAAGTGGAATTAAGGGAATGGAGGCTAACCAAATGAAACGTATTTTCTCTAGAAAAAAAACCCATCTAAGGGAACTTTTTGTGCCATGAGGGTTTCAGCTGACAAGAGGACATATCTGGAGGTTAGAAAGAAAAGTAAGGTTGGTCAAACTGCAATTCTCTGTCCAGGGAGGTGGTGACAGTGGATTCAATAGGTAACTTTAAAAAGCCATTGGATATATTTTTGAATAAAAAGGGCATTCAGCGTTATACTGGATAACTAGAGGAGGAGTATTGACCCAGGGAGGAATCCGATTGCCAGTATCTGGGGTTCGTGAAGGAACTTAATTTTTCTGCCCTGGCAATTGGCAATGTTTCAATGTTTTTTTTTTCTGTTTGCCTTCATCTGGATTAATTAACAATTAATTTGTATATTACAAAGACGAGAGGAGATCTAAAATGGTTGAACTTGATGGAATAAATGTGTTTTTCAGTCTCAATGACTATGTACTCAAACTATACCAAACCCATATGGCACACACAGTCTGATATTTTTCTAATAAAGCCTTTACTTGTAAATGCTCTTAGTTTCTTTTACCTTCATCCAAACCCTAGGTGTAATTCAATCATCTTTGAATTTCCTTCCTAGCATAAGCTTTGCTACACGTAAAGGAGCACCGTGGTTTGGGAAAGACTACACCTTTTGTGCAATGAGTATAAACAAATCGTAATTTAAGCAGATCAGTGAATGGTAGGTGCCATTACAGTAATACTTCCTTTACACAATATGAGGGGCAGGTACAGAGCAAGTTCATTTATGACTGCCTTTTTCTAAGCATTTGTAGGGGAGGGGTACATTTCAAATGCTAAAAACATTTTCGACTTCCATCCACCCCTCCTTCTGCTACCAAATATATCATACAAATTACAAAATGCACCCCCTACTTCAAGCCAGGGGAAAGTGTGGATGACAAAATCAGAATCTACTTCTTCTCTAAAAATGATTAGTATATGAAGTTTTTCTCACATTACAGCGGTTTTTTTGCTAGTTCCATGGATTCACTATATGTTTTTTAAAGCAAGTGCTTTGTTGTCTCCAGGCATGATCTCTTTTTTTTCTTGAACAAATACCTCCAATTACCTTGTCATTTATTACTAAGTTATATTAAATTCACCCCTCTATTATATATACAAAAATAATTAATATAATGGTATGTTTTTCCACTTTCCTCAGGCCACATTACTTTTCTGATTACAGTCTTTGGTTGGTGTTACGGCTTCAAAACTCCACAGTGCACTGCCCAGACTAATGTTATAGAATAAGGGCTCTATTTATGTATTTGTTGTATTGTTTATTTTATTTGAATACAATCAGATAAGTAACACTGAGCTAGATAGAAGAAAAGGCTGCATTACATTTCTACCTCTTTAGTATTCAAACTTATATATTAAAAAGAGCTGCTGTTTGGGCCAGTTTCTTTAAAGCCCATAGTGGGTCAATTGCAAAGAGATCTTGACAGTGTTTTCTGCCACTTGGTAATTATAACATCATCATGTTGCAACTCTACCTGAAGACACATTGGGAAAAAAAGAGCTGCAGCTACCATCTCAATTGGTTATGCTTACTATAATGACTTTGTTTTGCACAAAATATTGTTTTAATTTCTTCTGAGAAGCTTCAGAACAATCCAAACAAAACATTTTAATATATGATTCTACATGTTTTTAACACTCAATCTAGTATTTTAAACATTCCCCTTGGTAATTTGTGTGATCCTATTTGGTAACATTATAGGCTGACTGGAGTTATAAACTTGTTGTTTCATTACCAAGGGGAATGTTCTGAATATTTGTCTTTGCAAGACTTTTACATGCCCATCGACTAATAAACACATTTGTGACTTCAGCAGACACACCCTACATGATTTTTTAAGTTTTGAGTTCAGTGGGAGGAGTTACAAGATAAACATTTATGTTGAAATTTATTTATATATATATATATATATATATATATATATAGTGACAGATCCACTGTCACGCTCAGGATCTGTGCCTTGTTTTTCAATAAAATGGAGGACGCAGGAGCCCTTTAAATGTTTAACCAAACGTTACTGGTTGTTTATCAGCATACAACAGAAAATTGAAGGTAGAAACAAAACCCTAGCTTCTCATCGAAGCCCTGCATAACAAACTGTAGTTCCCTCACTGTCTTACATATAAGTGCAAACATACAGTCCAAAAATAGGTAGCAGAGGTGTCTTTCTTTCTCACCTCTCTCTCAGGCTCTGTATCTCCGGCCTCTCTTTCCTAAGCAGATCCCTCCTTCGGTCATCACCTTCAGCGACTTTCTGTTCCTCTCATCTGCAGGCTCTCTCTTCAAGGCTTCTGGCTTTGGTCCATTAGCTTTCAGTGCGGCCACTGGCAGCAGCCCTGCACACTTCCACAACACTCCAGCTCTGTCAAACAAATCTCCACCTGGAGGCAGCAGCAGGCCTAGATTGCAGCCACACCCCTGCCTTTTGAGCAGGTTGTTAACTGTCTCACTCCAGGGGAGAAGTCTTGAAGAGCGCTCTTCTGACCTCTGGTGGCACTTCACCACAATATATATATATATATATATATATATATATATCACATATATAGTTGTGAGCATACGAGTTGTTGCTAACGAAGCGAGGGACGCAGTTCCCCGCAAATGCGGGTCCTCGCGAAGCGAGGGGCCGCATTTGCGGTGGTGGAGCATCCCACATCGGCTGTGTTTGTCCGCAAATGCGGAACCTCGCGAAGCGAGGGGCCGCATTTGCGGTGGTGGAAGGTCCAACGTCGGCTGTGTTGCTAACACACACACGCACGACTTACATAAAAAAAAAACTCAAAGGCGCCTCACACGCGGTTAACACACATACACACGACATAGAAAGAAGTCAACTGCGTCGTACACATAAAAAACAACTACGTCCCTCGCAAAAAAAATACGACTGCCTCGCAAAAAAATACGGCAGCGAAACGACCCATTCCCAACACGCAAAACTGGCCAAAAACGGCACGCATGAAAACATCAGAAACACAAGAAATAAACACAACGAACACATAAAAGGCTTACTTACAGCAAGGGGGGGCATCCGGCACCTCAAAAAGTTAATTTACACGTCCATTTAAGTCCAAAAAAACTAGTTTAAACTGCTGAAAATCACCTAAGCGAGAGAAAAAATGGCCGCCGAACAAACCGAAAACGAGGCTTCAGACGTAACTATACTACAGTGACTCGCAAAACTGAAACACATACTATGCGGCACGTACCACACTGATATTAACCACCATTTTGAAAACGACTACGCATAAAATGGTGGATGGAACGCAAATTGTAAGCTGGAACGCAAATAGCGCATGCGTATTGCTTTCTAACGGTCTGAGGCACTTGAAAGTTTATAAATACTGCCTTTCTTTCCAGAAAATTCTACATTTCTACTCAGGTGATGAACGGAGTGTCTGGATAGTTAACTGCTGCTGTTACTTGAGAAGAGAATTGTTTCCTAATTTCCTACTTTACATTGTGCAAATTACAACTGAGAGGTAAGCTATAATATATTACATTTTATTATCAAGACAGGACAAAAAAAAAACAACTTTAACTATGAAAATGTGATTCATGTATAGTGACATGTGACACGCACATTTATGTGTATAGCCCCTACAACAAACTAATCTTAACCCAAACTAATTAAACAAGTATATTTAAATTACATAAAAAAAAAAAAACTTTAACTATTAAAATATGATTCATGTATAGTGATATGTGACACGCACATTTATGTGTGTAGGTCCTAAAACAAACTAATGTTAATTGAAACTAATTAAAGAAGTATATTTAAATGACATTAATGTATTGCAATTCAATATATAACCTAAAGCTCAATCTTTCTCCTTTTTTTTATATTTAAACAGACTCTGCATCAACAGCGTCACTCAAAAATTTGCAACGTGCATTGTGAACCAGAATCCCTTTTAAAGAACACAAAGAAAGAAGAAGTAAGATAGAAAAATACATTACATGCTGAAAAAGACCATGCTTTGCTAAATCAAAAAGAAGAAATATACAATTAACCATTTCATGTTCTTTTTCAAACAGACACTACAAGAAGACCGGCGGATTAAGATTGGCAGGAGGGGGCCCTCTGTCATTCGGACAAGAACAACTCTTCAATCAAGGTAAAGTATAACAAGTAGAAAAAATAAAGGAACTATATATGTTTAATGGCCGCCAATATAACAAATGCAGCAACCAAAAAGTGGTGAACACAAAATAGGATAATGCTAAAAACATTGCCATAATATCCAAAATAGAAAAAACATTCATTTTCACTGTAGAAAAACATTTCACCTTCATAAAAAAGACTAATTACGCAAATAAAGTATGCAACATATGGTAGACACAAAATACGATTGTACCAAAAATCACCCAAACACATAGCAAAGTAAATTAATATTCTTCTTTAATGTTTAAGAACCTATAAGCCTTACAAAGAAGCCTACATAAGCATACCAAAAGTGGTAGACACAAAATAGGATTGGACCAAAAATCACACAAAGACATAGAAAAGTAAATTAATATTCTTCTTTAATGTTTAAGAATCTATAAGCCTTACAAAGAAGCCTAAATAAGCATACCAAAAGTGGTGGACACAAAATAAGATAATGCTAAAAACATAGCCATCATATCCAAAATAGGAAAAACATTTAACCTTCATAAAATAAAGATTAATTAAGCAAATAAAGTATGCAACATATGGTAGACACAAATAGGATTGTACCAAAAATCACACAAACACATAGCAAAGTAAATTAATATTCCTTTTTACTGTTTAAGAAGCTATAAGCCTTACAAAGAAGTCTAAATTAGCATAGCAAAAGTGGTGGACACAAAACAGGATAATGCTAAAAACATTGCAATCATATCCAAAATACGAAAAACATTAATAATTACAGTATAAAAAAAGGATAACTGGAATATACAAATACAATTAAAGTATTTTTAAAAGGTTGCACAAAAAACAGCATAGCAGAAAAATTCACCATAACAGATACAATACACCAAAATAATGAAATATGTTATTCATTACAAATACATTCAAATCAAATAACATTTTCATTTTTCTTTTACAACAGACACTGCGTGAAGACCATTGGACGAAGACTTTCAACAGAGGACCAACAAAGATTCTGATTGAAATCACACTTCGACCAAGGTACAGTATAACAAGTAAAAAAAGAGAAAACTAAATAAACATGTTTGCTCTGCATCCATGTCAACAGAAAAAAATAAAAAATAACAATCACTATGGCCCTCATTCAATTGCAATTTGGCCAATTGAATAGGAGTCTAAATAAACATATTTTTTTAAAGAAGCTTTTAGTTAGTAAACATCTATCCAAAAACAAGTTTTTCACTAAGTAAAAACTTATTTAAAAAATATATGTTATGTGCTTATTTAGAGCACTATTGAATTGGCCAAATCGCAATTGAATGAGGGCCTATAGCTTTTACCAAGATATAACTGACACATTTCTTATTTACCTCTAATTTGTCTGTTATGGACAATAATGTTTAACAGTAAATCCAAACTCCAATCTAGCCAAAAAAAAAAGAAAACAGCATAAGTCGAAACAAAGACTAAATAAAATTTGTCATTCTAAATTACCAGTCGTAATGTACAATATTAAGCATAAAACCTAAACACACACATAAAATAGAATACTACAACAAATAGTACTAACACCCAAAGAAAAATTTAAAAAAAATCATTGATCGAACATATAAGCTTTTAAATAAAATATCAAAATACTATTATGACAATCCCCTGTAGTAAAAATTACAAAGACTAATTTTTGCCCTCCACTATGCCTGTAAGATAAAAGTACAACAAAAAAATAAATTGACAAAACAACTAAAATATACATTTAATTACCTACTACATGTAGAAGAAGGTATAGTGTCAGTTCCTTCCCTGTGCTATTCATGTAAGGCAAAAATTACAACGTACCACAGAAAGTAAGACCAAAAAAATAAAATACACTTATTTAACAATACAAAGAAACTACCACTACAAAAAACTACAAGCACATATAAACAAACTGTTGATAATAAAAAATGTAGAAAAAAAAATTAAAATCTCAAACTAAACTAATTATAAATTATTTTCTTTTACAGATTAACATGGCTACTAACAAGAGCAAACAAGAAAATAAAAGACGTCAAACTAGAGAAAGACAAGAGAGATGGGCCAACCAGCAGACACCAGAGGAGAAAGAAATTAGACGAGAAAAATAACGCAAAAGACTTGCAAGCAAAAGACTATCAGCTGCAAAAATTAAAGATACGCCAAAAAAAGCCACTAAGCAAATAAAGCATTTCGAACCTGTTTCTCAAACATCAGATGACATTTTACCTGAAAAAATAAAAGAGATACCAAAAAAAGCCACCAAAAAAACAAAGCATTTAGAACCTGTTCCTGAAACATTACATGACATTTTACCTAAACAAATAAAAGATATACCAAGGAAAGCCACAAAAAAAAACAAAGCATTTAGAACCTGTTGTTGAAACATCACATGACATTTCCCCTGATGAATATGAAAGTCAAACTGCTATATGCTTTGCAAATTGTCCTTTATTAAAGTCTTTAGCAGTAGAGGTTCATAGTTGTGGGGACATGAAAACTCAATGTCAGTTTTGTGAGGCTTATTATTTTAAACAGGAGAGACCCAGAGATGGCCAATTTATTAGTTGCTGTCAAAAAGGCAAGTTCAAACTTCCAGAAAGAAAAGAATTTCCAATCTATTTACAAAACATTATGACTGGAGTGCGGCTTAAAACTCATTTCAAGTCCTGCACTGAAAAGTTTGCACAGATCACACTTGGAAAACACAGGGGGCACTGATGAAGGACCCTGTCTCAGAGCAATCTGACACCTCTGACCTGGATCCCCTGGAGGGGGCCCCACAGCCTGAAGTCTCCATCAACAGCGATTCAATGGCAAGAATTGAGGCTCTCCTGGCCTCTCACATAGACAGGGCGGTCATATCTTTGCAGAAAGACATACATGAGATTGGCCAAAGGACCCATCAACTTGAAGAGACCGTTGACCAAGTGGTAGAGGCCCAGGAGAGAGACAGGGCCACCATTGCGGATAACACCTCCCGTATTTGTGGCATAGAAGATAAACTGGAGGATTTGGAGAATAGATCCAGGCGATTCAACCTGAGGATCAGAGGCGTGCCTACGGCAATAGTCGACCTTCCTCGCTACCTTAAGGCCACGATCGACGAGATCCTCTCAGGTCATCCAGACCACGAATGGGAAGTGGAGCGTGCCCATAGAGCCCTTGGGGGAAGTCGTAACCTAGACCTTCCCAAAGACATCATTGTAAGGCTACTACGCCACCAATCAAGGGATCTAATCCTGGCAACTACCCGCAAGAAGGCTGTGATCACAGGCCCAGACGGGGCCAAACTTCAATTTTTTGCGGATCTCTCCCCTTCCACACTTCAAAAACGGAGGCTGATGAGGCCAGCCCTGGAAGTTCTTCTCCACCACGGCATCAGGTACCGTTGGGGATTCCCATTTGCCCTTATTTTTTCAGTAGGGAGCACCCAGTATACAACACGTTCTCTAGAAGACTGCCAAGAACTTCTGAAGAGTCTGGATCTCTCTGGGGGGGACCCGACCTCGACATCACTTGCATCAACAGCTTTACCTCTCCCGAAAAGGCAATGGTCTGAAGTGACCAGGCACAAGAGGCCCACTGACCAAGCCTCAAAGACCACTCATAGACGACCCTCCCAGATCATGGACTCGTAAATGCAATAATTCAGCTGCTGCCAACTCCAGTGACTTTCAAATAGGCTGGTCCGCTTGAAAAGACAACTGGCTAGCAAAGACTTATTTCGGCATCCTAAGGATTTACAAGGGCTTAAAAACACCATATCAAAATTCCCTGGTAGAGACTAACATGGAAGCCACCTGGAACTGACCTGGCCTTTTCCCAGGACGTGTTATTTTTCTTACTTTTTTTACTTAGGTCCTCAAAGGAGCCTGGGGCCCTTAGCGGGGCCATGTTTACCAAAGACTTTTGGAATGTTACTAATCCATGTTTTGCTTTTCCTCCCCTCTTCAGCAGGTGTTAGCTGACTGATAAAGCTATAAGTTTTAATACACATGCAGATAGTACAGCCAGTCCGTCAGGATCTTTCTTTACTGGACCGGGTCTAAAGGTTTACTCTGCTTTAGTCAAGATAAAAAATTATGTTGTTCAATGTTTAAATAAGCTATTCATGGTTCTGTCTTTATTCTGTTTTCTTAATACTTTTCTAGGTTACTTTTGCTTGGCCTTGCCGGCGGGAATTGGAACAGAGGCTCTAGGGTTCCAAGAGGGTAGAATGTTTAAGACAAGACGGGTGGTCTTGGGACAGTCAGACCTTTTGGCAGCAACTGTTCTCTCTTCCCTCTGTGTTTTCTTCATGCTCTTCTCCTTGTCACCTATCAGCATGGGCTCTCTTGCCCCTGTACTCCCCCCTACTGCCTAAACGAAACTTGCCACTTGGTGCCTCCTAGTTCTTGTTTTCTCTTTCTCTATGGCTGTTTAGGGGATTTTGAGCCAAATCAGGGTTTGCTCTACATAGCTGGGCTTGAGGCGGCGGCCTGTCTGCTGGACAGTGGGCCAAGTTGCCTGGCCTCAGAGAGTGGAGGACCCCTGGTACTATTGGAACGGATCTCATTTCAGCCTATTGAGTTGGGTTCTAGTAGTTCTGAGATACTGCCAGACTTGTCCGGTATAATCCTGCCTCCCTTAGACTTCTTGGGACCGCCTCTGCACTACTTATACTCATGCCTCTTTTCCCCCCACAGAGCTAATCATACTGGACCTCTTCTTGGCCGGGCTCAACCACTCCTATCCCCCAGAGGGGGAAATCCGCTCTGCACTCCCTCCTCGGCGCTCCTCCGGAAGGGTAAGGCTACATTAATGCACCAGAAATATACACCTCAAGTCTATCCATGACCGCACCAATGACACTACTTACCCATAATGTGAAAGGTTTCAACTCCCCTTTCAAGCGAAGGAAGGCTTTCCTATACTATAAGACCCTTAACCCCATGGTGATCTTCTTACAGGAGACACATTTCGCCAGGAATAAAGCCCCAACCTACCTCGACAAAAATTATCCTCATTTTTACTACTCTACCCAGGTCTCCAAAAAAGAAGGAGTGGCGATTTTGCTCCACAAGAGCCTCCAATTTCAAATGATAACCAAGATAGTGGACCGGGAGGGCTATTACATCATTTTAAAGGGGACGATTCTGGGTTCTCCAGTTTCACTAGCCTCCTTCTATGCCCCCACGAAAGCACCACATAAGACCCTGATCAGATTCTTAAGGGTCCTGGAGTCGGGAGAATGGGGCAAACTAATTATAGGAGGGGACTTTAATCTGGTATTAGACCCAGTGGCAGATAGATCTAAAACTTCACAAGAAGTTCGCTTCTCCAAAAAAAACAGGCAAATCTTAAAACTTCTGCACTCCTTGGATCTGGTTGACGCCTGGAGAGGTCTGCACCCCAGAGGAAGGGACTATACTTTTTATTCCCCCACACACGGGACTTATTCCCGTATAGACACAATATATATATGTAATTTGCTTCTAGACAGCTCAAACAAAGCGGCTATTGTTCCGTGCACCTGGTCGGACCACGCGGCGGTCACACTAGAGGTAGACCTGGGAGTTCAATTTCGGATGCCCTATGCCTGGAGACTTAATGAATACTTAGTTTCGCAATCCAGATTCCAGGAGCAAACTGAGAGGGAGTTGGTGGAATTTTTTGAGTCCAATGCGGGTGGGGAGACAGGGGCGGGTTGGGTCTGGATGGCGCACAAAGCCTACATAAGGGGGGTGTTTATCAAGCTAGCCTCCCAATTCAGAAAACAGAACAGGCTAAAAGAAAAGGAGCTATCAGGGAAACTATCTCAATTGTAGCGGCAACATCAGCTTTCTCCCTCGATAGCTTTAAGGAAAGAGATAGATAAGGCCAGGCTAGAGCTGGATAGTATTTTGACCATAAAAACGGATAAGGCATTAAGGAGGACTCAACATTTGTTTTATGCTAAGGCGAATAAACCTGACAAGCTACTAGCAAGGAGCTTAAAAGCTAAATATGCTCAAGCCAGGGTATCCCAAATCAAAAATAGGAAAGGCGATCTCACCTACAGCCAAAATGAAATCCAGGAGGTCTTTAGGGACTTTTATCAAAATATTTACTCCACTCAGAAATTGGCCTCAGAAAATGTTATTCATTCCTACCTAAACTCCCTTGATTTGCCCCAAATTTCACCCCTGGACTTACAAAATTTGAATAAAGATGTGACGGTCAAAGAAATTTTAGATGCCATTAAAGAACTGAAGCTAGGGAAGTCCCCCGGTCTGGACGGGTTCACTAACATCTATTACAAAAAGTTCTCGGAAATACTGGCCCCCCATTTATGTAGTCTCTTCAATTCAATTCTAAGAGGAGAGACAACTCCCCCAGAGCTGAATCATGCGGACTTGACGCTCTTCCCCAAGGAAGGCCGGGATCCAAAGGAAGCTAAAAATTATAGACCAATCTCGCTTCTTAATGGGGACGTCAAACTGCTGGCCAAAATTTTCTCTCAGAGGATCTCGATCTTCCTACCCGCCTTAATACATAAGGACCAATCAGGCTTTATTCCAAACAGGCAGACTAGTGATAACATCAGGAGGACTTTAAATGTCATTCATTTGGCCAGGGCTAGGGGTCTCCCTGTGTGCCTACTCGCATTGGACATCGAAAAGGCGTTCGATACCCTGGAATGGCCCTTCCTATTTTCCACTTTGGATAAGTTTGGGTTCAGAGGAAACTTCTTAAACCTGCTGCGTACTTATTATACACTCCCCAGGGCCACACTAAAATTGCCTGGTTCTCATACGGCCTGTATTAAAATTGAGAGAGGTACGAGACAGGGCTGCCCATTGTCTCCTCTTCTCTTTGCTCTGGCCATTGAGCCTTTGGCTCAGGCGATCAGAGTTAACTCCTCTATAGAGGGGGTGCGGGTGGGACACCAGCAACTAAAATGCTCCTTGTTTGCTGATGACCTGCTTTGCACCCTTTCGAACCCTAGCTCTTCTGTAGGCGCCCTGATGGACACGATAGGAGTCTTTAGCAATGTGTCAGGCCTGAGGTTAAACCAGGACAAGACAGAAGCTTTGAGTGTTGGGATCCCTTTGGATATTTTGAATCACCTGAAGGGAGTACACAAATTTCTATGGCCCCCCTCACACATCAAGTATCTAGGGATTAATTTGACCAACTCATTAACTAATTTGTATAAAGCTAACTATCCACCTCTCTATAGGGCTCTGCGGCGAGACCTGGAAAATTGGACAAACCGACATATCTCATGGACGGGTAGAGTAGTCACGGTTAAAATGAATATTTTGCCGAGGCTGCTCTATCTTGCCAGGACTCTGCCAATCAAGATAAAAAATACAGAATTGGCCCGCTTCCAGACCCAAGTGTTTAAGTTCATATGGAGAAATAGACCCCCTAAGATAGCGAGAAAAACGATGTACATACATAAATCCAAGGGGGGCCTATCTTGCCCTAATTTCCTGAGTTACTTCAGAGCAGCCCAGCTTGCCTCTATCCCACTAGCTCACTCCATTCCACTTCAACCAAACTGGGTCTTTGTAGAGGAGTTGCAGATGGCCCCGCTTACGTGGGGTATTATCCTGTGGGCTCCAGGTGCAAGCGCTTTTTACTCTAGAATACAGAACCCCATAACTAAGTTTACACTGAGAGTTTGGATCTGGGCTAGGAGGAAATACAAACTGACTTACCCGGTTTCTCCCCTCACATCGATCTTTACATCGCCCTCCTTATTAACCACCATCACTGCAGAGTCCAAGGATTATTGGACTTCGCATGGTCTGGATAAGCTGGGGGCTTGGTTTGAGGGAGGGATTATGAGAACTTCAGAATCCATGATTAGGAACTTCGAGGTTCCACACCGGGAACACTTTAATTACATTAAAATAAGGAGCTGGATTGATGAGATACAAAGAACCCATGGACCCCCGAGGGAAACTTGGATGTCGGTGGTGTGTAAGAGTGAGGCCCTGTCCAAAGGAATCTTGGGGTCAATATACCAAATCTTCAATAGTCCACCAAGCACTTGGAGGCCTTCCTTTGTATCGAGGTGGGAGTTGGACCTAGGGCAATTTTGGGATGGGAATAAATGGGCTGAATCCTTAACGAACCTATCAGAGGGTTCACTTAATTATAGTTTATTAGAAACCTCCCTTAAGATTTTACATCGGGCATATACAACTCCAGTTCGACTAAATAAGATATCCCAAACAATCTCAGATAGATGTTTTAGGGGGTGTCACGGAAGGGGAGACTTCATTCATACTTGGTGGAGTTGTCCTAAGGTATTTAAAATTTGGTCTGAGACGACCAATCTAATTTCGCTAATACTCAAAACCCCACTCCAACCATCAATAGCAGTCTGTCTCCTGGGAGCACGCTTCTCAAAATTGGGAAGGGAGGGGAATAAACTGGCCCAACTGATATTTCTAGCAGCTAAGAACACCATCGCAAGACGATGGAAGAGTAGGGATATTAATTTCCATGATGTAACAAACAAAATAAACTTTATTTGCATTAATGAGCGGATGACCCATGTCATATCAGATACACATCACTGCTTCCTGGAGGTTTGGGAACCCTGGATTCTATTCACAGACAGTAATATATAATAACTAAGTTAAGGGAACACAATAAAGAAGCCATTCCTGATGTGCGGCTGGGGAGTGGAGTGTGGAGCGGACGGGGAGAAGTGGTGAGAGGTCCCGGAGAGATATTTCTTCAGTACGCCAAAGGTACAGGGGGGGAGGATGGCTACCTTAAGATTGGCTGAGCGGGGAATTAATGGGGGATGACACCCCACCAAAGGTGTTATATAATGTCACATTTTTTTTTTTTTTTCTATTTTATTTTCTTTTAACATATCTCCTGCTGCTCAGGTTCATCCATGGAAATGTGAATTACTGCAATTTGAGCAATGTGACTTTATAAGCTGTATATATTGCTGAGTATTAAGAAACTAGTGTGAATATTTTTGGACAGAATCACAAAAAAAAAGAAAAAGAGTTGGAATGGAGTTTTTATTTAAATGGAATGGTTTTAATATATTAGCAATATGATGTTAGTTATAAGACAACATGTGGACTATGTTTTTCATTATTCTTTTTGTTTTGTCATTGCAATTCCAGAACTTCTCAATAAAATTTATGTTATAAAAAAAAAAAACATTATGACTGAACCTACTTTTCCAAACTACAAAAAATTTAAGACAAACATAAGATCTTACAATAGTGCCATATCCTTTGCATCTTAGCTTAATCCACAATCACCATGTATGGAAAATAATAAATGTTCCAAAGATTTTCCAAAATATTGTAGAGACAAAACCTATGCCAATTGTGATAGCTATCCACTTTATAAAAGAAGAGAAGGAGATAGTGCCATTATTCGTGGCAAAAAAGTTGACAATGGATATGTAGTACCCTACAATCCACATTTACTCATGAAGTATAACGCCCACATAAATGTAGAAACCTGCACTTCCATCAAATCCATTAAATATGTCTACAAATATATTTACGAAGGCTATGATGCAGCTACTGTAGTCGTCAAAAGTGCAGACAACCCTGAAAGTAGTGAGTTAGTACATGATGAACTTGCATCTCATGTAGATGCTTGCTATGTCAGTGCGCCAGAAGCTATGTGGCGGCTTTTAAAATTTGAAATGCATGATAGATCACATGCAGTATATAGATTAGCAGTACATTTGCCACAAAGACATTTAGTGTATTTCGATGCTGGAAATGAAAGTAATGCATTGGCCCAAAGTGAACTTCGTCACACTACACTAACTGCATGGTTTGAATTAAATTCCACTGATTCAGAAGCAACACAATTCTTATATATTGAAATTCCATATCACTATGTTTTTGTGAATGGATTATGGAGACATAGAAAAAGCAGAGGAAATAAAATAATCCCAAGAATTTACACAGTCAGTCCAAGAGATGTTGAACGTTTTTGCTTACGAATATTACTTTTAAATGTTCCTGGAGCACAAAGTTTTGAACACTTAAGTACTGTTAATGACATAGTATATGAATCCTTCCATTTAGCTGCAAGACATAGAAACTTACTAGCTGATGATACAGAGTGGGAAAGATGTTTAGAAGAAGCCGCACAATGTCAAATGCCATGGCAGATGAGAGATCAATTTGCATTTATTTGTATCTTCTCAAATGCTCCAAATGCATTAGCTTTGTTGGAGACATTTAAAAGTAATATGGCTGAAGACTTTATGCGACGATACAATGAACCCATTGCACACTTAAAAGCGTTAATGGAAATCCAAGAAGTATTTTTAACTCATGGATTAAGTTGTGCAAGTTTTAATTTGCCTGATACAGGTCTTAGAGATGACATAAACTTTGAAGGCTATGACATTCAATTACAAGTAGAAGAGAGTTTTCATACTAAGAATAGATTTAGCACCAAGTGAAAGAAGTCTCCCTTTTATACTTCTAAGAAGACAATTTCCCAGCATTATGGCATTTGCCATGACCATTAATAAATCACAAGGACAAACATTCAAATCTGTGGGTATTTTTTTATAAGAACCAGTATTTGCACATGGCCAATTGTACGTTTCGTTATCACGGTGCAAAAATCCGCAGGCTATTAAAGTTTACATTGAAAAGAATGAAAGTCAAGGTGATTTATTAGAAGATGGACATATTTTTACTAAAAACATTGTCTACTATGAAGTACTATAGCTTTTCATTAAAGAAATAAAACCCATGCAAAACAAATTTAAAAGCAAATGCAAAAATATAAAAAAACACAATATAGAGAACCACTTTTCCAGAGACCAAACTATATGTGCGATTTAAAACAATAACTATAGCAACAAACAAAGGTTAACCATTCAAAAATGCAAATGAATAAACAATTCAGTCATAATTAATGAAAGTACTGTTTATATATCATTAGGCTCACAAAACACTTGCCTTGCATTATTTTCACAAATTATGTTAAAATGTTAATTAACTATGTCACTGTTTCTAATGTTACAAGTTTGAAACATTTTTTGTCAAGTTCCTTACTTAGAGAGATAAGAAAGTTCAAGTTTTAAAATATATACTTTCAAGTTTCTTAATTACACATATTACAAAGTTCATGTTAAGAGGTCAACCACGTTTTAAATCACAGCAAGAAACAAAGGTCAACCATTGAAAAATACAAATCAATAAACAATTCAGTCAGAATTAATGGAAGTATACTGTTTATGGATGATTATCTTCACAAAACACTTGCCTTGCATTATTTTTACAAATTATGTTAAAATGTTAATTAACTATGTTACTGTTTCTAATGTTACAAGTTGGAAAAATGTTTTTTCAAGTTCCTTAGTTCAAGTTTCAAAAAATATACTTTCAAGTTCTTTACTTCAACATATTATACAAAGTTCATGTTAAGAGGTCAACCACGTTTTAAGTCACAATGTAAATATTGTCTTTTATGTTAAACATTAATCCAGGGAGTAATCTGATCGCCAGTTCATGGGGTCAGGAAGGAATTAATTTTTTTCCCTCTCTGATACAATTCGCTACGTTTCAAGGAAGGTTTTTACTGTTTGCCTTCCTCTGGATTCAATGTATATTTAAGTTAACAATTCTTGAGTTAAAAAAACATTACCTCAAGTTTACAATACTTAGTAATTTAAAGTTCAACTGTTCTTACATTCAAATGTTAATACTTTTAATACAAAATGCTTTAATAGTTACTGTTCACCAAGAGAACATTTTACAAAAATAAACATGTTTAATATCACAATACTACTTATTTCATCATAACTAAAATCTTATAAGTGTCAAATATGTATATTAATAACTAAACAACGTTCCAAACATACACATCTCATTGCCGTCATTTTTTGACGGGCAAGTCGCTAGTAATAATAATAATAGCAATATACCAATCCTAAGTCTACAGTTGACCTGGAGTGTGAAGGAGACAGCTATACATAATGTGAGTTGTACTGTGTCTTAACAAATGGGCAGCCTTTTATTAGAACAAGATCGAGATCTTATTTTCATCCCATTATAACTTGGTTAGGATAAAAAGGAAATGCAGTAGTTCTTCCAGCAAAATTAAATGTAATATTTTAAACTGAAGGCTGCATTTCTTACTTTAAACTTTCTAAAATATTTTTTTCTATTATAAAATCTTTCAAAAACCATAGTATACATATGACATTTGTATTATAATTTAAGGCTACAAGATCAATATTTTTTTCAGTATTTAGGATATTTGTTGGTGTTTAGTTGTTCAGTCGTATCTAACTCTCCGTGACCTAGTGGGCAGCAGCACGCCAGGTGCAGTCAATATGTTTCTGGTTGTGCTGATCCATTAGGTTGTCTTGGCTAATATACTGGAGTGGGATGCCAGTTCCTTCTCCATTTGTCTGTCCTCTCTGCTATGATCTGCTCATCTTAAGTGATCCTACATGGTATAGATCACAGCTTCAGTGATGTACACAAGCCCTTTCACAAGGTAGCAACCCAGACAGGGATTTAGGATGTAGTGTATCTAACTCCCTCATAACATGAGCCTAATTTTATGGAGGGAAATGTTTATTTCACCCTCTATTTTCACTTGACAATGCACTGCTGTCCAGAAAGGGTTAATATATTTCAGCTGAGACTCAATGTGCTTTTCCCGAAAGTGTTTAGGAACTGAAAGTTCCACTTTCCTTTTTCTAATAGTGTTTTTTGTGGAATTGTAGGATCATTTCCCCAATTTACAAGAGACCACATGGTCTTTAGCATATATTTAGACTACATTTTAACTCTTGTATGTATAGGAAAACCTGAGAAACTATTTTAAAGAATTTTAATGTTACTAAGATAAGTAAACAAAGTCTTATTCCAATTCAATTCAAGTCAATGAAAAAACTTTTTTTTTTAGATGGTTGATAGAAGGTTTTGGACCACCATGTAATTTTTAAGTATATTTAAGGTCCTTATATTTAATCTTACGTATATAGTGCATTTTATACTATGAGACTTTTTGTATGGGAGTGACAAATTAATGTTGCCCCATGCTCTCCTTGCAATGCAAACACTGTACCAGTGAAAGAGTTAATAAATATTTTTTTATTTGGAGTGAGAGAATGGGAGGAAAAAAATGGGGCAGAGAAACAGTAAAAAAATTGGGAGAGGGAAGCGTAGGAAAAAGAGAGCAAGGGAAGAAGGGAATAAAATAGAAGGGGAAAATGAAAGGAAAAAAAGGGAAACAGAAGGGGGGTATGAGGAGGAGATAGGAGGCTGAAGGTGGCGCAGAAAATTAAGGAGAAAAGAGAGAAAAAGAAAAAGGGAAGACAGGAGAGTGAGGGGGGAGAGAGAAAATTAAAAAAAAGAAGAAAAAGGATTGGAGAAGATGCAGATAGAAATGGGAAGAGTAAGGAAGAAGAGGGGCAGTGGAGGAAGGGGACAAAGGGGGCATAAAAGGTTGAGGGGCCAGAGAGATGGCTGGGGGATAGCCAAGGGTACCAGTGGGTAGCAGAGGGCCAGAGATTGCAGGAGGAGGGCCACCAGTAGCTAGAGACAGCAGCAAAAGGGCCACAGGGAGCCAGAGAGGGACAAAAAGGGGTGTTCGTACAGGGAGGGACTGTAAGGGCCCTCTGGAGGTGATGGACCTGGTGCAGCTGTGCTGGTGGCAGCTCCTCCCCTACTTTACACTTTTACAGCATAATTTCCCCAATATACAAGAGGTTGCATAGACATTTTGAAATTTAGACAATAATAATTAATATTTTAAATATTTTAATTCTAAATTGATTGTTATCCATTTTTTTGTACACTCTTGCAATGACTACACTCTTCCTGCAGTTCTCTATATATGGCTTAACAATAAGATGACTTATTTCAAATTGAATTTCTTCTTCATGTGGGCACCCTGACAAATATTTTTCCCTGCCTTGAACACTTAAATGAATCCTTTTGATGCCCTTTTTCTCATTACCCTTTTTAAGGAAATCATCATAAGACCTTTGTTTAACATAATTTGGCTTCTATTCCTTCTTACATTGTTCACATCCACTTTCTAAAAATTAAGCAAATCATAATTAAGTAGGGAAAATGTAATAAAGCTAGTTTTTAAATAGAAAAAGAGAAATGGTGATGCCTCTATTTGGACTGAAGCTGTTTATGATACTTTGGTGGATGACTCCAGGTTCCTGGAAAGGCATCACCATTAGGGCATTTATTGGTGCAAGTAGCCTGCTTCTTGGCTTATCAGGAGGAAGAGAAGTGTTAATGACATTTAAATCTAATGATCTAACAAAACCTATAGACGTCTCCCTTGCCTTTCACTCCCTCCCCTTAACAAAGACAACATTGGTTCTTCTAATAATAAGCAATCCAACATTTTGTAAAATGTATTATGCTGATGGCTTACACCAGTGGTAGTCAACCTGGTCCCTACCACCCACTCATGGGCAACTCAAGCTTTAATAGTGGGTTATCACTAGGTGGCATCGCTGACAAGTGAAGACACACACCGGAGACCTGCAGCACCACACTTGGCTGTTTGGAGAGCTGATAAGAGAGCCTAGAGGTAGCAGTCTGGACCAAATCATTATCTAGTAAGTACAGGGCGATATATAGCTAGGGTCATATGATTTATGTAACCAGAAATTAGATAAATTGAGTTATGTGTTATATCGTTCCCTGCAATCAATATGTTACGACATATACTGTAACTTCCGTGTAATGGAATATCATATTTACAGCTTTAGTAATATTGCATTATATCTGACCTGTGGGTCCAATCGCAAACTGTACGTGAACGCTTACGTTCTCTTTTTCCATTGGCTCCATCTGAACTCGTAACTATGTAATTGCTTAATTGTTTGCGTTCGAGCACGCAATTCCATCGGCCGCAAACTGGTTTACGAAATAGCCTCTCTCGCTCGTAACTCACAGCCCTTTCTAATTTAATAGCAACATATGTAGTGCAAATTTCGGCCGTTGTGTGCTTCACGTTGGACTTATGAGGCTGGAATTTAATATGGGCCACAATTGGTTGGTTATATACTTGCGCTCGGGTCCCACTCTCTTCCCACCTCTTCCATGGGCGGGACCCTCTCTAAACCCGCCTCTTCCTTAGGCGGGCTCTCTGCAGCTTTATAAGCGCCTCCTGTTTGCATCTCAGTTCATTTAGCTCTGTGTCATGCAGGGTACTGCTGCTCCTGTCTGCGGCTTCTTCGTTTGTTTTTTGGCCTTTTTTCTCACTTGAGCTGTTTGCACCTCTGCTCATTCTGACTCTACGTCCTGCAGTATGCTTCTCAGCTCTGTCATCTACCTATGCCTGTCCATTTTTATTCACCTCTCTCTGCTATGCTCAGCTCTCTCATTTCAGCACCTGTGCATATTTCCTCGAGGTAAGTTATCCTGACTCCCTTACTCTTTCCTGCTATTGATCTGGGCCAGAACCTACTTGTCTATGCCCTTGTCTACGTCCAAGGTAGCACTTTGACTTCCCTACTCCCCATTCATGTGGTTTCCGACCCAAATCTACTAAACTTCTACCCTCCTTACGCTCTCTTATCGGCCTTATCTGGGAACCACTTCTGTCACCTCTATAAATACTATGCAGAGTCTCCTGCCGGGCTGTTTCTGGCTCCTTTTCTTGGCCAAAAGAGCACTCTCATTGCTGGAGAGCGATGGTTCCTCTCGAGGTAAGTTATCCCGACTTTCTTATGCTTTCCTACTATAGAGCTGAGCCTGAACCTACTTGTCTATGCCACTTGTCTACGTCCAAGGTGGCACTTCGGCCTACCTACACCTTAGTCCTGTGGTTTCTGGCCCAGATCTACTTAACATCTACTCTCCTTACTTGCCTTCGCTAGGCACCACCTCAATCACACTTTCATTGTCCAATTTGCTAGGCTCAATCACACCTGCAAGCCACATCAGCCTTCGCTAGGCTCCTGCTCAATCACGCTTTCATAGTCACACTTGCCTTCGATAGGCATCATCATACTCGCAAACCCCACATCAGCATTCGCTAGGCACCACCGCCATCACTCCTTCTCCTACGTCCTACACTACTAGCCCTCTTTTCTATTGCCGCTAATGTCTTTTCATGTATCGCCTAATACACTTCCCCTCAAGTAGCATCCTCCTCAGTCGCTGCTAATCCCGGGGTTACCAGCAGTTCTTCTCTCCCCTCCGAGACCCACTTTCAGGTCACTAGCGACCTCATCTGCTATCGCTGCTGTTCCCGGGTGTATCAGCAGTCTCTCGTTTGGCCCTCTGAGCAGGCTGGATGTCCGGTAGCGCCCAGCACTTCTCGGCTACCCTTCGCCCCGTTATTCCACTTGTCTGACAAGGCATTCCATAGCCGGAGGGCCATGGTTCTTATTGCTACCTCGATCCTTTGACCATTGGAAGAGGGCCGCTCCCACAAATACCAGATAACATTCTTTACCTGGCCACTTCACAAACAAGTGCAATTTTTCTTCAAATACAGTGCTCCTTCACTATAACTTCACAGAAAATTCTTATCTACACGATAGTCAAACCCAATGTTAAGGAGTTTGTTTCTTTTTTTTTCCCTCTAGGTTTGAAATTATGAGATGGCACAAAGACACTTAATGGAACTTTTCAGGAATAAAATAAATATTCTGTGTGTGGTTTGTATAATAGGAACTGATTGACGAGATCGGTACTTCTAAAAACAAGTCATAAAATAACAGTTCATAAAAGCTACTTATATCTAACAGCACTAAAAGGACCACTGTATTTTATGAAAAACCTTACAAGTTTGGAAAGCATTTATCAAACTAACTAAACAATGTACTTAAAAGCATTTACGATCTTAAAATCTTAAATTCTGAAGATTCTGTTGTTGTATAGAAAAGTTAATCTTGTTTGACTTGAGTAATTCCTGATAGTTTAAAATCTGAGGTCAGGCTGTTATCTACTAAACAGCGAAGAGGGGGTGGGGAGTTTGTTATATTATTGGAGATTTTGGTGTTTGACACCTCCCCTCCCTCCACAAATTCTTAGAAGCAGCCACCTTGTAGCATCATCTGCATGCCCTGACCTCCAGAAATGTAAACTCACCTATTACACAACATACACCAAAGTATTGTGGATCCTCCATGGACCAGCAATATTAATTTATCTTATTCTAATTACAAACTAGCCAACTAAAATGTTTTAAATATATATTTATTTTTTTAATCATACAAACAATTTAAGTCTGACTAAGAACTAATTAGGAAAAAAACTCATACAGCTATTTTTTTATTAGAAAAACAAATATTTGATGCCTATGCAGGACCCAGAAGAACCTTGATTTGTGTTAGAGGGGTGTTTACATTTCTGAAGAGCTGTTGTTCCATAATTTGATGCAAAGGATCTACTTCGGCACCAGTGAGGGGGAGGGAGTGTAGTGTCAATTTTAATCTTATCCAATTATAATTACAATGGCGTTGTTCCATCCTTCCACACCGCTCTTTCCCCCGGTTGCCAAAAACACACCATGATGATTCAGCTCTGAGGAAGTGATGTAACAAATATAACATAAATCCTGTACTATAGATACTTAAAACATTCAGATTTTCCCACAAAAAGTTTTATGACCATGGCTTTCTTGTTGTTCAGTCCTTCAATCGTGTCTGACTCCTGGTGACCATATGGACGCAGCACGCCCGGCACATTTGCCTGTGTGCCTGGTTATGCTTATCCATATGGTTTTCTTGGCAATGTTACTGGAGTTGGTTGCCAGTTCCTTCTCCAGTGGACTGTGATTTATCTGACCACACTACTATGACCTGCCCATCTTGGATGACCCTACATGGTACAGTTCACAGCTTCATTGAAGTGCACAAGCCCCTTCACCATGACAAGGTAGAGATCCAGAAAGGGGACCAGGGATTACACAGCTGCTAATATTGTAAGTTTCATACATACTTGACAAACAAGGGTCTTTTTCCTTGAGCTACAGTAGTTATTTAAACCAACTCTTTATGGTGATAATCTTTGTTTTAATTAATTTGCACAAAAAATAATAATTTGAAGTCTTTAAAAGTCAAAAATATTCTTTGAGCAAAGGCAGTTTTGTTCAGTCATTAAAAGGGGAAATGCCTTATTGCTTCACAAACTTAACAGTTAAAGTGAATCTGTAGGCATTTTTCTTTGTTTCAAATAGTTGACTTAATTAATTGTATCTTCCATGATGCATTTCTCATAACATTTACACTTCACTTACTTCTAAGAAGCCGCAGAGTAACAGATTCTCACCTTCTGGAACATCACGTTCTCTTTTATGTAGGATGCCATGTAGCTGTAACCTAAGGTCATGCCCACAGGGAGGGGCTTCACACTACCTGTGTCTCACACTGCTCTGCTGGAAGTAGTGACATACTGTGATATAAAATGTAAAAATAAAAAGTAATAACATAAAAAAAATTTAAAGAAAGAATAAAGGAAGAAAAAGAAAAGAAAACAAATTTAGAATAGATAAGTATTAGATGAAAAAGTAAATAATGGAAAAAATGATTTCCTTTTTTACAATTTTGTCTTTTTTCTCACTTCTCCAGACTCAACTCTGCAAGATAAGTATATATAGTATAGATATAGTATAGACTAGTATAGTATAGATAAGTATATATCTTAAGCTTCTCCGTCATCCCAGGGGCTGTAACAAGCTTCTTTGAGGATAATTTCAGTGATATCAAAGAAAGCATTTTTCTTTTCTCCAATTCTTTATTTACCTTCAACAAAGTATTAGTTTAAGGGTGTGCATACTTATGCAACCATATTATTTTATTTTTATATTTTTTCTTCCCTCTACCTAAAAGATTTCAGTTTGTTTTTCAATTGAGTTGTACAGTTTATAGGTCACATTAAAGGTGGAAAAAGTTCTGAAATGATTTATCTTTGTCTCATTTTTTTACAGCACAGAAACCTGACATTTTAACAGGGGTGTGTAGACTTTTTATATCCACTGTAATACAAAAATGCACATTGCTGCCACTGTGATACTTATACTGTTGCCTTCTTTATTTCTGATGTGATTTTTATAACACACTTTCTGCTTCTTTAACTGTGTTGTATATGGTGGTAACTCTAGTAATCCACCTTAAGAGAACATAGACTGTGACAGGCATGTGGGAGGGGTATACAGTATTGACCAGACTGATATTCTACAGTATATTTCTCACTGTGAAGGGCACAAGTGAGCTAAAAGAGGTTGCTCTCAGAGTTGGTTTATTATGTCCACAGACCTAACCTATTGTTTGTTCGTTCTCTGATTGAGCACCTCTAGTTTATTTTTTTATTTATTTTTGATATAAGCAGCATGTGTTAGATTAGAAAAAGTGTAAAACAGGGAAACTTACAGTGCCTTGCAAAAGTATTCATCCACCTTGGCATTTTTGTGTTTTGTTGCCTTACAACCTGGAATTAACATGGATTGTTTGAGGATTTGCATCATTTAATTTACAGAACATGCCCACAACTTTGAAGATGTTTTTTTTTTATTGTGAAGCAATTAACAAATAGGACAAATAACAAAAAAACTCAATGTGCATAACTATTCACCCCCCTAAAGTAAATACTTTGTAGAGCCACATTTTGCGGCAATCACGGCTCCAAGTCGCTTTGGATAAGTCTCTATGAGCTTGCCACATCTTACCACTGGGATTGGAGCTCCTTCAAGTTGGATGGTTTGCGCTTGTGAACAGCAATCTTTAAGTCTGACCTCAGATTTTCTATGGGATTGAGGTCTGGGCTATGACTAGGTTTCACTATGAGGATGGTGTTCTTTGGGTGATGTGATGTATTGGGTTTGCACCAGACATAGCGTTTTATATGAGGGCCGAAAAGTTAAATTTTTGTCTCATGAGACCAGAACACCTTCCTCCATACATTTTGGGAGTCTCCCACATGCCTTTTCGCAAACTAAAAACGTGCCATTTTGTTTTTTGCTGAAAGTAATGGCTTTCTTCTGGCCACTCTGCCATAAAGCCCAACTCTATGGAGCATACGGATTATTGTTGTCCTATGTACAGATACTCCAGTCTATGCTGTGGAACTCTGCAGCTCTTCCAGGGTTACCTTAGATCTCTGTGCTGCCTCTCTGATTAACGCCCTCCTTGCCGGTCCGTGAGTTTTGGTCGGTGGCCGTCTCTTGGCAGGTTTGCTGTTGTGCCATGTTCTTTCCATTTGGTTATGATAGATTTGATGGTGCTCCTGGGGATCATCAAAGATTTGGATATTTTTTTATAACCTAACCCTGACTTGTACTTCTCAACAACATTGTCCATTACTTGTTTGGAGAGTTCCTTGGTCTTAATTGTGCCTCTTGCATAGGTGTTGCAGCCTCTGGGGCCTTTCAAAAAATGTGTATATGTAATGACAGATCATGTGACACTTAGATTGCACACAGTTGGACATCATTTCACTAATTATGTGAGTTCTGAACTTAATTGGTTGCAGCAGAGCTTTTTATGGGCTTCATAACAAAGGGGGTGAATACATACGCACATGCTAAAATAGTTTTATGTATATATTTTTCTCATTTCACTTCACCAATTTAGACTATTGTGTTCTGATCCATCACATAAAATTCAGATTAACAAAACATTGAACTTAAGGCTGTAATGTAACAAAATAGGTAAAAAGTCAAGAGGGGTAATACTTTTGCAAGGCACTGTAGATATACCTTTAACCAGTAGCATTAGTAATTTCCAGAGTTTTTGTACCCTGGGCAAGACCATCATATATGAATAAATGTTCCTGTTTCCGGGCACCCCTAAAACATAGTACTCATAGGACTCATCAAGATTTTCTAGGAATGTAGTTTAGCTGCAGTAATATATTGTCAGTGGGGGACTTTTAGGGAGGTTTCTAGTACAGTGAGCGGAAAAAGTATTTGATCCCCTGCTGATTTGGAACGTTTGTCCACTGACAAATTAATGATCAGTCTATAATTTTAATGGTAGGTGTATTTTAACAGTGAGAGACAGATCACCAAAAAAAAAATACACATGTCAAAAAAGTTATAGATTGATTTGCAGGTCAATGAGTGAAATAAGTATTTGATCCCCTATTAATCAGCAAGATTTCTGGCTCCTAGGTGTCTTTTATACAGGTAAAAAAATGAGGTTAGGAGCATTCTCTTAAAGGGAGTGCTCCTAATCTCAGCATGTTACCTATATAAAAGACACCTGTCCACAAAAGCAATCAATCAGATTCCAAACTCTCCACCATGGCCAAGACCAAAGAGCTGGAATGGGCCACAAGACCTTCACCAAGCAGCTTGTTGAGAAGACAACAGTTGGTACGATTATTCGCAAATTGAAGAAACACAAAATAACTGTCAGTCTCCCTCGGTCTGATGCTCCATGCAAGATCTCACCTCGTGGAGTTTCAATGATCATGATAATGGTGAGGAATCAGCCCAGAACTACACGGGAGGATCTTGTTAATGATTTCAAGGCAGCTGGGACCATAGTCACCAAGAAAACAATTGGTAACATACTACGCCGTGAAGGACTGAAATCCTACATTTCCCGCAAGGTCCACCTGCTCAAGAAAGCACATGTACAGGCCCGTCTGAAGCTTGCCAATGAACATCTGAATGATTCAGAGGAGAACTGGGTGAAAGTTTTGTGGTCAGATGAGAACAAAATCAAGCACTTTGGCATGAACTCATCTCTGCCGTGTTTGGAGGAGGAGGAATGCTGCCTATGACCCCAAGAACACCATCCCCACCGTCAAACATGGAGATGGAAACATTATGCTTTGGGGTGTACTTCTACTACGGGGACAGGACAACTGCACCGCATCAAAGGGACGATGGATGGGGCTGTGTACCGTCAAATCTGAGAACCTCCTTTCTTCAGCCAGGGCGTTAAAAATGGGCCGTGGCGGGGTATTCCAGCATGACAATGACCCAAAATACAAAGCCAAGGCAACAAAAGAGTGGCTCAAGAAGAAGCGCATTAAGGTCCTGGAGTGGCCTAGCCGGTCTCCAGACTTAATCCCATAGAAAATCTGTGGGGGGAGCTGAAGGTTCGAGTTGCCAAACATCAGCCTTGAAACCTTAATTACTTGCAGAGGATCTGCAAAGAGGAGTGGGACAAAATCCCTCCTGAGATGTGTGCAAACCTGGTGGCCAACTACTAGAAACGTCTGACCTCTGTGATTGCCAACGGGTCAAATAGATATTTCCCTCATTGACCTGCAAATCAATTTATAACTTTTTTGACATTCGTTTTTCTTGTTTTTTTGTTATTCTGTCTCTCACTATTAAAATACACCTACCATTAAAATTATAGACTGATCATTTCTTTGTGGACAAAATCAGCAGGGCATCAAATACTTTTTTTCTCTTTCTGTATGCTATAATTAAGTAATTTTTTGTATAGGGATTTTCAGGACTCAAGCCAGGTGTCTTGGCGCCAAGTTTGATTTAGGTATTTTTCTTGGATCGCTACCTTAGTGGTGAAGGGGCTTGTGTGGATCAATTAAGCTGTGAGCTATACCATGTAGGGTCAGCCAAGATGCGTAGGTTATAGTAGAGAGGTCTGACAAATTGTGGTCCCCTGGAGAAGGAACTGGCAACCCACTCCACTATCTTTGCCAAGAAAACCTTATGGATAAGCATAACCAGAAACATAACAATTGTGCCTGGCATGCTGTGATCTATAGGATCCCAGGGATTTGGACACGACTGATTGACATAATATCAACAACATATATGTATGGCCCTCAGGGAGTGTATTAAAGGAAACATAGATCATACCCAGGTTAAGTGGTTTCTTCAACAGATATGAGAGAACCAAGTATCCTGAGGATCTCCCAGGGAATGTATATCTCATTTATCTAGCAAAGTGTTCCTAAAGAGGATGATCAAATTAATCTCTTTAGGTTTCATGTATCTTTGTCCGAAATCCATGCAAATATCCATGCAAATTAAAAAAAATTAGTTTTCCTCCAAACAAAGCCCTTATCATGTACCTCTGGAGGGGATTGTGGATGGGGTATGAAAGGTAAGATAATTGACTTTAACTTATGTTGTTCTGTTACCCCGTTCCACTGTCTCATTGTAAATTTGGTCAAAACGTTAGCACTGGGAGGTGGAGGAGTAGTAGTTAATTTGGAAAGTTTTCCTTATCTTTTAATTGTGCTATGTGCAACATACTTACTGTATTGAATATACTTTCCTGGTGTATACAGCACAGCATAAAACATTGTCTCTTTATAGATAATAATATTAATAATAAATGATTATTAGCAGCTTTTAATACACAATTTAAAGAGCATATTTTAACTTATCTTTGACCCTTTGAATCAGACCTTGAGTTTTATTCTATTTTTTTATATTCTCTTGCACAAACAACTGACATCATCCAGAGCAGGCTTCCTGGAAAGCCTTTAATAATGTATAGTTATGTACACACAAATCCTACCGCTGCTAATGAATTTATTAGTAGATCGCATTATATAAAGAAAGCACGCAGCTCCATATTCCATTCTCACTTTATATATCCCTAGCAATTGATAGCTTAGACTTTTTTTAGTTGAAAGTATTAGTATGACTCATAGATGTTTTAGAAAAGTGCCTATAAACTGCTAGCTATACATAACACATACAGATTGCAAGTGATATACACTGAGCAATATAGCTGGGCAACATAAAAATCTCAGGTGAGTCAGTAAGCAATTGAGCCAAAGGAAATTAAAGTGCAATTTTCTGTCTTTTCAGTAGGCTAAGTACACTTTTCTTAAATAGCCAGCGTAAGTGCTTTTAAAGTTAAATCTTTTTTTGGCTGACCAAGAGTTAATGTTATAAGTAATAGTGCAAACAGCAGCAAAGTTTTTGCAAGGAAATATAAGTTAAAAACACAGTTCCCCTCAATATTGGCCTTTGCCGCTCTCCTCCACCACCTTCCTCCACCAGTTGCAGAGCTTGTGAATAAAGTGCAAAAAAATGTGTGACCCCTCTCATCATGCGATCGGAGGGGAAGAGAGAGAAATGGGATACGGTTGGGGACAGAGTATATGGAGGAGAAGGAAGAGAGAAAGAAGAAGAGAGACATTAAGGCAGGTGTGAGAAAGTGAAGGAATAGAGAGGAAAGGAAGATAGAGAGAAGGGGAAGACGAGATGGAGAGAAAAGGGGGACAGGGGATGAGAGAAATGAAAGAGGTAGAAGAGAGAAAGTGGACGGGAGAATCAAGGAGGTATAGAGAGGTAGAGACAGGTAAGGTGATGGGGAAGGATTGAAAGAGAGATTATAGTAGGATGAGATGGGAAACAGAGAAGGTGAGACAGAGATAGGGAATAAATGGTGGAATGAGAGAGAGAAAAAAAATCGATGTATGGGAATGGAGAGAGAAGGGGGAAAAAGGATGTGGGAGAAAATGTGGAAAGGAAATAGAGGGGATGGGAGGGAGAGAATGTGAAAGAGGAAGAAGTTAATCAGAAATAGAGAGAAAAGGGTTTGGGTGAAGTGAGCAAAGATGAGGGAGGGATGGAGAGGAGGGTAGAAAGAGAAGGAGGAAAAATAGAGAATGGGGAGAGTAGAGACTGGGATCAAAGGGGGAGAAAGAGGAGAAGAATAAGGGGAGAACAAAGGGTAACGAGAGGAAGTGAGGAGAGCGAAAAAGAAGGGAAGGTGACATGAGGGAGAGAAAAAGAAGAGAAGGGGAAGGAGGGTGAGAGCTCAGACCCTAGAGAGGATGTTCTCAACATCTCAAAGCCATTAAGATACATATAGATATTGAGAAGATACCGGTCTTTCTTTTCTTGATTTCCAGTATACCCCACTACTGATTTCCTCTCAACATGTCCTCTTCGACATAATTATTAAGGCTCCTGTGTAATAGGTAACACCTGGAATTATGAATTGGCTAATTGTGTTAAAGTGACCATACCCTATACTCTTTATGCCTCACTGTTCCTTCCCCTTATTCCCCTTTGTGTTCATTAAGAGATTTTAATCATAAGTATCTTATGTTTGGTAAGAGAATTCTATGTTTGAAATCAAAATAGCAGTTATTCATAGTTGCTATTTAAAATATATGTGACTTGAAGTTTATATACTGAATGTCAAGTCAATGCCAACACATACTTTTTTCTCCATCGATAGAAATAGTACATCATTTAAAGTTGGAATAATTTATAAGGGCCTCAGTAATTCAAAACCTTCTATCATGCATTTAAAATATCATGTTTTAAACATTACAATTAACTATTTTTTATGAAAAATAAGTGGTTCTCCTTATTTTAAAATGAGACAGAGATGTTGTTTTCTCGTTTTCTGTCCTGATATGTTACAGAAAACAGAAAGATAGGGAGCCTTGTAAATCACTGGATTGAAACATTCTTGTGCTTTTATACACATTTTTAATAAAAATACAAGGTCAGAAAACACAGATAAAGAGATGCCCATAAGTCCTTGTTTATCTCAATGCTATTGTTAAGGCAAGTACATAGCACATTCTTAAATTGTCAATGGCAAGTTTTGTCTATATCCGCCATTTAAGCTATTGTCTCATGGCAGTAGGAAGAAAAACTTCAAGAGCGTTAAGAGATTATTCATTAGAGGTGATTGGTGAAAACGTTTTGGGTACTATGGCTTTATGGAAAATATTTTGGATACTATAAAAGCTCTATATGTCTGGGATAAGCACAAGGGTAAACTGTGGTTACATTAAGACAATATTTTAGGTAGCCAGAATAGGCAACATAGTTGGGACTTTTTGGTTCTTCTCTGCAATCAAATCAATGTTTGTTTATGCTAACCCTACTGCATTTAATTTAGATTTGTACTTTAAATCTGATGCATTTACCACAAATTAATGCTACAAAACAAGATGACCATTGTCTTGATTGGTTTCTTTTTTAATTATTGAACCTGTAGTTGAGTCACTATGATTACTTTAAATGTCTGATTTAGCAAGAATTGGCTCAGTTAACAACAAAATTATATATTCACTTTTTTGGTTTATCCATGTGGGGTACTCTTGTGAAGAGGTTCAGGCAGGAGTGAGAGGGAGCCTGAAATGCTGAAATGCATCATACTGTTTATTATAATAATGACAATTTGCTCTTCTTGTGGTTCAGTTATTTAATAGAGGAATCTAATAGCGGTTCATTGGATTGCAGCTATACTCTAAAGCTGGAGTTTGTCTAAGTGGGGTTGCTATATTTGGGGCCGCCACTCCTTCCGTGTCATTTTGAGAGCAGGCATTAGGGCTAGCTGATCTGTTAGAGCTCATATACGGGAAGCATGAGAATAGGGAGTTATGTAATTCTCCTGAATATTTCCTTAATGTTATGTGGTGCTGTTTTCTATTTCTTTGTTAGTTTTTCATTACGTTGTGTTTGTTTTTTGTCATCAAATGGCATAACCCTCTGTATCATGTCTGGGCACATCGGGGGGTCTGAGGTGCAATCTCCTTTGGAGAAGTTGGCCGTCTGGGAACCAGGGAATAATGAGGAGAGAAGTAGCCGATACTAGAACTATCTAACCCGGCTTACGTAGGGTTTCCTTATCGGGTGATGCTAATCATATGGTCAGGCCTTTCCTCTGGATGTAGCGGGATATGGTGGGGATGATTATGCATGCTTTAGCTGACCAGTAGAGCATCCTGGTTGAGATTAGTGTAGCCTATATGTCCTTGATGAATAGGGGTTACTGATGGAGGTGGCAAACCATCCCTGTATCAATCTCTCTTGGGCCAGCATGCCTTTATGCAGTCAGAGGGAGATTTTCTATGGCGAGGTACTGGGGCTCCTGTGGTAGGTTATACAATTCTCTACCAAGTTGGCCTTCACATAGAGTTTGTGGGGGGCCTGGGGCTGACAGGTTCAAGAACATACAAAGTAGTTGTTAACTGCAGGTTTGTGGAAAAGGAGAAAAAAAATGTGTAAAAAGCGTGTCTGTGCCCAGTATTTAAGACTATTATAATGCAGCAATTCTGGTCTATATAGACTTGTAGAGAACTCAGAAAGAACAAACTCTTTGGAAAAAAATAAGTCTGAAATTGATTAAGTGTTCAATTTAGATAATGTAAAGTATAATAAAGGTAATGATGGAAAACAATAATAAACTTCCTGTGATTTATAATGATATTTTAACTTGTAATAAGCTGAATGATAAATATAAATGGATTCCATTTCCTTCCTAATTAATTAATATTTCCTATTTGAATAGTCTGGGAAAGTAAGTTGTGACATTCCATTCATCTAGTAAATTAACCATTATTTGGAATATCACAAAAACACATTGTCATCACTAATGACATCAGTTGAGGTATGGTCACAAATGCACGCAGTATAGGGATATGAGAAGGTAAGTCACAACTACTGAATAATTAAATAGCTTCCAGATCACATCAATGGCTTCCAGACAAATCATGTAACAGGAGGGAGGTGGAGTACAGGCAGACAGGTAGCATTCATTTTAAAATTATTTTATGAGCAGATTGATTTATTGATGACTTTGTAAACACACATTTCTTGAACTAACATGGGGTGAAATAAATATGTATAGACTACACTGGCCCTTTAAGAAAATCTATAAGGTAAATAATGAAAAGATAAAAACAAAAAGCTGCCTAAGCTTTATGATATTATGATGAACAAGGGAGATAGCAATACATCCAGAGGAATTCTAAAACAGCAGGAATATATGGATCTTGTGTTAGAGTATAATGATTTGATTCTAGCATTTAATATTGTGAGTAACACAATTTGTAATCAACTCAGTAGGGGCCCTCTGCTACTGACAGTGGCTTGGAGTAAAGGCGGACTCTGAACTTAGTAGGAGAGTGTGATGGAGTGTACAAACCTATTACTTGTGGAAAAAAAACAGTGGGATAAATGTACCTGAACAATAAGACTGGCTCCATTTCTAACTGGCGAGGCACAGCCTGTTTATTTTGCTTTGGGGAAGGTTTAAGCCAGGGATTATGATATACTTAAACCTACTATATTATTTCATAAGGGACCTCCTTATGAAAAGGTTTTGCAATAAAATGCTTGTTTTAGGACACAAATCCTAGGGCTTTTGACCAGCAACAACCCAATAACCCGGTTAAAACCTTAAGTGCGCCCAGTAGCTGAAATATTGGATATCGCAAAGCTCCCTAATGACCTTCACCAGTGGGTCTGTCGATATAAATATAGTTCCTTAGATTATGCTGTCTAAATTTCTGAAGATTTCTTGCAATTAGAAGAGCTTATTAACCCCAGCATGTACAGGACACAAAATATAAAATGAAACGTGTCAGCTGTGATAGCTAGTGGCCCCAAAAAGGCAAACCGCAGTTCCCCTGATACTGATCCCTTTAGTGAAAGTACCTTTTGAGAGGACTGGGGTTGATATATGTCCTCTTGAGAAAACATCCACAAGGAACCAACATATTCTAGTCATATTAGACTAAGCCACTAGATATCCTGAGGTGTTACTTTTACGCAAAAACCTCAGTGCCCACAATTGTTACAGAGATTGTTCAAGTTTTCTCTAGGGTATTCTCCCAAAATAAGTATTGACCGACCAGGAGATCAATTTCATTTCAAGGGTTATGAAGAAGGCTTGATTCCTTCTAAAATGTAAATGCTTAGAACCTAAGTCTACCATCCCCAAACAGATGTGTTGGTAGAAAGCTTTAATAGCACACTTAAGCAGATGCTCCAAACTGTTTTGGGTAGTAAACGGCAAAATTGAGACAAAATGGCGCCTAATCTATTGTTTGCTATACGTAATGTGCCCCAATCATCTACAGCAGTGGTTCCTAAACCTCTCCTCATGACCAACCAGACAGGCCATGCTTTAGGCAAAATACTGTGTGAACAAAGGTGATGCAACTAGTATTCAACAGGTGGAGCCTCAATTGCTTCACCTCTTTATTCACACAGTGCTTCAATTTAATCATGGCCTGTCCGGTGGTTCCTGAGAAGAGGTTTGAGAACCACTGATCTACAGGATTCTCACCATATAAATTAGTATATGGTAGACCAAGAGGAATACTTGACCTGTTTAAAGAGGGCACAGTTTACTTCCATTGAAAATGTCCTCCACTATTTTATACGGCTGAGGGAGAAGTTGAATACGGAAGGAAAGTTTGCTCATATGAATCTAGAAAAGGCCCAGCAAACACAAACATGGTTCTTTAACAAGGATGCAAGAACCAGGGAAATTCAACCTGGGTACAGAGTGTTATTAGTATTATCCTGAGAGAGTGAACAGTTGGCAAAATGGCAGGACCCGTATGCAGTGTTATGTAAGGTAGGAGGAGAATATTATGAAATCTATCAGCCAGGATACAGAAAAGATAGACAAAATATATGAGACAATTGGCAAAGTTTCAATGGGTTTTTTTTTTTATGTTTGCCTTCCTCTGGATCAATTAACAATAATTAACAATTAACAATAATAATAAATAGTCCAAATTAAAAAGATCGATAGAGATCTAGAAAGGTTGAACTTGATGGACTAACTCTTTATTCATTCTCCAATACTATACTATTAATAATTATTTAATCAATAATTTAATTAATAACTAATCCGCATATTGCAGATCGGAGGAGATCTTGACGGGTTGAACTTGATGGACTGAAAGTCTTTTTTTCAACCTTAATTACTATGTAACTATGTAACTATACCATGATAATCTGTTAAAACCATGTTTTGTGAGAATATGATTATTGCTTCCAGAAAAGAGTGCTACGCTTTGTGGCCAGACATTGAACACATAACCAAAGGGCTGTCTTGCTGGGCGAACAATTAGATACACTCCAACAATAGCAAGCACACAGGCTGTCAGAGGCTTTTGATGATATTTTCTCTGTCTTACTGGGAAAGATAGACTTAATATTGTCCACATAAATACTAAAAACTGTGAAGCTGTGAGACAGAGAGCATCAGAAAAATGGTACAAAATGAAATACAAAACATGTTTTGGTTAGGGGTGATTGCATCATCTTGAAGTGAATAGTGACCCCATAGTGTGACCCCATAGCTCTATCAGGTTTTGCATTTATTTCATAAAACTTAATGCAGTGTCAAATTTGATGCATATCCTATGACAGGAGTTGATGAGATGTTAAATATGCTGGTTAAAGCTCAATGTATCACAACACTAGATTTAAGAAAGGATATTGTCAGATACCCCTTAGTAAGGCCTTGTAACGGAACCCATCACTGTTTTACCCTGTTTTATGGTTATTATTATGGTTAAAATATGATCCTACTATTATACTGGTTTATGCTCTGCAGAATATTAGCCCAGACTATTGCAGACCTTGGCATAATAGATAATCCTATTACAGAGACTCCTCATAAGAACAAAGAAGTATGATCTAATCAATGTCTGATTGTATCAAAGTTGCCAGGTAGCCTTAAGGGTGGTGTGACCCACCTATTGTCCCTCTATGTGTATTGTTTGGCCAAATATGGGCATGTGTATTACCCGTGGCCAAAGAGATGTGTATATATATTTCTGCACATAACAAAATAAAGTCAGTATTCTTTGACTTCCAATTGAGTGTCGTCCAATATGGGAGGTCGGGGATGGTGACACTGTAGTGCTTGTTGGATATTTTACCGTATACCAGCGGAGATATTGGATTCGTGTTCCAACTCCGTTACAGACCTCAAAGGAAAAAACAGTTCTGAAACTCCTGTAGGGTTTTTACAGTTCTGTGCTTTAACCTTTGGTCTCCATTGTGCCTTTGCACAGAGATTGATCGACCCACTTTTGATAAGGTAGCAGCAGCCCTTAGGATATTAAGACAGGCTGGATTACAGCCAAATGCAGCAAAGTGTATTTTGGTTCAGGGCCCCCCCTGGCCCAACCTCCCAAATCACAGCCTGGGCCTCCTTGGCCAAACTACCATCTGGAAATTGGTCTGTTCCTGCTTAAAGACAGGGGTTGGGTGCTGTGTGGGGAAAGCAAATGTCTATCTATCTATATCTATATGTCTATTTTTCAGACTATCCAGAGAAGGAGACACTAAGGCCCTCATTCAATTGCGATTTGGCCAATTGAATAGGGTTCTAAATAAGCACAGAACATATTTTTTTTTAAAGAAGTTTTTAGTTAGTGAAAACCTTGCTTTTGGATAGATGCTTACTAACTAAAAACGTCTTTAAAAAATATATGTCATGTGCTTATTTAGAGCCTTATTCAATTGGCCAAATCGCAATTGAATGAGGTCCTAAATGTTCAATTCTCTAGATAGAATGTGAAGCAGGAGATAACTGTGTCACAGATACCAAGGGAATGGAGAATTTGGGTAAGAAGAGGGTGGTCAACTGCATCAACTGTAGTGGTCCTTTAACTTACTTTTTGTCACTGGGCAAATCTTAGCTCTGTGAACTCCCTAGAATACGACCCTGAGAGCCATGCAGGGAGAATTGTGCAGGTTGTTGTTGGTTTGTATGTAGTTGTGACTACACCTACCATTATGCTGTATAAGTAAAAGAAGAAATTACTTCATGAGTAGCACAACTCAGTTAATCAGAGAGGAGCTTTTTTAATCGTACTGCGAAAGCTTTGTACTTCCTGCATGGAGCTATGTGTAAAGTACAATGTATGACCGAAGTCTGTTTAATACATTAAAGTGAGCAACTCTAATTTCATTGTTCATTAAAGTGTCAAAACACAGTGCCCCCTGCGGGCAGGTGCCCACAGGCATTTGTCTACTGTGCCTACAGGCACTCATAGGCACTTATCTATTGTGCCTAATGGTAAATCAAGGCCTGGCCATGAGTCATCTAGATAAATAATTTCTCTATAATGTTTTTATGTTCCTGTCTTGCATGCTATCTATTTTATTTTGTTCCATATTTCACAAGCAGTGTTTTTACCAAATGACAGTGGTCCTTTAAGTTCTGAACCTGGCAATCTGCTAAAATACTGGACACCTGCAGCCTTATTAAATTGTGATTTGGCCAATTGAATATGGCTCTATATAAGCACATAGCATACTTTTTTTTACAGAAGTTTTGAGTTAGTGAACTTCTATCGAAAAGCAAGGTCTTCACTAACTAAAACCTTCTTTCACAAAATATGCTATGTGCTTATATAGAGCTGTATTCAATTGGCTGAATTGCAATTTAATAAGGCTGCTGGTATTCTCTCTTTTACTTCTTGTCTTTCACACACCTTGCCCTGTCTGTCTTGCATACTTTGCTTGTATTAGACACCTTTAAGATCTTTACCTCCCTATTGCTCCTTAAATAATCTCAATACCACTCTGTCTACACTATAGTCTATACTCCCTCATATCTCTAGCATATTGTTGGAGTTTTAAGAGGCACATCATGTAGTGAGGGGCAAAAGTTGCTCATAAGCAGTGGTATAGTTGGGTAATGGAAATAAATACAACAGAAAGACGGAGATGAACAAGTAAACCGAGTGTAGATGCCCAGAGATCATTTTGAGATTGTGTAAATTGCGGCATATAAATTTAATCATATTTTATGACAAGCTTCTAAATGTATTCTGCATTCTAAGTTTGCCCTTATTTGTATTTGTCAGTGTGTGCATAGAAACCTCTGTTGGTACATGATATGTTGGAGCACTATATGATGAGTTGTCTAATGGCAGATATCACATGGCTGAGCTGGGCTCTTCAGGTAACAAACAACTTCTTACATCAGAGATGTGTCATAATGGATGATGCCACAGAGCCCAGGGCACTATATAAGGAGCTGTGCTGGGAGGAAAGGCCATTCACAGCATATAGATCAAGTGATGAGTAGCCGAATAACCCTCTACCTTATACATGGACAGTGAGATTGCATTGATAAAGGTAAGGTTAAATAACTGTGTGTGTGTGTGGGGGGGGGGGGGGTATGTTAATTGTACAAACGGAAAACTAGATTATACCAACTGAATATAACTGGCTTTCTAATTTTAAAGGAAGCATAACACATGTGTACTCTGTTATTACTTCTTGAAACTTTCTATTACTATATGTTTAAAAATGTATAGCCATGAATCCCATGTATTTACTGTACCCCTTGCATTTTTCTGCAGAAAATGGTAGCACGGTATAAAAATACAGTAAATAATGAATGTTTCCACCAGTGGACTAAGAGGTAAGTGAAGAATTTGCATTCGTTTTTTTGGTATGTATGTTAAGGAGGCCAGATATCCAATATTACGAGCCATGGCAGGGGTGCAATTACTTTTAATGCAGCTCTACAGTATATTTTTTTCAGAACCATCCCAATTAAAGGTAAGGTGTTGTTTCATTGATATATGTGTGAGGATTGATATTTTTTCAGTATATATACATTTGTGAGTAATTATGAGGAGTGTTGTCTTTGTGAGTAGCAGTTGTGTTGCCAATATCCCCAGGACACAAAGCGCCAACCAGGGATAGTTACCCACAGTCTCTTGTGTACCTAAGTCTTTATGTCTAATGTACAAAAACATTAAAGAGACATTGTAGCTCCATATTTACATTATACATTATACCCTTAAAGCGACGGCCTATGAGCAAACTATAGCCCTAAATTCTTTATTTATCATAAACAATTGTTATTCCCTGGGCCAGCCATTAAATTAGTTGTGTATCTGTTTTATCAACTAAGAGGGAATTTGTAGACTTAGTTTTCCATTAGGCACCTTTCCTGTAATCTTCCCACCACATGTTTCCTGATATCGGCCCACCGCTTTGTTGTTAGAGTAGTGGCGACTCTCTGTGATCTCATGGATTTCATGAGTCCTAATGGAAAAAACTTACACTAAGGATTACCCCATTTTTCTTTTCATTCAAGTTTCCTTCTAAGTTTTAGAGGTAGTTAAACAGAAAAAAAATATGGTTTCCACTACAGTACACCTGTAAAAATTAAAGGCTACTTTTGTTTTACTTTCTGAATAATTTGCTCATTATCAAGTGTAGATCTTAACAACAGCATATTAGAAATTCGATTTCACAGGTTGTAGGTTCTTTAAAAGCCAGACGTGACAGAAGTTTTTGATTGGATACTACGTATATTAGGTATTTACATGACCAATCAGATCAGACCTTCTCTTCAGTAACATGACAAATGCACAGAAAAATTATGTTATAAAACTCCATTGTTCTTTAACTTTGTTTTGTCTTCTCTTCAGAACGGCATCCCAAGACTTACAAGAAATAAACCCAAGTGGAACAGAATTCAGTTTCTTGGAATATCCTCTGTATTCTCTGACATTGAATGAAGCTTTGAAATGATAAGGCGCAAGGTGAGTATATATTTTTTTTCTTCAATTTTATTTATGTGAGTACAGAATTTTCTTCAGTGTATGACCATACCTACCCTTTAATTGGCATGGCAGGCATTTTTTTCAATGTGTGTAATCGCAAGTGAGCAATTAAAGCAAGAAGTTGAGGCACGCAGGACTTAGGCGCTCTGCACTCAGTTGGTTCAAAGGCGTAACTTGAAAACACAGAAAAAACACCAAAATAATAAAAAAAACATAACACACACACACACACACAGCACAGAGGGAGAGCCAGGAAGCCTGGGATTAAAGTTGCAAACGAATTGGAGCCACATTTGGCTTTTTTCGGCATTCAAAAATTAGCTAAGCGAGGAAAAAATGGCAGACGAAAAAAAACGTAAAAATTCTTCAACAGGATGACAATGAGGCTCAGCAAGGTCAGGCACGCAGAACTTAGAAAATACACGACGCCAAAGAAAGTAACACTTACACGAACAATGCCAGGCACACAGGACTTTGAAAATAAAACCAACGGCAAGTCAGCGTGCGCTACGGAAATGGTGCTCAGAGGAGCAAAAGCCTCACATTGTGTGGCAAACAGCATTGCCAGCCTTACAATTTTATTGCCATCATTTTTGATGGGCAATTTCCTAGTGGATATATAAGTATCATATGTCACAAAGGATGACCTCACAAAGTACAATTACTAAAAAGCTGTAGGGACTGAAGGTTTGCTGTAGCCATATATTAACATAATACTCTTTTGAAGAAATAGACTTGGGCGCACAGCCTTTAATTCGTTACCTATCATATTCAAATATTCTTTACTTGTGTGGCTGCTTTCACGGCAGAGGGGGACTTTGTAGACTTAGATTTCCATTAGCCCTGCAGTAAGCACTTAACATTAAGGATTGCCACATTTTTTTCTCTACAGTATCCTCGTACTGCATTTAATTTTTAAAGGCTACATTTTTTACTTTCTAAAACATTTTGTATCTTCCATAACATAACACATATGTAATGTTGTAAAAACTACATTGTACTTTAACTTTCTTTCACTTCTCTACAGAACTGCAACTGCCAAATGAAGCTAAATGTAGGCTTCCTGGAATATTCTCTGCATTCTGAATGAAGCATTGCAATGATAACATTTCAGAACATTAGGAGATCTCAACAAGTTCTTCCGGCAACTACATCTCTTCAACTAAACTATTACTGGCTTTTAGCTGCGTAAGAAGAAGGTGGAAACAGCATGTTTGTAATACACAATCATGGAGAGACTCTGCATGATATTATGTTGGTGTAATGCAACTGCCCAAGCAAATAAATACTGTCCTGGAATAGGAGCACAATCTCACAACTCCTAACTTGCTATGTGGAGAGGAATCCAAAACCATATTAAATATTGGAAGACCCTACTGGACACAGCCACTTCTCTCAGTCTGTCCTGCCTGCTGACTGGTTCATAGTCCACCAGAGACTCTCATTAGTCCACCAGACTCTTGCCCTCTTGGGTCACCAGACTCTTGCCCTCTTGTGTCACTTCCCCATCTCCTTTACACTGTAAGCTCTCGGGAGCAGGGTCATCAATTCCTCATGTGTCAGAATGTATGTCTTGTCCTTTGTATTTCAGGGTTCCCCATGTAACTAGTTATGTTTGTCTTGCGTTTATCCCTTATTAATTTTCTGCAACATTTGTAAAGGAAAACATCAGCTCTTTATTTACATTGTCATCCATTCTCTAGTTATCTCTCCTTAGCAGACAGGCACCTGAACTACGCTGTAAACTACTCTGTATCAGAGACTTTGTCACTACTCTGTATCAGAGACTTTATCTTTTTATATGTCATATATTGATGATGCTCTTTTTATATGGTTGTCAATACAAGCAAAGTTTTAGCACTGTGATTTGGTCTTCCTTTCCTTTTAAACATATCTCAGTCATCTTGAACTCCATTAAGCATTTGGTTCTGGTTCTACTTCTACTGGGGACTTTTCTACACTGCTCTTTATTGAGGTCCCTCTATTGGTCAAGAGAATCATAAAGCTAAAAATAATGATAGCAAAACTTTTGAAAAATCCAGTGGGCACCACCACGCTAGGCACTAATAATTTAGCTCTGCACAGTACTGATATAGCAAGTTCCATATAAGCCTCCACATTACAAACATATATATAGCCACTACAGCCAGATTTGATTGCAGTCATGTCGGACTCTCCGCGACCCCATGGACCATGCTGATCCACTTGGTATTCATGGCAGAGATACTGGAGTGGGTTGACAGTTCCTTTTCCAGTAGGCCATAGCATACAGCTCCTGACATTCCTAGGTGGCTTCCCATCCAAGTACTGACCAGGCCCAACCCTGTATGTGGCTTTGAGGGTAATGTGAACTTTTGGTTCCCTAACTGGAATCAAACCCAGGTTGCAGTGGTGAAACCCCCGAATCCTAACCATTGGGACCACCAGAGAACCCAGCACTGCACATTACAGGCATATAAAAATATGGAATATTCCATTTTGATCTGAATATTACTGATATACAAAGATAAAGCAAGCTCCATATAGCCCTGCACATAACAATTAACAATGCTCCTCATCTCTTTCCATCATCCTCTCCTTGTGTAAATTCTTTATAGGCATGCAGAGTGGTGGTGGGAGAGAGAAGGTTTAAAAAGTGTGTTGAAACCAGCAAACACTCCAGCCAAGGCTTGCTTTAATTGTGAATGCACCATTTTTACATTTAGACAGTAATTAAAAGCATTCTCATTCTTACTACATAATGTAGCTCTGGAAGTGATGGGTGTCTGTTGCTTCAGCTCTCCCCAAGACGAGTGTGGGGGTGTGAGTGTTGCTTCAGCTCTCCCCAAGACGAGCGTGCACTGTCTGTGTAATCCGGTCAGCTGTCACATACTCCTCTACAACTAGTGTTGTGAGCAAGCACAAGGTGGTGGAGAGTATTTAGCAGGTACTCAATCAACTGTTTCTCTCTCCTCATCTCTTCTTCCCCCTTGTCTCTCCCTCTTGCCCCTCTTTCTCTTACTTTTTTTCTGTTTCTCCCATTCTTCTCCCCACAACTTCTGACTTCCTTCCACTCTCTTACTCATCACTCTTCTCTTTTCTCTCCCACTTTCCCCTTTTTTGTTCTCCTCGTGTCTCCTTCACTTCTTTTTCTCACTCATCTCTCCTCCTTTTATCTTTTTTTATCTATTTGCCATTCTCTTCCCCTCCTCTCTTCTCCCATATTCTTTTCCTTTCTCCCCCTTTTATCCCCCTCTTGCCTTTTCCCATTCTCTATCTTTCATCCTCTCTATCTTCCTCTCGTTATATCCCTCCTCTTTCATCTCTGCTCTTTTCTACCACTTTCCCTTCTCTCTCTATCTCTCTTGTCTCTATATCTTCCTCCTTTCTGCCCAGTCATCCCCTTCTCTCTAATGCTTTCACCCCATTTTTGCCCACTATACTCCTTCACCTTCTCTCCCATCCCCTTACATCTGTTTATCCACCCTATTTTCTCTTTTAACCTCCCTTCCTCATTTCTCCTTTCTTACCCCAAATCTCTCCTACTCATCTATCATCTGTCTGCCTTTTCTCTCACCCTGTCCTTATTTCCCTTGACTTCAATTTGTCTGAGCGTTCTGCCATGACTTGCCCATCTTAGGTGACCCCACATTGTATAGCTCACAACTTCATTGAGGTACACAAGCTCCTTCCACATATATGTTGGCTTTTTTCCCACCCCTACAGGCACCTACCTTGTATAAAGAATGTGCAAGGGAGGGGCCCAAAATTATTTTGCACTGGAGCTCTCCATATTACTGAAGGAAGTATATTCCAAATGTGATTGTAATGGTATTCGGTTCCACATAGAGGTTAATATATTTATATATTGCGGTCCTGTGAAATGACACAGAAGTTATGGAGATCCAGTCTCATCAATACTCAAATTGCAATAAAAAGTACAGTAAAAATGTTTCAAGAACTCATACTCTTTCAAATATTTTATAAGAATTTAATAAATTTGAACAAATAAGGGCCATCAAAATACAGTCAGTATTATATTACCTTTTATCAGCTGCCGTGGGATTTACCATTTTGGTTTCTGGTAATCAGCTTCCTGAGGTGGGAAGAGACCTTACACAGAAAGTTCTATCTGCATAATGAAAATGTGGCATCTATAAGTGCCAGTGCTTCATGTATCAGTAATGAATAGCTAAGTAGTTTACAAGAACACATCCTTTTAAGAAAGTGATAGACAGGATCACATGACAAAATGAACATGGATCCCTCCATTAAATAGGAATTTGTTATAAAAGGTAAAAATGTAGTGGTTCTTTAGTAACATATCTTTTGTTGGGTTTATATTCAGTAATTGGAAGATCAATTAAGACTGAGCTAGGTAAGAAAGAAATGCAAGTTAAATCCAGCATTTTATTTAACCCCTTTATGTTCAAAACGTAGAATGATATATTTTGAAATAACTCTTTTGTTCAAAAGCACAGTTACCTCAGTCTTCAGTAAGGCATTTAGTCCATCCGGTTGGTAGATGCAGCTCTCGATTCCTGCTGTGCTTCCAGATGTGGTGGAGTTGAAATATGATGATATTAGTGTTGGTCTTGTCGTTACCTAACAGACACGGTAGTAGCCATCTCTGTGGCAATATGTCTACAAGTTTCACCCCTTACAGGGCTCCTTTAAGACATTGAACGAAGCATGAGCTCTTCAATTGGACTCCATTTGTGGAAATAATATACAGAAACCGTGTTTAGGAGAAAGGGTTTGATGTAGTTAATTGTACAATTAAGATGACAGGTTTCTGGAATAAATGGGACAGCTGCAGAGCTTTAAGTTGATATTATAAATAGGGCAGAACTTGTGAATTGAAATAAGTTGTATATCTTGTCTTTGAAATCATGCTATGACAAGCAGTTGGATTATTTTTACTATATTATACTTGTCCATGGTATTTAGTTGTATTAAACAAGAACAAAACACAGATAAGGAATATATACCAGATGAAGCATGTGTTTTGCCTTCGATATGTATTGATGAATATATGCATTGTCTGTTATTTATGTGTAGTATATATATATATATATATATATATCAAATATATAGTTGTGAGCATGCAAACTGTCGCGAAGCGAGGCCCGCAGTTGTTGCTGGCAAGGAGTGCCGAAGGTGCTCCTTGCCAGCAACTGCGGACCTCGCAAAATTTACGTAGTTACGAATGGAAAATACGAGACACGTTACGACCCATTACGACCTCGCAAAAAACATCCGAAACCCGCGCACATGAAAACATGAAAGACACAATAAATACACACAACAAATACATAAAAAGCTTACCTAGAGGAAGAGGGAGCACCCAGGACCTCGAAAACTGAAGTTACAGCTCAATTTAACTCAAAATAAAAGAGTTTAGACACTCAAAAATCCTCTAAGCGAGAGAAAAAATGGCCACCAAAAAAAACGAGAACGAGGCTACAGCAGTCTAAAGACGCAAAACAGCACGAAACACCTACGTAGTTCCCGAAAAACACCTACGAGATTGGAAAACAAGGACGTAACCCGCGCGACCCCAAAAACATTAGAAACACAATAAATACACACAACAAACACATAAAAAGCTTACCTACAGGAAGAGAGAGCACTCAGGATCTCTCCAAGTAGAGTTACAGCTCGATTTAAGTACAAATTCCGGAATTTAAACACCTGAAAATCACCTAAGCGAGAGAAAAAATGGCCACTTTCTAGACTGGATAACAAACTGTATCTCCCCCTTCTAACTGTATGTATTTGTAAGTGTGTTATTGGAGGTGTGAAAGAGCCCAAGATTATATGTTTAAATAATCTATTTTTTTTTTACTTACACTAATGACAGCTAAGAAAAACCTTTACGACTCTGTTTACATACAAGTCTATCCTGCCTACTGGCTGTTGCATGCATTAAAACAGATTGTCAAGTCCAGTGCACAAGCTGTGGTGATTCTCTAAAGAGAAGAGAGATTGATAGCAGCTTTACCCTGGACTCAGTCTACACTGCACTGACCAGTTAACCCATACCTGTCCTGTTTTAGGTGAGTCCAGCACACTATGCCTGCACAGTAGATTTGTTAAGGGTTCATTTTTTTTTTTTTTTATCACTACACAGAGCTGCAGGAGCACAAAGCACTAGTCTGCATTGCTTAAATTCAAGAGAAGCAAGAGAGCAGTAACCTGAATTTTCTACCATAAGACAAAAATAAAGATGGTCTATTCCCTTCATCCTAACAATATAAGCAGTCTTAATATTGACATGAATGAGGGGGACACCCCTACAACCTGATTAGATGCAGTAATGCAAAAGCATGTAGGTAGTCTGTACACCCTGTAAACACAAATTTGATTTCTCAGTTATTTCAAAAATGCATAAAGTATTTCAAAGTGCTTTTAGGATATCTTTACAGTGATGTGGTCTAAATTGTGCTGAATTAAGTGGCCCTTTATGTATGAACCAGAGTACAATTGAACACTATGGGCAAGATATACTAAAATTAAATTGTATAAGTTGCTTTGGGAAAAGCACAAAGTCTGTTTGATTTTAAGCTCAAAGACAGGGCCTTCAATTCTTTTGCAATGTGTAAATATTGTTTTTCCTTGTACTTAACCCCTGTAGAGTGCTATAGAATATGTTGGTGGGTTACAAATAAAGGATCACTATAATAGTTGTCAGTGTGGGTAACGCTTAGGATGTTGGTCACACTTTGCGACCCTGGGAAGCCTGCGAGCCTTGCAAAGCGAGGCGAGCAGTTGGCGTTACCAACACCCGACGGGGGCTGCAAAGAGCGCGGAAGGCCCCCAGGACTCCCATCACCCCCAGTACCTGGGCTGCAATGTGTCTCCTCCCTCCTTCCCCTCATCCTCCCTCCTTCCCCCTTATCCTCCTCCTCCCTCTCCCCCTCTCCAATTACCTCTTTCTCTCATGAGATGACCTCCTGCTGATAATCCTTCCCCTCAGCGCGTCTTCTGGCTGTGTCCGAACCGGCATATGCTAATGACGTGACGTCACATGCGCATCATGTCATTAGATTTTTCTAAATTTGTATGTATGTATATATAAGCCGTTTTACGGCCTGTGTATACAATGATCTGTATCCCCCCCTCCCAGAATTATTCTTGCTCCTACACCCCTTCCCCCACCTAAATTAGCATAAGGACCTTCTAACCTGACATAGCAGAAAGCAAAGACTTGTACTGCTTGATCAGAGCATCAAGTCACATGGAATAAAAATAAAATGTAAAAAAAAATGATTTTATTTTTGAAAATATATGCTAAACTCTCATTCATTGGCATATTGATTATATGTGCCTAGTGCCTTAAAAACAAACTTTCATAGTGTGGTCCTTTAAACCTTTAGTGGATATGGCGGGATTCATTAAAAATCTTTAAAAAAAAAAAACATAACACAATTTCAAATAAAAAGACCAAAGGAAACATCTAAAAATAAGTTAATAATATTATACTTTCTCATAAGATTATATAGAATGGGTCATAGTCTTCTTAAACTTGTCTTGCTGGGGACTGATGGGCAGATAGTTCTCTCTTTTCTTTCTTTCTGTGCACGGCTGCCTCAGGCAGACACAATGCAGTCTCTTTCATTACATCTTTCCACTGATATCATATTTCCTAAGTCTAAAAACAGGAAATAATTTCAGTATCTGCTCTGTGTGTGTTTACCAAAATGTCTTATTTGTACTCATTCCTTCTGATACAGGTCACTGAGATTTGTATCTAACAACAAGAATGGCCAAAGTAATATGCAATAATAAACAGTGATTTAAAGTAACACAACTGCAAAACGTGTTGAGGGATATTTGCACATTCCGTGGTGTGCTGGTTCTTAACGGGACTCTTTGGACAAACTTTTTTATATATATAAATATTTTTTATGCAGAATAATTAATTTGATCTCTTTCTTTTCTCTCTTAATGTAAATTCGATAAATAAATGATGGTGTCATATGTTATATTCATTTGACTGTGCTGTCTCTCTCTGTGCTCCCTTTCCCTGTGCACCCCCACTCGCTCTGTGAGCCCTCTGTCTGTCTGTGTGCTGTCTCTCTCTCTGCGCACTGTCTCTCTATCTCTGTGCCCTCTCTCTACACCCACTCTCTCTCTGCGCACTGTCTCTCTCTCTGTGCCCTCTCTCTGCGCCCTCTCTCTCTCTCTGTGCACCCTCTCTCTTTGAGCTCTCTGTCTCTCTCCCTCCCTTTCTCTCCCTCCTTCTCTCTCTCCCTCCCTCGCTGCCTCTCTCTCTCTCCCCCTCCCTCTCTGCCTCCCCCCCTTTCTCACTGTCTCCCTCTCTCCCTTTATCTCTCTCTCCCTCTCTCTGCCTCCATTTGCTCTCTCTCTCTTCCTCCCTTTGTCTATCCCCCTCTCTCTGCCTCCCTGCTTCTCTCTCTCTCTTCCCCTCCCTCCCTCTCTTTCTCTACCGCTCTCTCTCTCTCCCCCTCCCTTTCTCTCTGCCTCTTCTCTCTCCCTGCCTCCCTCCCTCCCTCTCTGCCTCTTCTCTGTCTGCCTCTTTTCTCTCTCCCTCTCTACCTGCCCCCCACCCTCTCTCTCTCCTTCTCGCCCTCCCCCCTTTCCACCACATAGAGTATGCACAATGACACAGCTGTACCATGCATGCAAAATGGTGCGACTCTGCCTCGCATGACAGTGGGCGTGGCTTTGCATGCGCATTGGCTCAGTTGAGCATGTGTACATACAACACAACTGCGCAGTTGCGCGATTCCTGCTGTTAAACAGCAATCAGCTTGTAAGTAATGCATCTCGCAGGCGTTGGTCACAACTGATAACTATTACAGTGGCTATCAGTCAACCTTTCTGTTACTCACCCCAAGATCTGTCTGTTTAATGATTACTCATAATTGCTAACTAGCTCCTGGGATCTTCTAGCATTACTTTCCAAATAAAACCATTCAAAGTTGTGAATAATTAAAGTATGAGCCAGTGATTAATTAGGTTGATTAGTATAATTACGCCTTATGGTATGCACAAGCACATGCTTGATGTGGATCAGAAAGGCTAACAGTTATATCATCAAGTGGCTATTTACAGTGGAAGTCTTTTAACAGAACTGAATAGAAATACTATATGACTCCAAGTTTCTACCTATTCCTCCCAGTTAAATACATTGTGAAACAAAAGCAAATGTCTCCCATCATTAAAGCAAATTTGGATAGATGTGTATGTAGTTTAAACTTTATCAAGTCAGGTTATTTTAAAGGACCACAAAAGTCGCCATATGTGCTCTCCACCATCCTATAGGGGACTTTTGTGGCCTTTTAAGAGAATAATCTTAATTGTTTTCATAGTAAAAAAGTGTCTGTTTATTACCCAAACCAACTTTGGTTTCAGATTTACTTATCCGGCATTGCATTAATATTCTCGCTGCTGGATAGTAGCTTTGTGCACTTTCACTTTTACAATTGGTTACTCGTGAGTCTGCAATGGCTATCAAGTGGGACTGGCTCTCTATGGCCCTTTGAATAGGGCTCTATATAAGCACATAGCATATTTTTTTAAAGGAGTTTTTAGTTAGTGAGTAGATGTTTACTAACTAAAAACTTTTTTTTTTTTTTTTTTAAATATTATGTGCTTATTTAGAGCCCTATTCATTTGGCCAAATCACAATTGAATGAGGGCCTATGTAAGCACTACAGATCTCAGCACAAACAAGCCTTAGGAGAAGCAATGTTTTCAGATAAGCAGAAAGCTTTCAGTTTGTGCATTGTAGGGGACATTAGAGGACAACTTTTGTTGTTCAGTCCTTCAGTCATGTCTAACTCTCGGTGACCATATGGATCACATGGTCCATATGGTTTTCTTGACAAAGATACTGGAGTGGGTAGCGATCCGAAAGAACAACTTTAGTGGCCTTATCAAGTGGTCTCCAAAGAATAGTTATGTAGGGCTTGATATGAAATAAACAATTATTAAGCTTTTACTGTGCATTTAAACAATTATTTACTATCTTTCAATGATCTCCAGGCTGTATAAGCTTTGGATCTCACCACCGCCAGTCAGTGGCACTGGACCTCATACCATCCACCTGGGCAGAAGCACTGTCCATCTGATATATTTCCAAGTTCTATTCACAGTTTCTTTACTTCTAGACCCAGAGTATCTCAAACCAACACTCTTCTGCCTCTGAACTCATATAATTTGCCTTCCCCTCTATGATTTATGCTACTTTATATTGTAGGTTTCTGCACTATGACCTATTTTCCACAGCTGATACACTCACAGACTCGCAGGGAGCCTGTAAGTGAAGTTGACAGCTAATTTGCTATTCAAATGGAGTCTTTTGGCGGCCTACCAATGGCTTCCGAGTTACGGGCTTGAAAAAAAAGAAAAACCTGTTCCTTTTTTTTTTTAACAATATCGATTTAAGATTCAAGCCTTGCGGGCTTAAAAAAAAGTTACTGGTTTAACCACCGCCAACCAGCAAATGTTTGCAAACCCGTAAATGGCAAATGAGAGACAGAGGGAAAGGGGCCAAAGAGACAGGGGAGGGTGAGAGGGGGAAAGAGACACAAGGGAGGGAGATAAGGGAGAAAAAACAGGCCAGGGAGAAGGGAGGCAAAGAGACATGGGAGGGATAGGGGGGAAAGAGACACTGGGGAGGGAGTAGGGGGAAAGAGACACAGGGGAGGGATAGGGGGAAAGAGATACAGGAGAGGGAGAGGGGGCAAAGAGACACAGGGGAGGGAGAGAGGGGGAAAGAGACACAGGGGAAGAAAGTTTGTCTATAACGCTCTTGAATTTGCGGGTTTGCGATTGCACACAGCGCATGCTGCGGCCTGCAATGAGTGGCAAAGCCGCTCTTTGTGGGGCCTGCGATGAGCGCCAAAGGCGCTCATCGTGAGGCCCGTAAGGTAGAGGGGGGAGAGGCCCGCGATGAGCAACAAAGTGACACATTGCGAGGCTTCAAATTTGTATGCCGTAATTTTTGACGGGCAAGTCGCTAGTAATAATAATAAGTAATGTGGCTGAAATGGACCCAGCCAAGGGCAAGTGCCGAATTGAAAACCACTCTCTGATAGACACATTAGTAGCAGAGAGCTTCAAGCCATGGACACACACACATTCTAGTCACCTCCCACTATCATATTGCAGTTGTGTTGTGTTAAATTAGATCACCCTACCCTTGTGTGGCTCCACTCCAGACACAATACTTGATTCAGGGAGTAGGGAAATCTAGAGCTTATATAACATGGGGGCATGATTGGAAAAAAAAAGTAAATTATTGTTTACATCTGTGTTGTTGTTTAGTAGTTCAGTCAAGTCCGATTCTCCGTGGCTCTATGGACTACAGCGTGCCAGGTGCATCTCTCAGTCACTGCACCTCTGAGCTCCATCAAGTTCATGTTCATTGCTTCAGTGACCTCATTTATCCATCTCCACCTCTGTCGTCCCCTTCTTCTTGTGCCTTCAATCTTTCCCAGCATCAGAGTCTTTTCTAGGGAATCCTGCCGTCTTATTATATGGCCAAAATATTTAAGCTTCAGTCTCATGATCATACTTTCTAGTGAACAGTTTGTCTTGATTTCCTAAAGTATTGATTTATTGGATCTTCTTGCAGTCCAAGTGACTCTAAGCAGTCTTCTCCAATACCATAATTAAAATCAATTCTACGTCGTTCAGACTTCTTTATGGTCCAGCTCTCACATCCGTATGTTACTACTGGGAATACCATAGTTCGAACTATGCGGGCCTTTGTTGATAATTTAAAATCTTTACTTTTTACTAGCTTTTCCAAGCTTGCCATAGCTTTCCTTCCCAGAAGCAAATGTCTTTTAATTTCATGAGTACAGTCAACATCTGCAGAGATCTCGGATCCAAGGAAAATAAAATCTGTCACTGCCTCCACTTCTTCCCTGTCTATTTGCCAGGAAGTGAGATTGCCGTTTGCCATGATCTTGATCTTTTTAACGTTGAACAGCAGGCCAACTTTTGCACTCTCTTCTTTTACCCTCATCAATAAGTCCTTTAATTGCTCCTCACTTTCAGCTATTAGAGTAGTATCATCCGCGTATCTGAGGCTGTTGATATTCCTGCCAGCAATATTGATTCCGGCTTTGGATTCATTACTCTGCATATAAGTTGAATAAATAAGATTACAATATACAACCTTGTCGTACTCATTTTCGATGTTGAACCATTCTATTGTCCCATGTTCGGTTCTGACCGTGGCTTCTTGGTCAACATACAGATTCTTTAGGAGGAGGATGAGATCATCTGGTACTCCCATCTCTTTAAGGACATGCCACATTTTGTTGTGATCCACACAATCAAAGGCTTTAGAATAGTCTATGAAGCAGAAGTAAATGTTATTTTGGAACTCTCTTGCTTTCTCTATTATACAGCGGACATTGGCAATTTGATCTCTTGTGCCCCTTCCTCTGCAGAACCTGGCTTGCACATCTGGTAGTTTCTGGTCCATATATTGTTGGAGTCGAGCTTGTAGAATCTTATGCATTACCTTGCTGGCATGTGAAATGAGTGCAATTGTTCGATAATTGGAACAATCTTTGGCACTGCCTTTTTGGGGGATTGGGATGTAGACTGACCATTTCCAATCTATTGGCCATTGTTGAGTTTTCCAAATGTGTTGGCATAGTGCAAGCAACACTTTCACAGTATCATCCTGTATAATTTTGAATAGTTCATTTGGGATTCCATCACCTCCTGCATAAAGACATCCTAGGGACCATCTCACTTCACTCTCCAAGATGTCTGGCTCCAGCTCATTGGACAGACAATTGAGGTCATCGCTGCTGTTAAGATCCTTCCTGTATAGATCTTCAGTGTATTCCTGCCACCTCTTATTTATCTGATCTTCTTCTGTTAAGTCCCTACTATTTTTGTCTTTTATCATGCACACTTTGACATGAAAGGTGCCTTTTAGGTTCCCAATTTTCTTGATTTACCCATTCAGTTATCTTCTTCAATCTCTTTACATCACTCATTGTAGAATGTCTCCTTGTCTCTTCTTGCTATCTTCTGGAATTCTGCATTCAGTTGGACAAATCTTTTCCTATCTCCACCTCCCTCCCCCTTCACTTTCCATCTTTCCTGGGCTACTTTCAAAACCTCATCAGACAGCCATTTCAACTTCTTATTTTTCTTTATTTTAGGGATGTTCTTTGTTTCTGTTTCCTAAATAATGTTGCAAACTTCGGTCCAAAGTTCTTCAGGCATTCTATCTTCCATGTCTTGTCCCTTAAATATATTCTTTACTTCCACTGCATATTTACAAGGAATATTGTTTTATTTTGTATCTACTTGGTCTGATGGTTTTCCCTCTTTTCTTCAGTTTACATTTCAACTTTGCAATAAGAAGCTTATGGTCTGAGCCGCAGTCAGCTCCTGGTCTTGTTTTTGCTGACTGTATAGAGCTTCTCCATCTTTGGCTGCAAAAGTATATAGTCAATCTAATTTCTATGTTGTCCATCTAATGATGTCCATGTGTAGAGTAGTCCCGGAGGCTGTTGGGAGAGGTTGTTTGCTACGACCAGAGAATTATCTTGACAAAATTCTACTAGTCTCTGACCTGCTTCATTTTGTACTAAAGGCCAAATTTGCCAGTTATTCCAGGTGTCCTTTGGATCCCTTCTTTAGCTTTCCAATCTCCTATGATGATAGTAACATCTTTTCTTGGTGTTATATCTATGACGTTTTGAATGTCTTCGTAGAACTGGACAACTTCAGCCTCTTCAACATCCATGGTTGGAGCACAGACTTGGATCACTGTGATATTAAATGGCTTGCCTTGAATCCGTATTGAAATAATTCTGTAATTTATTGGGTTGTAAGCGAGCACTGCTTTGGTCACTCTTTGATTGACTAGGATGGCTACTCCATTTCTTCTGCAGGATTCTTGACCACAGTAAAAGATCTGGTGGTTGTCTGATGTGAAATTATTATTATTATTATTATAGTTTATTTATAACGCGCCAACATATTCCGTAGCACTGTACATAAGATATGTTCAAGATAAAGATACATACAAATTAACACATAGTAAAACAAGGAGGGCCCTGTCTTTGAGTTTGGAATCCAGTGTCCATGGTGCTTTCCCTAAAACACCTTGTGGGATTGAAACTCGCAGACTTACATCCTAAAGGTATTGTGTGAGGAAAAGGAGGGAGAGAGATTTGAGAGTGTGTTAGGGTGGAAGGTTATACGCTTCTTTAAAGAGATGTGTTTTTAGAGAGGATTTGAATGTTTTGAGGTTGGAGGATAATCTGGTGGAGCGGGGCAAGGAGTTCCAGAGAATAGGGGCAGCACGAGAAAAGTCCTGAAGGCGTGAGTGAGAAGAGGTGACAAGAGTTGTGGAAAGAAGAAGGTCATTAGCAGAGCGAAGAGGGCGTGTGGGAGAGTATTTGGAGATGAGACCAGAAATGTATGGGGGAGTGTTCTTGTTGAGGGCTTTGAAAGTTAGGGTCAGGATTTAAAATTTTATTCTGGGGGCTATGGGAAGCCAGTGGAGAGATTGACAGAGAGGTGATGCCGACACTGAACGTTGTGTATGGAAGACGAGTCTAGCAGAGGCATTCATAATGGATTGAAGTGGAGATAGTCGGGTGGTGGGGAGGCCAGCAAGAAGCGAGTTGCAGAAGTCCAGTCGAGAGATGATGAGAGAGTGTATAAGGATTTTAGTTGTGTCTCGTGTAAGAAAGTGGCGAATTCTGGAGATGTTTTTTAGATGGAGAAGACAAGATTTAGTTAGTGATTGTATGTGAGGGATGAAGGACAGGGCGGGGTCCAATAGAACCCCAAGACAACGGGCTTGGGAGGAGGGGGTGATGATGTCTTTGTTGACAGTGAGAGAGATGTGAGGAATTGACGCTGTGGGAGAGGGAGGAAAGATTAGGAGTTCAGTTTTAGACATGTTGAGTTTGAGATGGTGGGTGGACATCCAAGAGGATATACTAGAGAGGCAGTTGGAGACATGTGTTAGAAGAGAGGGGGATAGATCTGGTGCTGAGACGTAGATTTGGGTGTCATCTGCGTAGAGATGATATTGCAGCCCAAAAGAGTTTATGAGGGTACCAAGTGAGGAAGTTGTAGCGGAACCCATCACTGTTTTACCCTGTTTTATGATTATTATGGTTAAAATATGATCCTACTATATGTATGTTGGTTGATGCTCTGCAGAATATTGTCCCAGACATTTGCAGCTACTTGGCATGGGAGATAATCCTTTTACAGCGACTCCGCCTAAGATAAAGGAAGTCTATTGTATACAGTGTTTTCATTCTCAGATAAGAACAAAGAAGTGTAATTGAATCAATGTCGGATTGTATCAAAGTTGCCAGGGGGGTGTGACTCACCTATTGTTCTCTTTATGTGTATTGTGCGGCCAAATATGGGCATGTGTATTGCCTGTGGGAAGAGATGGGTATAAATATTTCTGAAATAACAAAATAAAGTCAGTATTCATTTGACTCCCAAATTGTGTGTCGTCCAACATGGGAGGTCGGGAATGGTGAAACTGTAGTGCCTCTTGGGTATTTGACCGTATACCAGCGGAGATATTGGACTGCGTGTTCCAGCTCCGTTACATTTGTTGGCAAGTGGCGGGATTGTTCCCACGGTCAGAAGGACAGCTACAGGAGACACCATTCCGTGGAGTACAAATTGAGGGCAACGCTAGTATCCGTACAGCGCCCCTGGCTACCTCAGGATGGAACCGGCTAGTTTTTAGACAGCGTTCCATCATGAGGAGGAGGAGGCGGCCGCGGACTACAGGGATGCAGACAGAAAGGAACTCATGGTTACAGTACCTCTTATTACCCCACAGACTGAGTTTCAAAGAGAACTCCAAAGCAGACTGGCCTTTTTCCCAGGTACGCTTCCCATGAAAACCTTGGAATGGTTAATGACAGATGTCCACAAATCCATAATGGAAAAGCAGCGGGCACGGGAGCGGTCCATCTTGGGAGCTGCTAACCCACCTCCCACCATTAACCCCCCCCCCCCCCAGCACTGCGTCCGGGTGGTGGGAACTACCAAACCCCTCCTCGGTACATCAGGTGCCACATGTGTAACCAGCAGGGCCACATGCAGAGAGACTGTCCCAGAAACAGAAACCGCTCCACGTGGAATACTCCAACTAATTCCCCCCCCCAGCGGCAGTGTGTACCCCAGGGGGCCGAAGGTGTCGTCCTTCCCCCCCAGCGGCAGTGTGTACCCCAGGGAGCTGCAGGTGTCGTCCTTCCTCCCCAGCGGCAGTGTGTACCCCAGGGAGCTGAAGGTGTCGTCCTTCCTCCCCAGCGGCAGTGTGTACCCCAGGGAGCTGAAGGTGTCGTCCTTCCTCCCCAGCGACAGTGTGTACCCCAGGGGGCCGAATGTGTCGTCCTTCCCCCCCCAGCGGCAGTGTGTACCCCAGGGAGCAGAAGGGGCCGTCCTTCCTCCCCAGCGGCAGTGTGAACCCCAGGGGGCAGAAGGTGTCGTCCTTTCCCCCCAGCGGCAGTGTGAACCCCAGGGGCCAGAAGGTGTCGTCCTTCCCCCCCAGCGGCAGTGTGTACCCCAGGGAGCAGAAGGTGTCGACCTTCCTCCACAGCGGCAGTGGGTACCCCAGGGGGCCAAAGGTGTTGTCCTTCCCCCCCAGCGGCAGTGTGAACCCCAGGGGGCAGAAGGTGTTGTCCTTCCCCCCCAGCGACAGTTTACCCTAACCAGGGGAGACACCAATCTCCCAGACGGCGCAGATGGGACCGTGGTCTCTGCGCCCGCAGCCTGTCCAGATCCCCAACTACCCTCACTGGGACAACCGGAGGAGGGGGTAAGTACAAATTCCCCTCCCCAGCTAACTTCTAATGTGGCCCCAGGGTTAACAGAGGAAATGTTAACCCCCACTGACCCCCACGTTTCCCTGGCTACTGAGCCGGAATATGTCCCAGGTACCCCAGCAGAAGAGCTGACAGTGGGGCAGAGTGCAGTCGGCCTCTGCCCTCCCTTTGTCCCTTGTACAGAGCAGGAGGTCCGGCAGGTTATACCAGCAGAAGAGCTGGCATCAGGGCAGAGTGCCGCTGGCCTCTGCCCCTCAAGTCCCCTCAGCGTGTTGCACCATCACCCCAGCGAAATATCCAGGTGCCTGTTTAGACTTCCCCCCAAAGGGGAGATGTGTGACGAAGTGCCCTTCGCCACTTTGGCTTGGAGAGGACTGTTTGCCAGCCTCCTGCCCTGCGACTATGGCCCTGGGACATATTGCCCTTTGGAACCAGTGTTCGGCCATACCAGAGTGTATGTCACTCATTCTGGCCCTGTACATACAGGGGGGTCATTCGGTACTTGCCCTGTGTGAACCATGATACCCCAGATAACTGTGCCATGAAGCCCATTCATATAATGAAAGACTATGGGAAAGACTTTAGCTACATGGCAATTGAACTGTGTTAAGAGGATCTGAGCGCTATTCGGTAGTTTTGTGCGCTCAGATCCCAGCTGGGGATATGGGAAATGTGAGTCAATGTGAATTGCAGTAATGCTGATGGGTTGTCAAACTAGAGAATTGACCAACAAATACTTTTGTCCGGACATCCCCAGGCCGATCCGTTGGGATCAGACCGTGTATGCCGGCTTATGGTCACGGGGGAGGTGTGTAGCGGAACCCATCACTGTTTTACCCTGTTTTATGATTATTATGGTTAAAATATGATCCTACTATATGTATGTTGGTTGATGCTCTGCAGAATATTGTCCCAGACATTTGCAGCTACTTGGCATGGGAGATAATCCTGTTACAGCGACTCCGCCTAAGATAAAGGAAGTCTATTGTATACAGTGTTTTCATTCTCAGATAAGAACAAAGAAGTGTAATTGAATCAATGTCTGATTGTATCAAAGTTGCCAGGGGGGTGTGACTCACCTATTTTTCTCTTTATGTGTATTGTGCGGCCAAATATGGGCATGTGTATTGCCTGTGGGAAGAGATGGGTTTAAATATTTCTGCAATAACAAAATAAAGTCAGTATTCATTTGACTCCCAAATTGTGTGTCGTCCAACATGGGAGGTTGGTAATGGTGAAACTGTAGTGCCTCTTGGGTATTTGACCGTATACCAGCGGAGATATTGGACTGCGTGTTCCAGCTCCGTTACAGAAGTGTAGATGGAGAAGAGGAGCGGGCCTAGGACAGATCCTTGGGGTACGCCAACAGACAGGGGGTAGGTAGAAGAAGAGGTGTCAGAGAAGGAGATACTGAATGATCGATTTTGTAGGTATGATGAGAGCCACGAGAGAGCAGTGTTTTGAATACCGAGGGAGGAGAGGACATGGAGTAGAAGTGGATGGTCAACAGTGTCAAAGGCAGCAGAGAGATCTAGAAGAAGGAGAATAGAAAAGTGACCTTTTGACTTGGCGGTAAGCAGGTCATTGGTGACTTTAGTGAGAGCTGTCTCAGTGGAATGTTGGGGCCGAAAGCCGTATTGGAAGGTGTCAAGAAAGGAGTTAGAGGAGATAAAGCTGGTAAGGCGGGTATAGACGAGCCGCTCGAGCAGTTTGGAAGCCAGAGGAAGTAGAGAAATAGGGCGGTAGTTAGAAGCAATGTGAGAGTCAGATGAGTACTTTTTGAGGATGGGTGTAATTGTGGCGTGTTTTAGACAAGATGGAAACTTGCCGGTAGTTAGGGAAAGGTTGAAAATGTGTGTGAGAGCTGGGATTAGTGTGGTAGAGAGGGGAGGGATGAGCTGAGATGGAATAGGGTCCTGCGGTCATGTAGTGAGGCGAGTGGATGATAGCAGGCTAGCGACTTCATCCTCTGTAGCTGGGGCAAAGCAGTTCAAAGTGGCTGTTGGATTGGGGGAGAGTGGGTGTGGTTGGATAGTTGAGACGGTAGAGTGAGTGAGCCACTGTGAGATGAGAGTTCATTGCGGATATTTTCGATTTTATGAATAAAGTGGTTGGCAAAGTCTTCAGCTGTGAGAGAGGAAGGGATGGGAGGAGGTGGTGGGTGGAGGAGAGTTTTGAATGTTGTGAACAGATGCTTTGGGTTAGAGGATAGGGTTGATATTAGTGAAGTGAAGTAGTGTTGTTTGGCGAGGTTGAGGGCAGAGGAGTAGGAGCTTAACATAAATTTGTAGTGGAGGAAATCTGCAGAAGTGCGTGATTTCCTCCAGAGCCGTTCAGCGGTGCGGGAGCACTTCTGGATGTATCGTGTTTGAGCTGTGTGCCAAGGTTGTGGAAGAGAGCGAGGGCGTCTTCGTGTGGTTATGGGGGCGAGGGTGTCAAGGATGGAAGAGAGAGTAGAGTTGTAAAGGGAGATGGCAGTGTCAGGGCAGTTGAGGTAGGTGATGGGGCTGAGAAGGGGTTGGATATTAATGGAGAGCTGAGTAGGGTCAATGCTAGCAGGTTTCTGTTCGTGATGGTGGCAGGGGTAGGAGAGGGGTGGTGGGAGGAAGAAGAGGTGAGGTTAAAGGTAAGTAAGTGATGGTCAGATAGAGGGAGTGAATGGGTGACTGGGTTGGAGGCTGTGCTGAGGTTGGTGAAGATAAGGTCAAGAGAATGTCCAGCATGATGAGTAGAAGAATCTGTTAGTTGTGAGAGGCCGAGGGAAGAGGTGAGTGCAAGCAGTTTGGCTGCTGCTGGGGAGGTGGGAGTGTCAATGGGAATGTTAAAATCTCCAAGTACCAGTGAAGGAACATTGGAGGAGAGAAAGTGAGGGAGCCAGGCAGAAAAGTGATCAAGAAATTGAGAGGGAGTGCCTGGGGGGTGATAGATCACGGCAACACGTAGAGAGAAAGGTGAGAAGAGGCGGATTGTATGCAAAGGATGAGAATTGGAGGGATGGGACAGGGTAAGAGGTGAAATGTACAGCGACTGGAAAGCAATACGCCCACACCACCACCTTGTTTGTTCCCAGGTCTAGGTGTGTGGCTGAAGTGAAAACCACCATAAGAGAGTGCTGCAGGGGAGGCAGTGTCTGAGGATGAGAGCTAGGTTTCCGTGAGAGCCAATAGATTGAGGGAGTTGGAGATGAATAAGTCGTGAGTGAAAGTGAGTTTATTGCAGATAGACCGTGCGTTCCAGAGGGCGCAGGAGAAAGGTAGAGTAGAGGGTTTGTGACATGTAATGGGTATCAGATTCTGGGTGTTACGGGTGTTTGCTGGCCATGAACCAGAGCGTGGCTGACAGCGAGTGGAGATGAGTGAGGGACCTGGGTTAGGGGATATATCTCCCGCAGCCAGGAGAAGGAGTAGTGAGAGGGAGAGAAGATGGGACTGGGACTTACAGTGTTGTTTCTGCTTGTGAGTGTTAGGGAGGGGATGATGTTGTTACTGGAGGAGGGAGAGGAGTTCATGGGAGCAGAGAAGAGGAGAGGAGAGTAAAGAATGCGAGATGGTAATATTGTTGGGGACATGATATGGAGAGACTGCAAAAGAAAGTCTGAGAGAAAGGCAGTAGGTTATAAGAAAGAGGAAAGAGTGAGAAAGCATTGTGACAGTGTGTAAGCTCAGGAGAAAGATAGGATGATTTTGTGATAGTGGGGTAAGAATTATTGTCCTAAGATAAGAAGTAGTATTGCTAAAGATTCAGGAGCAAGGAAGAGAGTGTGATAAGGTTAATCAGAATGAGGGTGGTGGGTGAGTATCTAAGAGACTTTATTAATTGGGTTTTTAGTAGGTGATGTTAAATGAGCAGGTCCCATTCCAGTCCATTTAAGTTCAACAAGTCCCAGGATATCAATATTTAACCTTGTCATCTCATTCTTGACCACATCTAGTTTGCCTTGGTTCATAGTTCTAACATTCCAGGTTCCTATTCTGAATTGATCTTTGCAGCATCAAACTTTCCTTTCCCCTTCAGGCACATCTGCAGCTGGGTGTCCTTTCGGCTTTGGCCCAACCACTTCATTAGTAGTCTGACCTGAAGGGCTCGTCTTCCCGTGCCATATGGTTATGTCTCTGGCTGTGCCTGTCCATAAAGTTTTCTTAGCAAAGATACTGGAGTGGGTTGCCAGTTCCTTCTACAGTGATTTGTCTGACCTCTCTGCCATGAAGGGCCCATCTTGGCTAACCCTACATGGTATGGCTCACAGCTGCATCGAAGTACACAAGCCCCTTCACCATGACAAGGTAGCAATGTAGAAGGTTTACATCTGTAGTAACCAGTAACCACATAACTATTCTTTAGAGAGCCCTTTATGAGACCCCTAAAGTGGTCCTTTAAGTGCGGATGTTCTACTATCTATTTAAAAAGCTTACAGTCTTATTAAATTGCGATTCTGCAAATTTAAAAGGGCTCTAATTAAGCACATAGCATATTTTTTTTAACAACGTTTTTAGTTAGTGAACTTCTATCCAAAAGCAAGGTCTTTTACTAACTAAAAACGTCTGTAAAAAAAAATATGCTATGTGTTTAAATAGAGCCCTTTTAAATTTGCCGAATTGCAATTTAATAAGACTGTTAGCCTTTAAGTGACACATATTATAGTTCGAGCTGTCAGTCATCTTTTCTGATTCGCCAATAAAAAGAGTTTGAAAACTATTGTTAATGAGAGATTATTACACCTAATTACTGACAGGTCCCTTCACTGTCTGGACATGCCTAATCTTGTTTTTTTGTGCAGTCAATATTGGTCCTTTAAGAGCTCCCTAGTTAAAAAAAATATATAAAAAGGTATACCTCCTTTATTAGATCATCATGTTAAAAAAAACAACATAAAAATCTGCAGTATTGCTAACAGAACAAAGGATGATGTACTTCACTACATTCTCTGCACAATTAACAAATATAATACAACTAGGAAATTGCTCGTCAAATATGATGGCAATAAAATTTTAAGCGTGGAAATGCTGTTTACCACACAATGTGAGCACCTTTGGCACTCATCTGTGACCTTCCTTGTGTCTCATTTCCCCCCTCCTCTCCCTCCCTTGTGTCTCATCCCCCCTCCCTCCCTTGTGTCTCATCCCCTTTCCCTCCCTTGTGTCTCATCCCCCCTCCCTCCCTTGTGTCTCATTCCCCCCTCCCTCCCTTGTGTTTCATTGCCCCCCTCCCTCCCTTGCGTATCCTTTCCCCCTCCTCTCCCTCCCTTGCGTCTCCTTCCCCCCCTCCTCTCCCTCCGTTGTGTCTCCTTTCCCCCCTCCTCTCTCTCCCTTGTGTCTCATCCCCCTCCCTCCCTTGTGTCTCATCCCCTTCCCTCCCTTGTGTCTCATCCCCCCTCCCTCCCTTGTGTCTCATTCCCCCCTCCCTCCCTTGTGTTTCATTGCCCCCCTCCATCCCTTGCGTCTCCTTCCCCCCTCCTCTCCCTCCCTTGCGTCTCCTTTCCCCCCTCCTCTCCCTCCCTTGCGTCTCCCCCCTCCTCTCCCTCCCTTGAGTCTCCCCCCCCCTCCTCTCCCTCCCTTGCGTCTCCTTCCCCGCCCTCCTCTCCCTCCCTTGCGCCTCCTTTCCCCCCCTCCTCTCCCTCCCTTTCGTCTACTTTTCCCCCCTCCTATCCCTCCCTTGCGTCTCCTTTTCCCCCCCTCCTCTCCCTTGTGTCTCAACCTCCTCCTCCTTTCCCCCCTTATCCTCCCTCCTTCCCCCTCTCCAAAACCCCCCCTATCCTTTTTCCCCTCTCTCCTCTTTTCTTACCTTGATCCGGTGATCTCATGTTGCGGCAGCTCGTCTTCTTGCTGTGTCCGGAACCGGCATATGCTAATGATGTGACGTCACGTAATTAGCATATGCCGTTGAGGTCTCAGCAAGAAGACGCACTGCAGCAGCAGGAGATCACCGGATCAAGGTAAGAAGAGAGGAGAGAGGGTAAAGGGGTCGGGAGGTTTTTGGAAAGGGGTTAGGAGGGAGGAGGAGGATTCCGGCCCAAGGGGGTTAGTAGGGCGGGGGAAAACAGAGGCCCGCGGGCCTCACGAGTGCGGCCCGTAACGGCGGCAGAGGGGTGGATGAAAGAGAGGCAGAGGTGGATAAGAGAGGCTGTCGCCACTGGCGATGAGCGCCAGTTGGCGATCATCGCAAGGCATGTAATGAGCGCCTTTGGCGCTCATTGCTGCCTAAGTCCTGCGTGTTTTGCAGTTGCGGCCCAATGAGCCGCAACAGCATGATCAACATTGCAAACGTTACAGCCACGCAGATCCACAACTATTATAGTGATTCTAGGGGATTCCCTCCTATTTTGCCACAGATTATGACTTACTGTAATGCCTTCAAAGCCAAACCTCCAGTGCTAATACATCACCCATGGAGTAAAGGTCTCCGAACGTGCATCCTTGTATGCAAAATACACTGAAATAAACATATATACAAGGGAAACAAAAATATGAGACCATTAGCTGTTTGCATCCCAGAGGGACTTTCTTCAGGTTTCTAAGAAACAGGAAACCCACTAATTCCCTCTGCTAATTTACTTACTCTTTACCTTATTATAGTTTCCTCAGGGGATTGAAATACGGTAGCAGATTTAGCTATGTACAGTCATAACAGTTACTGATATTTATGTAGTAATGAGATGATAAATAGTATAATGAAATAAAAAAGAGGACAATAAAGCACACAGTGAAATGAGATGCGTTTTTGCAATTCATAGAACAAAACAATAAATTAGAAGGTTTATCTAGTAATATGGGACTCTGTGCCTAGGGTGATGCTACTACAGGATTTGTATTGAAGCAGGGGTCACTAGGAGGGACATATTGATGACTATGATGGTGCTGTTGACTGTGAATGGGAACTAATAAGGCCATTGTGTCTTAAACATAGATTTAATGGCAATTAAGAACCAAAATGACCATCTAATTTGCCAATGCCGCTACCTATCAAAATTGGCTTAAAGAACCACTGTAGTTTGGTAACAACTTCACATACTTGGCATGTTAAATAATAACAACATTACCAGGTATGCAAGAGATGAGCATAAAATAATTTAAGAGAAAATCTTACATTTAAATGACTGTAAATGTGCCCTGGTGGGCACCCCAAGCTTTCTGCGCAGCTTAATAGCGCTCTGATGCCGCTCTGCGCTCCAGCCTGGTGCTATGTGATCTGGCCCTGTCCGGTGCCCCCCATTAAACAAGACACCTCCAAAGGATACGCCGCTGGAGTCTCACATGGGCAGTCATCTCTTCTCTATCCTTTGGAGGTGTCTTGTTTAATGGGGGGCACCGGACAGGGGCAGATCACACAGCACCAGGCTGGAGCGCTATTAAGCTGCGCTGGAAGGACGTGCACTGCTCTGGTGGGTATCATCTAAGCTTGTAGCTAAGATGGGCTTACTCTACAATTGTGTTATATCATCAAGTGTGCTGTTTTCAAAAGGAGTGAATGCAGATCTTATCTGAATCCATGGTTCCTCCCACTCCGCCCAAGTTACTAATCCTTTCAGGAACAAAACAAAAAAAATGCCATTAAAGAAAAGGGAATAGCTACAAATTTAATGTTGTAATTATTTATTTTAAACTGGGTAAAACATTCAGGCCCTCATTCAATTGCGATTTGGCCAATTGAATAGGCCTCTAAATAAGCACATAACATATTTTTTTAAAATAAGTTTTTATTTAGTAATCATCTATCCAAAAGCAAGGACTTCACTAACTAAAATCTTCTGTAAATAAAATATGCTATGTGCTTATTTAGAGGCCTATTCAATTGGCCAAATCGCAATTGAATGAGGGCCTTTGTATATTATCAAGTAAAGATCATTAAAATATCATACTATAAATATAAATAAAGAGTACCTACCCTTCAGGGTGGCCCTATGCTGATCCCAGGCCTGATTGATTTATTTTCCTCTGTTTGTCCAGACCAGCTTTAAATAATGCCCTCTTGTTCTTGTATTCATCTTTTTCTGTAAGGTACTTCCCCAATGAACGTTATTAAATTATAAAATGTATTAAAAAAAAAAAAAAAAAAGAAAAAAAAAAATATGTATATATGTGTGTGTGTGTACTCACTCTCCCTTCTGCCTTCTCTACATATTAAGATCATAAAGTCTTTCATTGTACATTTTATCTTTTTTTGCATTCTCAATTTTAGTTTCCCATCTATTGGCTATACTTTCTCCAGAACAAAGCACAGTATTCTAGATGAGGTCAGACTATAAATTAGTACCTCTCTTAGGGCCTCATTCTATTATCGGCCGTAAATCGGCCGTAAGGCTGCGATTCCTTGCGGGGGTTCAGTTAACTCGCGATTCTATTATACGGCCCCGCAAGGATCTCCTTTTACGGCCGGCCGCATATCTTGGAACCGGCCGTAATCTGTGAAATATAAAAACTCAAAAATAAATTCAAGCCTGCACTGTACAGCTCTGTAAATGCTAGGGATCATATTGGGGGACATGAGGATTAAAAGAAACCCACTCTCAAGCTTGCACATCTGCCCAAACCCGAGTTCAAATTAACTGTTTATTTTCCGGCTGCGGCGTGGGTGTGTCTGAGGTGCTCCAAGCCCTCTGGACTTTTTACATGGATATTTTACGGATATTAAAAATTAAATATTTTACGGATTTGAGTACAGGATAATTATGTGCTATTTTTTCTAACACCTAATATAGTCTTTATAGTCTTCTCAAAGTGCAGGATGGCTTTATTTGAGCTATTTTATGTGCTTAATTGGTGCTAGCGAGACCTCTTTCCTGCAAGTAAGCTGCGGCTCGCTTTTAGCCTTGCAGAGAGGTTTCCCGGAGCAATTGAATTGCAAATCTCTTGCGGCCGTTTTAGATCAAAGGCTTTCCTCCGGCGCGAGCGGCCGCAAGAGATAGCAAGGCACCGGCCGCAAGCCTGCCGGAGCCTCCGGCCGTAAGGGAATAGAATAGCCGAATAGCTTGCGGCCGGTCCTTGCGGCCCCGCAACGGCTGCGGCCGCTAATAGAATGAGGCCCTATGTACCCATTAGTACCTCTCTTTTTCTGCTAGTAATTCCTCTTACAAGCTTTATAATGATTTTTCCTGCAGTTATTTACATTGCTTGTCCTAAATCATTTCAATATAATAACTCCCACTGGGAAATTGATATATTCTTGAAAATATTTTGTGTGTAATAAAATCTGTGGAATGTAAGAGAGTCAAAAATAACCCTAAGGCTGTGGGTTTGGGATGTTATAGAATTACAGAGTTTTCAGTGAGAGAATGTAGGTTTAAGGTTAATAGTGAAAAGAAATATACTTGGGTGTTGTCAAGTAAAGAGAGGATAATGACACTCAAAATAGAGAGGTTATATTAAAAAGGATACACAATTGATTTTTGGGATACCCCTTGTTTTACTCAAATAGAAAGAGGTAGCAGAGGGAAAGAGCTACCAGGTACTAACGAATAAGCTTAGAGAAAAAAGACCTGAATCAGGAGACATCACTGTTTTATGTGAAACAGCCAAATGGGCCACCAACTAGATCAACCGTCTATATATATATATATATATATATATATATATATATATATATATATATATATATATATATTTATTTATATGATATATTTGTGTGTTTAAAAACATTGTGTCTGACTAAAAGCATAATTAAGCAGGAACAATGTCAATAAGCTTTTTTAATATACAGTAATATAAAATAGAATTTAAATATCTTAATGTTTATTTCTTCTGGGCCTGAGAGGGAAAAAGTGCGTGTTGACTAAGATCCAATTAATATATTAGGTAGAAAATGAGGGGGTATAGAATATTGCCCTTACTTGTTGCAGGAGGATATTACTGTATTTATTTCTTGAGATTCCCAGCTGGGTTTTATGCATATTGTTATACACTGTGCCTTAGGGAGTTCAGCTGCACCTCACTGACGAGGCCCATAAAGGCCGAAACGCGTCTGTAGTTTGCTGTTTCTCCTGTTCAGGGTAGAATTGCCTGGTATTTCGGGGCTGGGTCACTCTTTTGAGTGGCACCAGACTGATATACTACAGGATATTTCTCCCTGTGAAGGGCACAAGTGAGCTAAAAGAGGTTGCTCTCAGAGTGGCGTATCATGGCCATAGAACTAACTTATTAAGGTTGGTTCGTTCTCTGATGAGCACCTCTGACTTTGTTGTTCTGTATATGCAAATTACCTTTAGGGTTTAGTCTCCCTAAGGGTAATAGGGGACTCCAGACGTGGACCCCTTGCTCACTGTGCCTTAGGGAGTTCAGCTGCACCTCACTGACGAGGCCCATAAAGGCCGAAACGCGTCTGGGGTTTGCTGTTTCTCCTGTTCAGGGTAGAATTGCCTGGTATTTCGGGGCTGGGTCACTCTTTTGAGTGGGACCAGACTGATTATTTTATTTCCACCTCACTTTGTATGTACAATTTCTATTTCTTAGTATGCTTATTATACTACATTACCTAATATGATTATTATTATCATACTAACAACTTGCCCGTCAAAAAAGACGGAAATAAAATTAGAAGTCTGAGAATGCTGTTTGCCACACAATGCGATGTTCTCCCCCCTCTAACTTGCAAGCATTGCAATGAGCACCTTTGGTGCTCATTGCAAGCCTCTCCCCCCCTCCACTTTACGGGCCTCGTGATGAGCTCTTTTGGCACTCATCGCAAGCCCTGCAATGAGTGGCTTTGCAGATCATTGCAGGCCTCTGCCAACCCGCAACTCTCGTGCCCTGCAATGATCTCCATTTTACCCCCTTATCTCCCTCCCCTGTGTCTCCCCCCCTCTCACCCCTGTATCTCTGCCCTCCACTCCCTCCCCTGTGTCTTTTTCCACCCCACTTCTTCCCTGCCTCTTTCCACGCTCTCCCTCTCTCCCTCCATTGTGTCTTTCTCCCCCCTCTCCCTCCTCTGTGCTCCTGTTTCCATTTGCGTGTGTGAAACTATTTGCAAGCATGGGAAATTGTTAATTTGCCCCAAGCCCGAAATGTGTTTCCGATTTACAAGCTTGAAAAAAAGTTATGTCTTTACGACCTCCATTTTTTTCCTTGCTTAGCCGTTTTCAGACCTCCCATCAACGCCAATTAAATATCAAATTAGCTTGCAACCTCACTTACAGGCTCCCTGTCTCTACCCCTGTGCTGTGTGTGAAGTTGTAAGTTAAATATTTAATTAATTGGCGTGTTTTGGCAGTCTTCCAACATCTTCCGAGTTACGGGCTTGAAAAAAATAATGTCCATTAAATTTTTATTTTTTTTGTAGCCTGTAACTCGTCAGCCGTTTTAAGCCTCTCCCTTCTCAAGCCAGTCATGTACGAGCCCCGCAATGAGCACCTTTGGCGTTCGGCGCTCATTGCAGGCTCGTCAATCCAGTCACATATGGGCCTTGCGATGAGCGCCTTTGCCGCTCATCGCAAGCCCTGCAATGAGCTCCTTTGGCGCTCATTGCAGCCCCCGTCAAACCGGTAACTTTCTTGCCTTGCGATGCCCATGCGCAAGCCCGTAACTTTTAACATTGCGTGACGACAACTTGCGATTACGACAACTATTATAGTTGATATATGATGTATTTATCTTGGGTGATGTATATTTATATTTTGATTATCTGCTACTTTATTTATCTATAACATGTTTTTTTTTTTCTACTTTCTTGTTACACTAATACTATTATTTATTAAGGTTTTTCTAGTAGTGGTGTTTTTCCGCTACAGACTCTATCAAAAAGTTTCTGCTTCCCAGTTAGTTAAGTAGTTGTACCATACAATCACCTTTAACAGTTTTTTTGCAGTATTTTTTGCTTTACTGTTTTTTGTACCAGACGTTTGTAATATACTAACTCTTGGATTCAAGCTTCTAACATCCAATGTCATTCTTCAAAAAGCATTATATGACACTTCAGTTATTCTTTAAGTAAATAAAATATAAAAATATAAATACTTAGTATTAACAATACTTTTAGTGAAGAATTGGACACAGATGTGATGTTTTGCATTTCTCATTTCTCTCAATCACACCAACTATTTTAAAAATAATATCGTGCTATTTTAAGAACATGTTCTTAGAACCCATCAATGCATTATCCTGTGTGAGACATCAAAGTAAGCCAAGTGGATACTATGAATGGGACAGAATTATAAAATAACTCCCCTTCTGGATCGCTACCCTGTCGTGGTGAATGGACTTGCGTACTTCAATGAAGCTTTGAGCTATGCCATGTAGGGTAACCCAAGATGGGTAAGCCCAGACAAATCACGGTCCACTGGAGAAGGAACTGACAACCCACTCCAGTAACTTTGCCATGAAAACCTTATGGAATGACACAACCGGACACAAAATGTGTCTCTGGTCCATAGCGTCAGGAGAATGGGACTTGACTGAATGACTAAACAACAGCATAAAATAACTAATTCTAAGCAAAAGAAGAACTTTGCATAGTAATCGAGATGTACCTGATGCTGTGTTTAGTTATAAAACATATTATATTCTGGGGAGGATGTAGATGGATCCTGCCACAAGATCAAAATAGTTACTGCATGACAAAACATCTGAATAGATTATTATTTGCAATAATCAGCCTTGTATGGGTGTCAGAATATATATAAACACATCAAGACACAGGCTATTTTTGCTTCTTTTCTCAACAACAAACAGTGTTGATGATGTATTCAATGAAATTTCTGTTTTTAATTTAATTCTATTTTGGGGACAAAAGGCAACAATCTCACTCTGATTTCAGATTTGCAAGTATTGAAAAATGCTAATGGCTTCTCGTTTTGAGATGCAGAAGGATCTTGTTCAGGTTTGTGGAAATACATATTCAGTTGAGGTTTTGGGGCGATCCGGTAGCCCGTAAGTGAGATTGCAAGTTAATTTGGAATTCAATTGGCGTCTTTTTTGCAGTTTACGAGTTACGGCCTGGAAAATATTGCCGTAAATGGAAAATGAAGGAGAAAATCCTACGAGTGCTAGAGAAGACGCGCAAAGGGGTTAAACCCCTATTCGTAGCACTGCAAATAGAAATAAAAAATCAATACTGCACTGTAAATAATGGATAAAGCGATGACAGACATTAGTATTAATTGCACAACAGTCTCAAGCTCGCAAATCGGCAGGAAATTCAATTTAATTTTATGTTTAATTTCGGGGTTAAGTCGATCTCGGGTATCAATGAGTTAATACATATCAGGCCACCCATATGGACTTTGGTATTAATTTCCATAATTCTTTATTTTGTGGGTTTGCAAGTCTGATCTCATATTGGACCCCTGAACCTAATTGATTGACATGTAACCTCCATGTTTTACTGCCGTAAAAATTAGACAGTCTCATTTTCTATTGGCTGATTTGAAATGGGAGGTTACGGGCTTGCTTAATTGATAATGTTCCGTCCTGAACTGCTACGAACCAGTGCATGGTTTATGGTTTCGGCATTGGGCCGGTAACTTGCGGGCTTGAGCAATTGAATAGTATCTCAATCAGAGACAAACGGGAGCCCGCAACACATGGGCAGACATCCGGCCGACTGCGATTGAGTTGCGGGCTTGGAATTGAATGTGGCTCACAGTCTTCAAGGGCTGGAGATGGCTCAGATCTTCAGGATATTACTTTAGGAATAAAATGTAAAGTTACATATTTCACTGTTTTAGAGTCCTTTTTTTAATATAACCTAGATAATCATTCACATGCACACCCTACTGCTATATGGAGTTTCCTGCACTCTGCAGTTGCTGAAAGGGCCAAAATCACAAGCTCCTTACAAATATTCATACAGATGAATAAAAGCTCCAATGCAAAATAATGCGGGGGCAACTTGCAATAAGACACAGTAATAAAAGCTATATATGTAGGTGGTGAGATCATTCCAAGGGTGAAAAATTAATAAAATAATTGCCCTAATAAATTAAGAGACCCCTTTACCCCAGATAACAGAAGGCCCCTATCCTACACCAGAAGTGGCTTGGCCACTGCCCATACACTCTATCTGCTGCGACCACAAAATGTAAGCTCTGTCCGTTGCTTTCTTAAGACATGCTATAACCCCATCCGATAAAAAAATGGCTGAATTATGTTATTGAAAGGAATGAGTGTATAAGCAATTAGAGGAAGCTTGTTCTCATGAAGCTCAGTATATTATGTGGATGCTGCTAAAATGCTGATAAGACTGAAGGTAAATAAATATGTTGAGTGCTGTAAATATTAATACCGAATAATTTAAAAATAATGATATAAGAGCTTGAAATTAGATTTTTTTCTTTTTTGACTGAGTAGTATATTTGAGTTCAAAGTTCCTTTTTAATAAAAATGCTACTTATTTGACTTATTGTTGTTTAGTGGTTCAGTCGTGTCTGACTCTCCGTGACCCTATGGACCAAAGCACAACAGGCACAATTGTTATGTGTCTGGTTGTGCTTTGCCAACATAACCTTATGGATAAGACACTGGAGTGGGTTGCCAGTTCCTTCTGCGGTAGACAGCAATTTGTCTGGCCTCTCTGCTATGATCTGCCCATCTTGGGTGATCCTACATGTATAGCTCATAGCTGCATTGATATACACAAGCCCCGTCACCACGACAAGGAGGGGACTAATTGAACTAAATGTACTCAAACCAAGTAGCCTTAAACGCTGGCGTTACTCCGTCCCTCGAGTAACACAGCTGGACAACTCAACTACTCGTAATCTCCAATGCTCCTCATTGTAACACTGACAGATGATTTACTTTCCTATGTTATTCTACTGAGCATTAAATGCACACCTCCCTGTTATATGATATTGTTTATTTATTTAGCCGGTTTATCTGTTGGGTTGGCAGCAACTTATGCCCACAAATTACAATCAGGCATCAAGGGTAGGTGGGTAAATAAATGGAATAATATTGACTGTCTCCTGAGGTCTCGCACATGTCTACATGACCTGGCTGGGCCCTGAGGAACGGTCTAGGCCTTCACACCAGAGAGGTTCAATTTATTGTATAGACAGATGTGGGAATTTGGAAAACAAATCCAGTAGGTGGAGTGTGTAATGTGTATATGGAGTGGAAATGATATTGGAGAGAGGGGCGGTGGGGACAGAAACAAGGGAAGGTAGTAAGGGACAGAAAAGGAATGAGGAAGGGGCAGAAGATCGGCTGGACAAAGGCTAGCAATAGGGCTTCATACAGGCAAAGTGAGAGGAGGAGAGTCTGTAGGGACAGGCATCAGACGAGGACGGATTCACAATGGGAATATGGAAGGATGACGTGATTCATACTGGAAGCAGTGCCAGTCTGGGAGGAGGGTTTGGGAAGAGGGGCAGGATCCAGGCAAGAGAGGTGGGAACCATTGTGACTAGGAGGAGCATTTGGAAAGGGATTCTCAGACAGCAGGAGGGAGATGTAGGAGGGAGGGATATGTAGGAGGGAGGGCAGGATACAGAATGGGAGGTGGGCAGAGTTCAGACTGGGAGGAGGGAATGGAAGGAGAGCTGATCTCATTCTGGACATGGGGAAAGGATGTAATCTGTGAGGAGGGGTTGGAAAGGGAGAATGAATTAGTATGGGAAGGGGCAGAGCTCAGATTGATGGTAAATATGGGAGGGGGTCGTTCCTAAACTGTAGAAGGGCAGATCTTAGAATGAAAGTAGGGTTGTTGTAAATCAGAGATCCCATACTAGTAGCAGGGTGTCTGGGAGGAGTGTAGGTTACTGCTTCTGAATCTGAGAGGGGCAGAACTCATCCTATATGAGGGTAATTCTGAGTCTGGGGAGGGCACGTCTCTCAATCCTGTAGGAGGGTAGTTCTTTGCCTCATACAGTGCAAATGTCTTCCTGTATGAGGGTAGTTCTGAGTCTGGTGGAGGGCACATTTTATCCGTAGGAGGGTAATTCTGAGTCTGGGTAGGGCAGTCCTTGGACTGTAGAAGGGCAGATCTCATCCTGGAGGAGGTTAATTCTGTATCTGGAAGAGGGCACAGCTGATCCTGTAGGAGGGTAGTTCTGAGTCTGGGGGAGGGCAGATCACATCCTGGGGGAGGGTAATTCTGAGTCTTGGGGAGGGCAGATCTCATCCTGGAGGAGGGTAATGCTTTGTCTGTAGGAGGGCACAGCTCATCCTGCAGGAGGGCAGATCTTAGATCACTGTATAAGGGCAGATCTCATCCTGTAGGAGGGTAGTTCTGAGTCTGGGATGGGCAGACATTAGACATAATGAGGGCAAGTCTCATCCTGTAGGGGGCAGATCTCAACTGCAGAAGGGTAGTTCTGAGTCTGGGGTGGGCAGACAGACTGTTTGAGGGCAGATCTAATCCTGGAGGAGGGTAGTTCTGAGTCTGGGGTGGGCAGATCTCATCCTGGAGGTGGGCACATCTCATCCTGGAGGAGGGTAGTTCTGAGTCTGGGGTGGGCAGACAGACTGTTTGAGGGCAGATCTAATTCTGGAGGAGGGTAGTTCTGAGTCTGGGGTGGGCAGATCTCATCCTGGAGGTGGGCACATCTCATACTGGAGGAGGGTAGTTCTGAGGCTGGAGAAGGGCAGAGCCGATCCTGCAGGAGGGCAGATCTGTACTGTATGAGGGCATGTCTCATCCTGTAGGAGGGTAGTTCTGAGGCTGGAGGAGGGCACATCTCATCATGGAGGAGGGCAGATCTTAGATCACTGTATGAGGGCATGTCTCATCCTGGAGGAGGGTAGTTCTGAGTCTGGGATGGGCAGACATTAGACTGTTTGAGGGCAGTTCTGAGCCTGGAGGTGGGCAGATCTCATCCTGCAGGAGGGTAGTTCTGAGCCTGGAGGTGGGCAGATCTCATCCTGCAGGAGGGTAGTTCTGAGCCTGGAGGTGGGCAGATCTCATCCTGGAGGAGGGTAGTTCTGAGCCTGGAGGTGGGCACATCTCATCCTGGAGGAGGGTAGTTCTGAGCCTGGAGGTGGGCAGATCTCATCCTGCAGGAGGGTAGTTCTGAGCCTGGAGGTGGGCAGATCTCATCCTGCAGGAGGGTAGTTCTGAGCCTGGAGGTGGGCACATCTCATCCTGCAGGAGGGTAGTTCTGAGCCTGGAGGTGGGCACATCTCATCCTGCAGGAGGGTAGTTCTGAGCCTGGAGGTGGGCACATCTCATCCTGGAGGAGGGTAGTTCTGAGCCTGGAGGTGGGCAGATCTCATCCTGCAGGAGGGTAGTTCTGAGCCTGGAGGTGGGCAGATCTCATCCTGGAGGTGGGCACATCTCATCCTGGAGGAGGGTAGTTCTGAGGCTGGAGAAGGGCAGAGCCGATCCTGCAGGAGGGCAGATCTGTACTGTATGAGGGCATGTCTCATCCTGTAGGAGGGTAGTTCTGAGGCTGGAGGAGGGCACATCTCATCATGGAGGAGGGCAGATCTTAGATCACTGTATGAGGGCATGTCTCATCCTAGAGGAGGGTAGTTCTGAGCCTGGAGGTGGGCACATCTCATCATGGAGGAGGGCAGATCTTAGATCACTGTATGAGGGCATGTCTCATCCTAGAGGAGGGTAGTTCTGAGCCTGGGATGGGCAGACATTAGACTGTTTGAGGGCAGTTCTGAGCCTGGAGGTGGGCAGATCTCATCCTGGAGGAGGGTAGTTCTGAGCCTGGAGGTGGGCACATCTCATCCTGGAGGAGGGTAGTTCTGAGCCTGGAGGTGGGCACATCTCATCCTGGAGGAGGGTAGTTCTGAGCCTGGAGGTGGGCAGATCTCATCCTGCAGGAGGGTAGTTCTGAGCCTGGAGGTGGGCAGATCTCATCCTGGAGGAGGGTAGTTCTGAGCCTGGAGGTGGGCACATCTCATCCTGGAGGAGGGTAGTTCTGAGCCTGGAGGTGGGCAGATCTCATCCTGGAGGAGGGTAGTTCTGAGCCTGGAGGTGGGCAGATCTCATCCTGGAGGAGGGTAGTTCTGAGCCTGGAGGTGGGCAGATCTCATCCTGGAGGAGGGTAGTTCTGAGCCTGGAGGTGGGCACATCTCATCCTGGAGGAGGGTAGTTCTGAGCCTGGAGGTGGGCACATCTCATCCTGGAGGAGGGTGGTTCTGAGCCTGGAGGTGGGCACATCTCATCCTGGAGGAGGGGCTTAAGCAGAACGAGTCTCCGGCGAACAAAGAGCCTGTCTCGGGTGCAGTGATCAGGACTGGCAGCCCGGTGTGATCCTGCCTGGGGTATCCGGGGTACAGCAGCCTGTGTCCGGGCTGAGGATGATCAGGGGCCCCGCGGGCAGCAGCCGGCTCAGGGCCAGTTCATGTTAGACAGCACGGACATGGACCATTGGAGCAGAGCCTGAGACAGCAGCAGAGACCCCCTCCTGCACCGGGACCCCCATGGCTGGCAGGCCGCACATGTGAATCAGGAGATCGCTGGATTAATACCATGGCTGCTGCCATTAGCTACAGCCCACCATGGTGGGTCAACCTGCTGCACAGACTCCCCCACCTTAACCTGCAGTGGGAGACCCTGAGTGGGGACTTCCACCCTGAGGACACTGACTACCAGCAGGTGAGACCCCTAGGGTGTTATATACAGGGTGTAATAATATGAGATCTTCACCCCTATGATGGGTACAGGGGAGAATATTGGCATCTCTAATGCTGCCAGTCATTGAGAACCATGCAAATGGGTACACAAGGGTTAATCATGCCATCCCAGTCATTGAGAACCATAGGGACTTTGAGGGTTAATTATGCCTTTTAATGCTGTCAGTCATTGCAAACCAAGGTGCATAGGGACTTTGGGGGTTAATGATGCAATTTATTGTTGCCAGTGAGTGAGGACTTTGGGGGGTATGTGCCCATTTATTGCTGCCAGTTGGATCCCTGGGTTGAGATGTTTTATGGTGTATGTGCCCATTTAGTCCTGCCAATCACTGAGACCTGTCATTTAATAGGCAGCACCCAATAATGCCAGTCATGTAGCACCTCTTCATCATTACATTCATCTGCTTGGTCTTTTTTTGTAGGTTTTCCCTTTTTAACAAGATACCCCCTTATTAATGAATTATTTCATGCCCTGCCCATATTACTACTCAGCTGTGTGTTGACATCTGCCCCTGAGTCACTCAGTGCTGGGCTCCATGTGTTTATGTTAGATATGAGGATAATGTCACACTGAGATATAATAGGAAAGACTCTCCATATATAGGGTCACTGTAAATACAAGCTGGACAGGCAGGGGTTAGGTTAGATTACTGTGTCTATATTATGAGTTTCCCCACATTTATTATATACTTAAAACACCCACAGCAATATACTCTATCTGTCCCAGATGTTTGCAAAGTAATAATTTAACTGGAAATTGTTAATCTGAATTCTTGGAATATAAAACAGCTCAGTGTATATACCACTTAAAAAATGTCTAGGTCCTTTCAATCTGTGTGCATAATAAATCATTCTAGATCTTAACATATATGAGGGCCACATATATCAGTAAATTGGTGCTGATTCACTTGCGCTTATGTGTTTATGTGTATATATATATTTATATATATATATCTATATATATATATACACATATATATATTGTCTTTGTTGTTCAGTCGTTTAGTCATGTTCGACTCTCCTTGACCACAGCACACCAGGCACATCTTGTGTCTGGTTGTGCTTATCCATAAGGTTCTCTTGGTAAAAATACTGGAGTGGGTTGCCAGTTCCTTCTCCAGTGGACCACAATTTGTCTCGCCTATCTGCTATGACCTGCCCAATTTGGGTGACCCTACATGGTATCGCTCACAGATTCATTGAGGTACGCAAGCCCCTTTACCATGACAATGTAGTGATCCAGAAGGATATATATATATATATATATATATATATATATATATATATATATATATATATATATATAGTAGCCAAGGCTTCTAAAAAATTGTATATCTGGCCCACAACAAAACAAACTGGTTCCGGATTCCAAAGTGGAAGATATTTTTGTTGACACGCATATATGTGTGTGTGATAGTGTAATATATATATATATATATATATATATATATATATATATATATATATATACACACGCACACACCCACCCACACCCTGTTTAGACCTCTTTATTCTCTTCTTGACAAAAAATCCCAACAGAATGGTATTTTAACTGCCAGGGGCAATGCATTCTTTCCTAGCAGTGTCTGGGTTAACAAAAGCATTATTGCTTTGTAGTCATTGATAAAAGGGTTTGTTGTTGTTTTCTACTGACTTGCACAGATGATTATCAAGGTAATGCAGCCAGGACACTGATGTCTGGCATTGTGTGGGCAGTACAGACTTGCCAGAGCATCTAAAAGCATGCTTTGCATCACCATACAATTACTAGGTTTGCAAAAATGTGGTGGACATAATTGGGTGACTGTGTTGGGATACAATTTGCAAATTGCAGCTTTTTTATCTCTTTAACATCACCACTTCAAATGCACAATGATTGTTTCTGTAACTACTGTCTACCACCAGTTAGCAGTTTATTGTAGATCCTGTTGGTCAGTGTTGATTGCAATTGAGATAAGTGTAGTTTGCAATGATGTATGGCCTCCATATGATTAACGCAACAGCTACCTTTTGCAAAATGTCAGTTTATTATTTAATACAAGATAATGTTAATTAGTTTAAATCTTGTGCAGACCAAGGTTTTAAGTACATTTCTAATCAAATGTGAAATAAGCATAAACTGAGAAGTGCCCCTAGCTTTATCTAAGGTGAGTAATTGTACAGGAGGTGCTGATAAGCAGGAAGAACATAAAGAGGAATAATGACAAAGTAGTTAAGATTCATAGGTTCTTCTCACCCCCACCGTGAGAGGTAAATGACCACTTAAGTAAAGTTTGCTATCAGAGAAGAATGATCTTTTCATGTAATATATGCTTAACAAAAATCTTAAGATTTTTAATTACTTTCACCCATATGCAATGGAAGGCGATGTGTTTAAAAAATTCTTACATTTGTTTTAAACCAAAGTCACATTGTCTTCTATTATAATTTATACTAGCGACTGCAATACAATTTGAAGCCTGGCAATTCTCTCCCCCCTCTTACTTGCGGGCTCATTGCGAGCCTCTCCGCCGTCTACTTTATGGGTTTTGACACTCATTGCAGGCCTTGGCCAACCTGCCCCTTTGTTGCTTCGCAATGAACACCTTCGGCGCTCATTGTGAGCCTCTCCCCCCACTTTACTTTACAGGGCCTTCGGCGCTCATTGTGATTCACTCCCCACCCTCTCACCCCTGTGTCTCTTTCCCCTCTCACCCCCCCCCCCGCTGTCTCTTTCCCCCTCTCCCTGCCCTGTGATTTTTTTCCCCCCCTTATCACCCTCTTCTGTTTTCCCCCCTCACCCCTGTGTCTCTTTACCCTCTCACCCCCCCGCTGCCTCTTTCCCCCTCTCCCTGCCCTGTGATTTTTTCCCCTTATCACCCTCTTCTGTTTTCCCCCCTCACCCCTGTGTCTCTTTACCCTCTCACCCCCACCGCTGCCTCTTTCCTCCTCTCCCTGCCCTGTGATTTCCCCCCCCCCTTATCACCCTCTTCTGTTTCCTCTCACCCCTGTGTCTCTTTCCACCGTCTCCCCCCTCTCCCTCCCCTGTATCATTCTCCTCCCTCTCCCTGCTCTGTGCTGTACGGGTCTGAAACCATTTGCAGACTTGGAAAATTCATCAGTTTCCCTGAGCCCGAAATGGTATTGCAAATTACGTCTTTACGGCCGCCATTTTTTCTTTCACTTAACCGTTTTCAGACACAAATTGAAGAACAAATTAGCTTTCAACCTCACTTACATGCTTCCTGCCTTCCCCCTGTGCTGTGTGTGAGGTTGTCATTTAATTTTGTAATCAATTGGCGTCTTTTGGGGGCTTTCGAACCGCTTCCGGTTACGGGCTGCATACTGCAGACTATAGGGTCACGGAGAGTCAGACTTGACTGACCGATTAAACAACATACCTATTAATACCCTGGTACCCTGACGCCATTGCTTGGTAACTGATGGGTCTGAGTCACCCAGCTCAAGATGATAGACCAGTCATATAAGGCAGACGCTGTGCTTGGTAAATAAATGATAAACAGGTGCTGTAGATATGATATTGTTCATTGCATGGTTACCTTGGGAACAGGAATCCATCTTTCCCACCGGGCCGCAATACTTCTACATTGCTCTTCTTTTTGAAGTTTCAGGTAGTCTTTTTACCAGACTGCAAAGGATTACACGGACTCATTTAAATGACCACTGCAGTGCCTACAGAATAGGCTTTCAATTGTTTATTTAATAACTGATCTGCAATACAATCTTTATTTGAAGAAAATTAAATTCATTGTAGCTTTTCAAAACTTCCATTTGAACTCTAGCCTTTCAGACTTGAGAAGCTTCTCTCTGTCCCTTATCAGGTGTCCAAGTGATGGGAGATGATCTTCCAAGGTGGCACTCATAATAGGAGGGGAGGGGGGGGGGGGGGGGGGTTGTGGCAGCCACCTTGACAGGTCCTCTCTCAACTCCTGGACATCTGATAGGAGTGTGACAAGTTACCAGTCTCCTGGGTTTGTTCCAGTGTTTCAGTCACTTTGATTAAGGAACAAAGTACAAGTGGTTGTATGTATATACGTTCACTAAAATTTAGCCAGTGATGCAAAAATACTGAAATACTATCTTTACTAATAATCTGTATCCTCAATAATAAGCTCTCATCCAGCTAAACGTAGGTGGAGCAAAACAAACAAACAGTCCAATAGTTTGTTAAAAATCAGTGACCTGTATTCTTCAGATTTCCAGGCCTCCACTCTGTTCTAAGCATTCATAAGTTGCAAGCTGCTGCTCACTGTGTGTCTCTCCAGATCAGACAAACTTCCAACAATCAGTTTGTTAGCAGCCCCGCTCATACTCAATGAGCAGTCTTAAATCAGGTGCAGCGAATTAACTGAGCAGGAAAGTTCCCCTGCAATCCTACTGGGGAAGAGCGCTTTGCAAAGTCTGTGGCTTGCATGAACCCCTTGGTTAACTGTCACAGGGTGTAAAGAAAAGCAGCTTGAGTAGTCCCTATAACATAAAGTACAAATGTGCATACTGATTTTATTACTATCCACTCACTTAATTAACAAACAGCACCCTGCTGGTTACTGGGATCTGACACTAGCATATTGCTCTCACCCGATTGATTAAGACACCAACTGAACATATATATATATATATATATATATATATATATATATATATATATATATATATATATATATATATAATTTTTTTTTTTTTTTTTTATTTCTTAATTTTTTTTTATTATTTGTGATTACTGAGAATGTAGACACGAATTAGAAGACAAAACTGTGGCACTGTCCCAATTTTTTGAGATGTTCAAGCTCTCCAAAAGCTATTGCATTGTTTCAGACACTTTAATTATATTGACTGGACAAGCTGAGTCAGTGTCTCCTGGCTGATGTGACTCGTTTACCTGTTCTTTAAGAACATACTGTTTCTCTGATCCGAGGTTTTACTTTTCTCCCACTATATAAACATTTATCAATGCACATAATATATCCCCTGGGATCTATTATCCTAGACTGTTTGGAAAGTTATCAACAGTTTCAAAATAGTAATCCTGCATATACGGTACTTCCTGCATAATAAAATTGCTATCATTGCCATTTCCTTCTTTTAAAATGTATTTCATAATGATAAATGGCAAGACCACTTTGGATTAGGGATAAAGTCATCTGATAATTGCTCCCATGGGATGTCGTGGTACTGTGCCTCCAACACTAACACAAACTTTATATTTGGAAGAGGAACAAATTTAGATCTTCTGTAAGAAATACAGGTATTCCACTGCATTCTGGGAACCTGGGCAGGGACATGCAAATGTGCCCACAAAGGCACATTTATATAAATATAATGTGTGTGTATATCTGGCCTATATGGCAATGTACGGTTGAAAAATAATCCAAAATCCAGAAAGTAGATTTAACTTCCAGCCTCTAATCTATTTGGAGATATGAATCAAGATTTTGATAAATTAATACATTAATATCTTTATTGTTTTCTTAGACAAAGAGTTGCTGTTTTTTGTTACCTCTTACCTAATTGCTAATCATTTTTCAGACCGTGTGTTTTATTTCTTTGGCTTTCTGCTCCGAGCAACCAAATATCCCCAGACGGAGAATTTCTGACTAACACTTCCATGCTTTTCTTGGCTGGAATGTGAGTTGTACTTGAGTCTATTATGTCATTATGGTGGGGGTTTTGTGTGGGAAGGAAGGATCTGTGTATTGTTCTTTTGGATATTTCATATCACTGGACTTGAATATATATATATATATATATATATATATATATATATATATATATATATATATACACTCAAGTATAAGCCAGGTTTTTCAGTCCTTTTTTTAATGCTGAAAAAGTCCCCCTCGGCTTATACTCGAGTAACCCCTGTGTCTTTGCCCCCCCCCCCCCCGTGTCTCCCCTCCCCTGTGTCTCTTTCCCCTCTCTCCCTCGTAACTCTTTCCCTCCCCCTCCCTTATCATCCTCCTCATCCTCCCTCCTCATCCTCTCTCCTCATCCTCTCTCCTCATCCTCTCTCCTCATCCTCTCTCCTCATCCTCTCTCCTCATCCTCTCTCCTCATCCTCTCTCCTCATCCTCCCTTCTCATCCTCAACCCCCCTCCTCATCCTCCCTCTTCATCCTCCCGCCTCATCACTTTACCCCTCTCTAATTACCTCCCCCTCTCTTACCTTCCATCAGCTGCTCCTCTGTGCGTCTTCCGGCTGTGTTGGGACCCGGCATATGCTAACGACGTGACGTCACATGCGTGTCTCGTCATTAGCATATGCCAGAAGAGACACAGGGGAGGGAGGGGCGAAGAGACACAGGGGAGGGAGAGGGGGCGAAGAGACTCAGGGGAGGGAGAGGGGGGGAGAGACACAGGGGAGGGAGAGGGGGGGGAGAGACACGAGGGAGGGAGGGGGAAGAGACATGAGGGAGAGGTGGAAGAGACACAGGGGAGGGAGAGGTGGAAGAGACACAGTGGAAAGAGAGGGGGGACACAAGAAAGGGGCACAGGGGGACACAGAGGGCACAAGAGGCAGCACATTTCCCACCCCCGGCTTATACTCTAGTCACTAAGTTTTCCCAGTATTTAGTGGTAAAATAGGTGCCACGGCTTAAACTCGAGTATATACGGTCGATATATATATACTAGAATATTGCCCGTCAAAAAATGACGGCAATGAAATTGTAAGGTAGCTAATGCTGTTTAGTGTGTAATAATATAATACATTAATAAATGAATATACTTTACCTATTTTAAAGCATTGTGTGGAAGAGCTGTGAATGTGTTTTGATGTTGCTGCAGCATTAGTGGTGTGGATCTGCTGTGTAAGCGTGCTGAATGTGTGCAGTGTAACACTGTGCGTGCGCGAGCCCAAACCGTTGTCGTGTACTTCCGCATTGGCGTAAAATGGCGAGTAATGTGTGGTATACGTTTGTATCGGAATATCCGTAGGTGTTTTGTGATGTTTTGCGAGTTTCTTGTGGTGTTTTGCGAGTTTAGAGTGCTGTAGCCTCGTTTTCGTTTTGTTCGGCGGCCATTTTTTCTCTCGCTTCGATTTTTTTTTAGTCTCTAAACTGTTTTATTTCGAGTAAAATCGAGGTGTAAGTTGTATTTTTGAGGTGCTGGGTGCTCCCTCTTGGTGTAGGTAAGTTTTTTTATGTATGTGGTGTGTGTATGTATTGTGTTTTACATTTTGTAATGTTCGCGAGTTGCGTCCGAGTGTTGCGAGTCCGTAATGTGTGTGAACGTGTGTCGTATGGTGTTTGCGAGTGTCGTAATGTGTGTGTCGTACTGTTTGGGTTGCGACGTGAAGTTTGCGAGGGTCGCAGTTGCTGTCAAGGAGCGCCTTTGGCGCTCCATGCCAGCAACTGCGGCCCTCGCTTTGCGAGGTCCTCAGGTGCTGGCATGGAGCGCCTACGGCGCTCCATGCCAGCAACTGAGGCCCTCGCTTTGCGAGGGTCCTCAGTTGCTGGCATGGAGCGCCTTTGGCGCTCCATGCCAGCAACTGAGACCCTCGGGCAGTGCCCTCGCTTCGCGAGGGCCTCGGCTCGCTGCACGAGCCGCGGCCCTCGCTATGCGAGGGTCGCAGCTCGCTACGCGAGCCCGCAGCGTTAGCAACAACTCGTACGCTCACAACTATATATGTGATATATATATATATATATATATATATATATATATATATATATATATATATATATATATATATTAATTACTGTATTGTATTAATTACTAGGGCACTTTCTGTATCCTATCAATATATTCTTCTACACACATGCTCTTTTAAATGCATGAAAAAAACTATTGTGTAACTTGTCCATTTAATACATGGTGCTTTTTATTTAAAGAACAAATTTAAATAAGTATGTGATATTAACAGGACATGTTGAGTTTGACTTTTACTGTTTAGTTTTTGTGGTGTTGCCAGCTTTTTTTTCCCTATTTACTTTTTTTTTATTCCTACACAGTGTGTCCCTTTAAAGGGACACAACCAAGTTCTCAGTTATTTCAGAAATAACAAGTTTGTTCAGTCCTTTCCGACTCTCCGTGTCCTTATGGAGGGTAGCACACCAGGCACATCTTGTGTTTGGTTGTGCTCAGCCATAAGGTGTTCATGGCAAAAATACTAAGGAATGCCAGTTCCTTCTCCAGTGGCACAACATTTGTCTTACCTCTCTGCTATGACCTGCCCATCTTGCGTGACCATATATGGATTAGCTCACAGCTTCACTGAGATACACAAACCCACCACGTCCAGGTAGCGACATAGAAATACATATAGTATTTGGAAGTGTTAATGGAAGTTAAACGTTAATGACATCAGTAGTCCAAGGAAAAAGGCACTTGCTAGTGATGTATGTAATACACTAACATTAGCAGTTCTGTAACCATGAACATAACATTTTTGGGAAAAAATCTTAATTTTTTAAGTCTCTGTTTATTTTTAGAAGAATCAATTTTGTGTTTCAAACTTCACTTCATGAGAGATGTCTCCTTAAGGGGTATGTATTTATCAATTAGGGAAGAGGGGGGAAATAGAAGTATTTGTTAGATAATTGGATCAGACTGGAATTGACACCACACTCCTTTTCACTAGCTCAGAAAAGACCCTTTCTCTGCTATTGGCATTATCTGTGATTAAAGCTGATAACAGTGTCCTATTGGGCTCATATATGGTAATACTTATTTCATTATTCTAATTTAAGTTAATTAATAACTTTATTAGCATAGGTGGAGGGCCTTTTCAGGTAAATTATGCATAATATCCTTCATTTCAGTTTCTCACATTAAAATGTCTAATAACCAATTACAGTTTTGTTGTATGAATACTTTTAATTGTATTAATTACTAGGGCACTTTCTGTATCCTATCACTATAATCTTCTACACACAGCCCAAACATTCCCTTCACTATTTGATATTTCTACATTGACATCATTTAGAGTTTATTCTTTGTTTTATTTGCGACAAGTGTTCCTCCATATTATATTCACAGTCTGTTCCTTTTAGTTTTTATGAGTTTTTAGCAAGGCTCATTTTACAAGTCAATAAAATTAAACTAATTTAGCAACAAGATGTTACATGACTTGCCGTTATCCATATATAATCTATATATACATAGGCCACCAGCTCATATATTTTATATGCACAACATGGAGTCTGTGAGTAGAGTCTTGTTTGATGTGGATACCTTTGCATGTAGTGAGTGGGATTATATTGTGTTTTTTTTTTCCCTTTCATATCCTGATTGAGTGAAGTTGTTACTGTTTTCCAGGGGGTAATGGAAAAAATCTGTAAACAGCTGTTCAAAATTGAACAAATACTTCCTTTCCTTTGTATTGTACACCCCTCCCCCTGTTTTTCCTGAAGCAGAAAGGCACATTCTACTTTATATGTGTTTGCTCCAATCCCTCATTTAGAGGAAAAATAAAAACAATCCCCCCCCAAAAAGCATTTGGGAAACACTTGGAGGGGGAACCTGGTCCAAAATAGAAAACTAATTTAGTCAAGGAACCTCATTTTGGGCTAAATATATTGACAGAACAGCAGGACCTCGAAATGCCTCCTATGGAATCCCAGTCTCTCCTTCAGTAACACAAAATGGCTGCCAGGGTCTAAAAAAACAGGTAATATCCTCATGATAGCTCAAATTTCCACACAACACAATATGGGGAAACACTGAATTAAATGTATATGGAACACCTCAAATTTTTCAAGCATTTAAAAGATCACATTTTAACCATTATAAATGCTTCAGGGTAGTGCGGGGAAGGGGTGTGGTATCAATTTTAATTGTTTTCTAAGTTTATTTTATCTAAGTAGATTAAAGCAGGGTGTTTAAGAAATGAAATAAAGTTTCCTTATATTATAATTATACTAGCGATAAGCCATGGCAATGCTGTTTGCCACTCAATGTGATTTTTTTGTACTGTGAGGACCTTTGGCGCTCATCGCGTGGCTCGTAATAAGTGCCTTTGGTGCTCGTTTCGAGCCTCTCCTCTGGTGTACTTTTGCTCCTCTGAGCAGCCTCTGGGCTCATCACAAAGACAGATACATATGTCTTTATTTTTGTAAATAATAAACAATTAGTTACTTAATGAATTAATATACTTTACCTATTTGTAATTAATATATCCATTAATGAATAGGCCGAAGAGCGAACAATCTTTTTTCATTTTCCCGCAGCATATAATGTCCAGTTGGACTGTTGCTGGCCTGTGGAGATTTTTTTATGAATGTCCCAACTGTGCATTAGAAGGGTAAACCGTTGGTTTATTTGTGCAGATTCGTAATGTTGTGATGTGCAAGTTCGGAGTGTAAAGTAGGGACTTTCGTATTTGTGCGAGTATTTGTCGTCCTTTGTAGTAGTGTATTTTGTACCTCATACATTCCTGTGTGAAAGTGGTACGCGGTTGGCGGTGTATTGCGAGGTCCAGGGTCGTGTAACCTCGATTTCATTATTTGGGGCCGCCATTTTTTTCTCGCTTAGCCAATTTTCGAGTGCTGATACTCTTTAAAATCAACTTAAATTCACATTCCACCTCACTTCCAGACGTCCTGGCTGTTCCCCGTGCTGTGTGTGATGTTTTTGTTGTTTTGTTTTTTGTGTATTTTGATTTTCGCCGTTCGGCAGTTAACTTCGTATTTTTCCTACCTCGTATATTTTTTTTTCTATGTCCCGCGCCTCGTATTTTTTTTTTCCTGGCCGGCGTCTTGTAATGTTTTTTTTTCTAAGTCGCGCTTCGTCAACTGCTTGCAGCAATTGATTATGGCTCAATATAAGCACATAGGATATTTTTTTTTTACAGAACTATTTAGTTAGTGAACTTCTATGCAAAAGCAAGCTCTTCAGTAAGTAAAAACTTATTTTTAAAAAAGATGCTATGTGCTTAAATAGAGCCCTATTCAATTGTGCCATTGACAATTTAATAAGTCAGACAATGAGTGCCTTTGGCGCTCAATGGCCAAGTGCTGTGAGTTGTAATGCCTTAATGGCTCACTGCGCTACACAAGGCTCGCAGGCGATGCCCAAGTGCTGTGAATTGTAGTGCCTTAACGGCTCACCTCGCTATTCGAGGCTCGCAGGCGATGAATGCGCTCATCGTCCAAGTGCTGTGTGTGTCGGTGCCTTAACGGCTCGCCTCGCAGGCAATGAGCGCTTTTGGCGCTCATCGCCTAAGTGCTGTGATGTGAGTTTTAGTGCGTTAACGGCTCGCCTCACTATGCGCCTTTGCTGCTCATCGCCTAAGTGCTCAGAGTTAATGGCTCTCCTTGCAAGCAATGAGCGCCTTTGGTGCTCTTCCCCTAAGTTGTACGCACCACGCAAAGTGTGCCGGCGTCTCGTAGTTCGACAATTATAATATGTGATATATTGACAAAACGGCTCCGTTACCTCCGTTCTCACCCTCCCTCCACTGGTAGCAAAAACACACACCATCATGATGCATCTCTCAAGGAGTGATGTAGCAAAGACAAAATGGATTCCTTTATTCAAAAGTTCTGATTTGTCTCTAAAATGTGTTTTTTTGTCTATAGGTTAGACGGCTGTTAATGTTGTTAGTTTGGTATAAGCTGAACAAACGAGCCTTTGCTCTTACACTAGAGTGTTCCTTAATAGATTCTAAATAAGGAAATGTCTGCTAAGCAATAAAATGCAATATCTGTCATGGCACAAGATTTGTTTGTACGTTTTGAATTTGCAAGCTCATGATATGGTACCACTTGTCTCAAAAAGTTATTTTGGATGATTTTTTTTGAGGAACATCACTAGTAATAGAGGGTAAACATTGTGTAAGCAACATCTGCAGTGGCCATGAGTAGACTGGTGACCTCAGGCTGGCACTTCCTAATATACAGTTGGGCTCAAAAGTAATTGTGAAATTTGGGCATTTATTTTGAAAATATGACTGATCATGCAAAAAAAAAAAAAAATGTATTTTATTGAAGGATAGTGATCATATGAAGCCATTTATTATCACATAGTTGTTTGGCTCCTTTTTAAATCATAATGATAACACAAATCACCCAAATGGCATACCCTTAGTTTACATACCCTTAGTTCTTAATACTGTGTATTGCCACTTAAGTATCAATAACAGTGTGTAGTCTTTTGTAATAGTTGTCTATGAGGCCCCTAATTCTTGCAGGTGGTATAGCTGCCCATTCATCTTGGCAAAATGCCTCCAGGTCATGCAAAAACGTTGGTCGTCTTGCATGGACAGCATGTTTGAGATCTCCCCAGACTGGCTCGATGATATTAAGGTCAGGAGACTGTTGGCCATTTCATAACATTCACCTTTTTATGCTGTAACCACTTGAGGGTCAACTTGGCCTTGTGCTTAGGGTAATTGTCATGCTGGAAAGTACAAGAGTGTCTCATGCGCAGGCTTCGTGCAGAAGAATGCAAATTGCCTCCCAGTATTTTCTGATAACATGCTGCATTCATCTTGCCATCAATTTTCACAAGATTACCAGAGCCTTTAGAGCTGACACAGGCCCAAAACATCAGCGAGCCACCACCATGCTTCACAGTGGGGATGGTATTCTTTTCACTATAGGCCTTGTTGACGCCTCTCCAAACATAGCACTTATGGTTGTGACCCTAAATCTATATTTTGGTCTTGTCACTCCAAATTACAGTGTGCCAGAAGCTGTGAGGCGTGTCAAGGTGCTGTCGGGCATATTATTTGTGGCAGTAAAGGCTTCTTTCTGGCATCTCGACCATGCAGCTCATTTTTGTTCAAGTTTGGTCGTAGTGTGCTCTATGAAACCACACCGTCTTTTTCCAGAGCAGTCTGTATTTCTCCAGAGGTTACCTGTGGGTTTTCTTTGTATACTGAACAATTCTTCTGGCAGTTGTGGCAAAAATCTTTCTTGGTCTTCCTGGCCTTGGCTTGGTATCAAGAGATCCCCAAACTTTCCACTTCTTAATAAGTGATTGGACAGTACTGACTGGCATTTTCAAGGCTTTGGATATCTTTTATATCCTTTTCCATCTTTATGAAGTTCCATTACCTTTTTCCGAAGGTCTTTTGACAGTTATTTTCTGCTCCCCATGGCTCAGTATCTAGTCTGCTCAGTGCATTCACGTGAGAGCAAACAAACTCATTGACTATTTATACACAGACACAAATTGCAATTTAAAAAACCACAGGTGTGGGAAATGTAACCTTTAATTGCCATTTTAACCTGTGTATGTCATCTTGTGTGTCTGTAACAAGGCCAAACATTCAAGGGTATGTAAACTTTTGATCATGGCCATTTGGGTGATTTCTGTTATTATGATTTAAAAAGGAGCACAACAACTATGTGACTATAAATGGCTTCATATGATCATTACCCTTCAATAAAAGACATTGTTTTGTATGATCAGTCATTTTTTCAAAATAAATGCCCAAATTTAGCAATTTCTGCCAGGGTATGCAAAATTTTGAGCCCAACTGTAGTATATCAGACATACAAACTGCATACTCATACTAAATACATATCTGGCTATTTATGTCCTTGACAGCTATCTTCCACAGTTTCATGTCATAGGGCCACTGAAAAATACCCCATGTTTATGCAGTAAGTTCCTCATAAGAGCATACTATAAATGGCACTGCAGTAATCATTTCAATGTTTGCTGACCTATGACATTATAAGAACATATAATAATAAGAATTGCACCTTACCGTTTCTACCTTTATCTGAATTGGGAAGAAAAAAAGAAACAAACAAAAAACCAAACGCAGAATAAAGAGCCGAAAAATGTTCTGTAGTACATCAGTGTGACTCCACTTCTGAAGGATAAGCTAGACCCAAAATGCCAAACAAGCAAACATTGCCCTGGAGAAACCTCATATGTGTGTCTTTCAAAGTTATTATGTAATATAATTATATATTACATTTTGTTGTTGTTCTTGTTCCTTCCTTCAGTTGTGTCTAACTATCTGTGACCATATAAATGCAGCACGCCAGGCACATCTGCCTGTTTCTGGTTGTGCTTATCCATATGTTTTTCTTGCCAACAATACTGGAGTGGGTTGCCAGTTCCTTCTCCAGTGGACCATGAATTGTTTGACCTCTGCTATGACCTGCCCATCTTGGGTGACACTACATGGTATAGCTCACAGCTTCATTGGAGTACACAAGCCCCTTCACCACCACAAGGTAGCTATCCGGAATGGGTATTCTAAATTACATTCTTAATTAAAGTGCATTATATTTTCATAGAATACGCTTTCAGATTAAATTGACAAAAGTACTAGTTCCCTTGATAACTATATTATATCATTGATAGGCTGTGCATATATCTTGACTCTGTTATCTCAATAGTGTAGGGAAATATTTTTTTCCTTTCCTTTGTTTTTAGCATCAGTTTAACAGAGATGGAAGCTGCTGATAGACAGTTTGGTACAAGACTTCAAGGGATAGATCCAGGGTAGAAAACTGGATGTGAGTGTTCTGCATGAAGGGATGGTGACTGAAGCTGAAAGGATGAATGAGGTCAGAGAACTAGAACGTGCCTTCCATGAGAAAGAGGAGGATGCCGACGGCTGGGAGAGATGTGACTGCGAGTAGAGATTTACATGGAGGAGATAGAGGATAGACTGCAAAATGGGCATCACAGCCAATATGTGTTTTTTTTTCTTAACAGTCATATTATCAGCTGTGTGTGTGTGTGTATTACACATCAGAGTATTGCAATCTATAGGGATACTTTTTCGGAACATCCGTATGTTTCGTGGTGTTTTGCGTGTTTAGGGTCCTGTAGCCTTGTTTTCCTTTTTTTCGCCAGCCATTTTTTCTCTCGCTTAGGGGATTTTCGGGTGACTTAACTCTTGAATTTGTACTTAAATTGAGGTGTAACTTCACTTTCAGAGGTCCTGGGTGCCCCCCCTTGCGTTGGGTAAGCTTTTTATGGGTTTGTTGTGTGTATTTATTGTGTTTTTAATGTTTTCATGTGCGCGGGTTTCGGGCGCTAAGGGCGTATTTTTGCGAGGTCGTAATGTTTTTTTTTCTAAGTCCCGCGGCTTGTATTTGTGGATGGTAAATCCATAAATTTTGCGGTCGAGGTGGGAGCCTCCACCTCCGCAAATGCTACCCCTCGCTTCTCGAGGCCCGCAGTGGCTGCGGGCTCGCTACACAAGCCTGCAGCGTTAGCAATGACCCGCTTGCTCACAACTATATATATATATATATATATATATATATATATATATATATATATATAAATATTATAAAGCCAACAATATATATAGGAGTACATCAACAAGTCTACATAAGGCCAGAAAACCTGCTTTTAGTAGAGATTTAAATAAATCAGAACCTGTAACAGTACTTCTAAAGTACTAAGTCAAGACTATATGTGATAATTACAGTCACAATGATCACATTTAGTCTTGTTTTAGTACTTGATAAGTACTGTTAAACGATACATATATCCTTTGTGTCAATTTTTTCGAGCATAGACATTGTCAGTTCTGTCTGACAGTGTTTCTTTTAGAACTTTTGTCTTAACCGCCAGATTTTATGATATTTGTGTGACTGCTTTTTATCCAGACATTAATAAAAGTTATATTTTATTTTTATCGAACTATGGTTGGTCCTCATTTTTTCATATACAAGTGATGAAATCAGGTTGCTACATGATAATAAGCTCTTGGCCAGATGTAAAGGTGTCTTTCCTCTGCTTAAACCATATACTTTTTCAGTTTAGGTGTCCACCACTGAGGAATAAAACACATTTTTTTTTTGTAGGTTATTTTGTATGTAGAGTGCACATGCTCTTTGCCTTATGTATGTATTAATCTCGTGTATAACACAGCATCAATATACCTGATTGGCACCCAAACCGAGATCTTCTATATATTTCTTATTAGATTGTTGAACTCTTCGGTCTTCAATTATGAGGTTAAATTGGTTTTACAGTGAACTCCTTTTGGCATTGAAATATATGTATTGACATTTGGCATCATCATATTTGATTACAGGGCCATGGAATACAGTTCCTTCTTTGTATAATGCAAGTGAAAAAAGATTTAGTACTTGCCTTTTACAGGATCTCTGCATATTAGGTAATGAGAGCTGGCCGGACAACACAGCTTACAACTCTGATTGGCTGTAGAGATGGGTTTCTATCTTTTCACCCAATCAGCTCACAGAGCTCATTGTCAATGAGAAAAACAAACTTCAAAATGGCTGCTTCTGCTCTTTAACAATATGGAGGCGTAACTATATTTCATAAAAAATGAGTTAGCCATTGCTAGGATTTCTCCTTAATATAAAATAAACTTAATTTTTAAGTAGAAAATACCCACGTTTGGAATTACCAAAGCATGTACGTTAGAACACAATAAACTTGCATTGACAATTGATTTAAAATGTGCTGTATAATGTCAAAATTGCAATAGATTTCATTTCTTGGTAAGGAGAAAAGCAGATGTAGTGAAGAGGATGTCTGGTTTTATGAGAAGTGAAACTGCACATCCTTCAGGCATCACATGTTTGGTGTAAAATGTCCAAGACCTTTTACTGTAGAAATAGGCAAAACTGATAGGAAACTCCTTGAGAACACTGAAAAGGGTTATTTGTTTGGCCAAAAGAAAGACGCTGAGTCCACACAAATATTCAGAAAAGCAGCCAGATGTCTGTGGCTGAATATCAAAGAGATAATCTTAACATTTATATTTTCCCAGACATAAATGTGTTTGTTTTTTTTTCACAATAATTTTTTCTCATTGTCAATTATTAGTTATTTGTTGCTGTTGTTCAGTCCTTTATTCATGTCCAACTCTCGGTGACCATATGGAATAGGCACTCCAAACACATGTCTGGTCATGCTTATCCATAAAGTTTTCTTGGCAAACATACTGGAGTGGGTTGCCAGTTTTTTCTCCAGTGGACTGTGATTTGTCTGACGTCTCTGCTATGACCTGCCCATCTTGGATGACCCTTCATTGAGATACACAAGGTCCTTTAAATTAAAATATTGGACTATAGCAGGAGTTAATAAATGTATCTGAAACTTAGAAGCCAGACAATATAGTTAGGAGACAGATAAACTTTGTTTATGGATTAGATCCAGAAATCTATGAAACATTACTAAAATGTTAGGAGCCAAAAGTAATCCCTTTTTTTTTTTAGCCCTGGCTCCCAGGATTTGTCAGTTCCTGGACTAGTGTCACTTTAACCATATTAAAGTTGACATGATCATTTTGTTATTTAAAATCATAATTTGTAAATATTTTTTTTGTTTATGAATAGAGGAATCCATTTTGTCTCTCATACATCCTGTCCTGAGAGCTGAATCAGGAAGGTTTATGGTTTATGTACCTATCAATGGTGGAAGATAATGGAACAGGGAGAGCTCAGCAGTAGTTGTTAGATAATTGTTGTTGTTCTGTTGTGTCTGACTCTCCGTGACCATATGGACCTCAGCATGCCAAGAACATCTATGTCCCTGGTTGTGCCTGCCCATTTCTTGGCAAAGATACTGGAGTGCGTTGCCAGTTCCTTCTCCAGTGGAACTGAATGTGTCTGACCTCTCTGCAATTATCTGCCCATTTTAGGTGACCCTACATGGTATAGCTCACAGCTTCATTGAAGTACACAAGCCCCTTCACCACAACAAGGTAGCGATCCAACAGGGGTTTTAGAAAATAGGATATGATTAAAATTGAGACACCACACCCATTCCTTTTCACGGCACACAAGCAGACAGTTTGCATCAATAGATGCAAGCACTGCTCTCCAGATATGTAAACAGCCTCTCGCACAAACAACTTCCACCAAGATATCATGGATGCCTCCAGGGTCTAGCAGAGACTTCAACATGTTTTTTTCTTCTTCCAAATTAATATATAACCTTATTACGTGCTCCCTGCTTAATTATTCTCTCAGTTTTCAGACTTGTTTTTCATTGTACAGTGATCCTTTAAGGATTTTTCTGAGACAGAGAATGTTTTAGTAAAGATATATAAAATCACTTTGATTACAGGTTCAGTGTGAAAGAGAAACCCGACACCTTTTTAGTGTTTGCCAAATGGGTGCTGTCAAAACAGCATTTTGAAGGTGAAATTACAGTGAATTTTTCAGGTCTTGTGAACTCGTGACATTTCAAATATAGAACTAAAATAATGGACCCTGCACTGTAAAAAAAAAAAACTCCCGTTCATGCCGTACGCCGCAAACTAGCAAGTTAAGCGCCGATGTATACCATGAACATGAAAACATTTTTTGAGAAAACTGTGTGTGTGTGGATATTAATATATCGAATAACCAAAAAAAGTTAGGAGCTAGTGATTACATTTCAGGGGGCGTGGCTCCTTGGTGAATCTTGATATAAGAAATCAAGCAAACATACACTGATTTGAATTAACGTCTGTAATCTGACCATTGCGGCATTAAAGAATCAATGTAGTCCTCATGCAGTAGAGTTTCACTTATATATTTAATAACTGGTTAGCAATAAAATCAATGTTTAATGGCAAAAAATCAGTGTAGCTTATACAACTATCGTTTGAAGTTTAGTGTTTTGGACGTCAGTCGATTTGCTTCTTCACCTCCAGCATTGGCGTCAGGGGTGGGCAAACATCTTCCCATGACGTCTGTCTTGATAGGAGTATTTATTTATTTGTTGTAACCATCTTTATCTGCCACCTTCCCTGCAGTGGGTATTACAAGCAAATCAACATTGGTCAAAAAAATCAAGAGAGCCTTGTGGGCAGGTGCTTTTCATCCCATTGAGCTTTGTACAGGGGGTGGAGAAAAGCATATCTGCTGGAGGGAACAATGCTAAGTTCAAAAGCTACATTGATTTGAATGTATTCTAATACTGATTGTATAACTGACCAGATACTAAATAAACAAATTAAGCCCTGTTGTTTGATCACTAAAATGGCCTTTTAAAGCACTGAAGGGCCAGGAAGTCTGTAGTGCTTAAACCAATTGGCATAAGACCCCAATCTCATTAGTGGGGTGTCTTATGATCAGTTCATCTTGTACAAAATGTTGTGCCAGATTATTCATCATCGTTTTGGTGGGAAAATGTACAGGAGAGCTTTTAGTCATTGTGCATCAATCTTAATTTACATTAAAAGTACATTTACAGGAATGTGTGTGTATACGATTATATTCACTTTTCAAACTATAGTCTTTCCTGCTTCCCCCTTTGTGTTTACAGCAGAGGTCATAGCTTTGATTTTTACAAACACAGATGCCGAGAATTGTATTTACCTAATTTGATTCAGCTGGAGACATGTTTTTTATTATAATTTTACCAGAGGGGGAGGCAATTTAAATTCTTTGTTGACAGTTGAATAACTGCAAGTCTTCAAAAAATAGAGGTCTGTATAAAATGTGTGATTAGGCATTTTTGTTTTATATAAATGTTTTAATTAGGTTCATTAATTTTATCCACCTCAATGTAATTGCGATGTATAATTTACATTTAACTTTTAGGATGCCGCCAGATTAATAAATTCTCACCTTCTGGAGCCTGTTCTTCCTGTTCTTCCTCATGAGAGCTGCCATGTTACATAACTGTGACTAAAAGTCTTGCATATAGGAGAGAGGATTCACACTACTAGTGTATGATGCTGCATTCACACAGCATGTCACTATCTGCTTGTTAGCAACATGCAACACTAGTAGTGTGAATGACTTTAAGTGTCTCTTAAGATAGTAGATAAGTGGAACAGATTTCCATTTGAGGAATTTAAGCATGTCTCGGAGAAGTCTTAATGAAACCAAGCTTTTAGGGGGAAAGAATGGATAGACTTTGTGGATCTTTTTGTTTTCTTTCTGATGTCAGATAAAATTTGTGGTTCTATAAGATCAGTATCGCGGTTGCTGTGTGACTCGGTTCAAGATGGCAGCTAAGATGAAAAAATTAGGACTTGATAAATACAGGAGCCGAAGAGCCATTGGCTCATAAAATTCTAGTTTCGAGCTCTTTCTCTTTCGAGTTATTCTACATATATTTAGATGCTAGGGGTTAACAAATTCCGGGGATGGCCAATTTATTTTTAGGAACCAGTTACCACATTATATATAGATATGTATATATAATAAATTAGGAACCAGTAGTAAAATGGTTCCTTGAATTTGTCAAACCCTGCTATATGCACTATTTCCTGGCTCCTAAATTATCTTGGGGCTATTCACTTTCTGGCTGGCTAAGTATGATATACATTTGGCAACCCCCTATAACCAGTCACAATTTAAATCCTAATGCTACACATGACAAATCTTGGGAGCCAGGAGTCCTAGCTTCTAATGTCTGGTAATGCTATGTATATCACTATAAATATAACGTTTAAATGCGTCTGGTACAAGTTTGGCTGGCTCCCCAGTGTTATGGCTGGTTCCTAGGTTTCAAATAAATTTATGAACACCTGTCTTCATGCATAAGGGTGTAGCCATATTGGAAGACTTGAGTTTCTATAATATGATTAAAATGTAGTTCATGTCTGCGAATATTTGTTATTAGCCTTTTTGAATAACTTTATATAAAGTAAAATGATTAAATAGTCTTTACATGCAAGTATAATTTACTGCAGGCTTCCATTTTCTTTACTAGGCCTCATCGGTTGTAAAATAATAAGCTTTGCATTGGTCCTAATGAAACACTGGCAGTTGTTACTGCCACATCCCCATTGTTTATATAGAAGCTTCCTCGCTATATTTTAAGTCTTCTTCCACTTTAAGTAGTAAATCACCAGGAATTAAAATAGTATTCCACAGCAGAAGAATTACATTTAAAATTAATAAATTAGAGGCTTTTTTACATATTAAAAATAAGGTACCCATTCTTCCAAATATGATATTTTTGAATTTATGACCACAATGGTATTTTAAAATATATACAGACATATATTAAGTCATGTTGGTATTCCAGAACAGGGTGGCCTTAAATATACTCCCAGCTCGAGGCAGTTTATGATGTAACTGTATGCATCTTTTGCTAATGCACATCCTGCACAAGCTGCCAATGATTTATAAATAAGAGGCAAATGACCTAAAATACAGTGTACCTACTTAATGACAACACTGTGACGACAATGAATTAATCAGGTTAGGAGCCGGCCAGACTACTGAGGAGCCAGGTGATGGCTTATTTATATAGATTAATGTATCATTGCCAAAAAATGTCAAGAACCCAGGTCTTTCAAAAGGTCTACTGGAGAATAAATGATTTACAGGGACACGCCCCATGAAAAAGTAGTAGACTGAATTAGCTGTGAAAAGAAAATGGAATCCTACTGTAATGAATATGTTTCCTAAAAAAATCTATGTTTTCCAATTCAGTTACATTTTTCAAAATACCATATAGAAAAAATGGTCACAGAGGCACCTATTGTTTTCTCCTATCCAAGCAAGCAAGTTACAGCTTAGATGCTCAATCTTCAAACTTATATTCAGTCCTTAAATAAATTGCACATTCTTCACCAAGGTCAATACCACATTAACTTGTTAATTATGTGATATGTCAAGTTGACGCGCCTCAAGTCACATTCAGTAACAGGTCTAGAAGATTGCTTGTGTGTTCTGTTGATATAAAGAACAGATAAATTGTTAGAACAATACATTCATTTCTGTTTCATTTTAACCCCGTTTTAGACCAGCAACAATCTTCAAGATCAGTGTCTTCCAACTGGATTCCAGGGGATCCAAAGGGTCCTCACTGGCACCTTCTACATGCCTTAGGATAAAGCTTTTAGGTATATAGAATGGCCAGACTAAATGGATCTACTGCTTCTTATTTGCCATCATGTTGCAGAAGTGTTCTCCTTAAAGAACCACTGCAGTTCAAGAAAAATTGCACTTGTTTGTACAGCACGTAACAAACTAACAATAACAGCAGCTGTCTAAGCCATGAACATAAACACTTCTAGGGATTAATTTGGTGTTTATTACATTGTTTCTGAGTGCTCGGTCATGAATGTGTATATATTTTTTCTGTTAGTGGAGAGGAGGGAACAGGGAGAGGTCAGGAGGCTTTGTAAGATAATTGGATCAAATTAGAATTGACAACACACCCATTCCCACTCACAGGCCCACAAACAAACAGCTTACATGAATAGATGCAAGTACTGCTGTGTAGAAATGTAAACCTCATTATCACTTCCACCAATGTAGAGTAGTCTCTCAGTTAACCAGAACTCAAGCAACCAGAACTCTCAAGCAACTAGAGAAAAAAAGTGAATACTGTACTTCTAATAAAAATGAACATTTTTAGGGCTCAACAAATGTCAGGAGCCAGGTTGTCATGCCACAATATGCTTACAGGCACCTAGATTTCATCCACTGTACATCTCTGCAATTCAATGTTATCTGGAAGCAGACATGCATGAGTGACTGAGCCAGAGTAGTGTTGGCTCTGCACTGCACCCTCCAGTTGAACGTACTGGTGTGTAAGTGAGGAGTGAAAGCTGCTGCTGCTAGAACAGCCCTCGCTGACAAATATACTTAGCAGAGCACCCTATGTGCAGCTAATCTAGGCCTCTTTTAATGGTAACTCTATCAGCAACTACATTTATCCGGCATTTACCAATCCCCGTAGGTGCCGGTTAACATAGAGTCTACTGTATAATGGATTCTCCAGGATCCAGCCAATGAATACATACTTTCAACAATTAAAAATGGTAAATTACTTTTTCCCTGTTTAATTATGCACAATGTCAGACTCAAGAATTGTAAAAAAAATAAATAAATAATATTTTAATAATAAAAAATACAAGGCAAGTGTGCAATATGCTTTCGATTGTCCTGGTAAATAAAATGGGCAGACTAAATGGATCCACTGATTTTCTTTTTGCTTTTTTCTGGCCTTTGTTGTATAAGTGTACTCCTTAAAGGGGAGCTAAGAACATTTTATTTCAGGACTGTACATTTTTTTTAGTGCTGCAAAAAATAAAAGTTATTTTTATATTAGGAAGGATTTATATAATTTGTTCTAACGATTCTGTTGCCATGGTAATCAGATGGCAGGTTTCCTTGCCGCACACTGCAGGCCTCAAGCAAACGCTGATCATTTTGTTTTTTCCTATATGTAGGGGACATTTTTATGCTCATTTTTCTGTAATTTTCTTTTTAATACTATCTTACTGTGTCCAATGGCCACCTCTACCTCATTTAAGTCTTTGTTTTGTATTTCAGGCAGTGGAAATGACCTTTCTTAAGTTGTATGCGTGTCTTACGATATCTGGGAGACATTGTAGTCCCATATAGTCTAAAATGCAATTAAAAATGTACTTTTGCAAAGTTTTAAAACAATTTGTGTGAGCAAAAGCAGATTAAAAACTGCACCCCACTGTTTAAGCCTGTCTGAGTCAGCCTTCAGGATTTTCTTTTTATTCGTACACAATTGTTTTAATTAGTTTAATTAGTTAATCTTATCCAATGTTATCATTTATAAAATGTACCGTATATACTCGAGTATAAGGCACCTAATTTTACCACAAAAAACGGTAAAAAGGTATTGACTTGAGTATAAGCCGAGGGTGGAAAAGAGGGTCCTTCCCCCCTTATCATCCTCCTCCTCCCCCCTTATCATCCTCCTCCCCCGCCTTATCATCATCATCCTCCTTCTCTTCCTTCCCCCCCTTATCATCATCTTGTTTCCCCCATAACCTCCTCCTTACTGCACCCTCTCCAATCCCTATACCCCTTCCTCCTTACTTGCTACTATGCTCCGATGAGCTGATTCTGATCCTGACGCCGCAGCACGTCTTCCGTACCGGCATATATTAATAACGTGACGAGCATGTGGCGTCACGTCATTAGCATATGCCGGTACAGAAGACGTGCTGCGGCGTCAGGATCAGCATCAGCTCATCAGAGCATAGTAGCAAGTAAGGAGGAAGGGGTATAGGGATTGGAGAGGGTGTAGTAAGGAGGGGGTTATGGGGGAAAAAAGATGATGACAAGGGGGGGAAGGAGGAGGACAACGGGGGGGAAGGGTAAAGATAAGGGGGGGGGGGGGAGGATTTTTTTTTACTCGAGTATAAGCCGAGGGGGGCCTTTTCAGCATTAAAAATTTTACTGAAAAAGTCGGCTTATACTCGAGTATATATGGTATATTTCATTTCAAGCCCCCAATCTAACTGATATTCACCATCTGGAGCTTCCTCCTCTCTTCTTGTTCTCCATCATAAGAGTTGACATTTTGCACAGCTGTGACCTAAAGCATGCCCAGAGCAAAGGGCTTTAAGCTGTGACTGAGCTCATGAGACCCTGATAGTGTAAAACCACTTCCTGTGGGTGTGACTTTCCGTCACAGATGTGCAAGATGGCAGGTATCATGAAGGAGAAGACCAAGAAAGAAGGAGGCTCCAGAAGGTGAGAATCTGTTACTCATGGGGCTTCACAGAAGTAAGTGAAATGTACATTTTTTGTCAAATACATTGAGAAGGATCATATTAATTAACCAAGTTAAAACATTTTATATAAAATAAAACATTGCCTAAAGAGTCCCTTTAAGCTAGGCAAACTGATTTGCCAAATTACTCCGCTCTTTTTGTGCTTAAAAACAGATTAATACAAGGCCATGTTTATTGCTTACAGTAAACACAAGTTGATACGATGACCTCTATTTGCAGTCCTTAGTCACTAGTTGTAAGTTCTCCATTTTTAAAAATATAAAACAATTTTTTGGTGTGAATCCTATGCAGAGTTTAACAAAACTTTTGTCTGCCCTGAAAAATGTTGCAAGGACCTCTTTAGAACATTTTCAGGGCAGGTGAAAGCTTAATTTAATAATAAGTCATAATAAACAGATAAACTGCACACATTTAAAAAACTTAACATTTTATTTATTTTAAAATGTTCATTAGAAATGACTTTAGAGGGGGGTGTGGGGTGTGGGGTGGATTTGTTAGATAACTGAATCTCATTGAATTTGACACCACCCCCTTCCCCCTCACATGCCCAGAAGCAGGCAGCTTGCATCAATAAATGCAAATTCTGGTCTCACGAAATCTAGGTGCCCATATCACACCCAACCTTCAAAAAAAGTGTCATGGATGCCTCCAGTGATCACCAGAGATTATTTTTTTTCTAAATAAGACTAGATGCATGACATTTTCCTGCCTCGTTATACTCTTTGTGTACATATATACACTTTAGAAACCTGAGAGAGGGGAGTGAAGGGGAGCAGTGCTGCTGATGCTGAGAAACCAAACAACAACACATGTTATGAAAGCCCTTCCCATGTGCATCTAATGCAGGGAGAAAAAGTGCATGGTTGCAGACATTTGACCTGTTACAACATTTCTGAACCTTTGCTTCCTTCTCTTGACCTCCTGCCGACTGTCCACAATTCTGCCTCTGGCCCTCTCGCTCTGATACCTTTGTATATACAGTATAGGCGAATCCAAACGCCTACTGTTTTTGATTACACTAATACTGCAGAAAATACAGTAATTGTATTTGTTATTGAATATCCTACTAGATCTATACGGAAGGTAATAATATTAACGATTTAACAAATCTGTGGGAAAACTGTATTCACATGACGATCGCTTGTTAATCAAGCATAATGGACTCATTGATTTCATGACTGACTTTACATTTATGACTTCCCTTATACCAGATGAACAGTGAAAGGCGCAAGTAATGAGTATGATTGATTATTATTCCTCTGTGCAAGTTGCCTGCTTTTATTTCAATACCAGCTAACTCTACAAACAACATAAAATGTCTTTGCAAATTACAATCAAATTATTTGGTAATAGAATTTAAACAGATTAAATATTCTGCAGACATACATTGCCTTGTAATTATAAATAGCTAAACTTAATAGTGCTCAAAAGGTTTTAAACTACAAAACTAGTTACATTTTACTAGTTACACAACCTTTACATTTTTAACTTTTATAGGTAATTATTCTTTACTGCTGTGTTCCATTTTACTTTTTTACATGCTTGTATCTGCCACTTTCCCAGGAGGGTATGTCAATGATAACCAATTGCTATAATATGTTTATCTATGTGTATTTTTCCTTTCTGGAAGAACTGCAACTTTTGCTATATCCTTTTAAATATAAATATAAAGTCTAAGGCCCTCATTCAATTGCAATTTTGCCAATTGAATAAGGCTCTAAATAAGCACATAACATATTTTTTTTAAAGATGTTTTTGGTTAGTAAACATCTATCCAAATGCAAGGTCTTCACTAACTAAAAACGCATTTAAAAAATATATGTTATGTGCTTATTTAGAGCACTATTCAATTGGCCAAATCGCAATTGAATGAGGCCCTAAGAGTTTAATTAAACAGGAAAAAATGAATACAGATTGTTTTTTTTTTTTTTTTTAAATGGATGCTTCTGCAGGGTCCTGAAGAGCCATGACATATTGGTAGAAGTTGTTTGTTAAAGAGAGAGGTATTTACTTTTTTGGAGAGCAGTGCTTGCATCTATTGATGCAAGCTGTCTGCTTCTGGGCATGTGAGGGAGATATGGTATCAATTTAAATCGTATCCTAGTATCTAACAAATACTCCTGGCCTCTTCCTCTTATGTCCTTTACCTTTTACTGATAGAAAAATAATAAAATACATGCTTATGATCCAGGAAGTAATGTAAGAGACAAAATAGATCCCTGCATTGAATTATGTAAGTTGTCTGTTTCTGGTGAAGTGGTGTGGTATCAATATCAAACACCCATCGATCAACCCTCAAAGTGTGATGTAACAAACACAAAATGAATTCCTGTACTTATAAACAAAGTCTTCAAAACTTAAAATTTCCCCAAAAATCTATGTCCAGCTGCAGTTGTTAGTTTGGTGTTTTTTTTTTCTTGAACTGCAGTGGTCCTTGTCTTATTTAACTCTATTTGAAAGATCAGGTTGGTTGCAGACAATGATACTTTTTAGAACATATGGAAGATTAGATATAGATAGTGAGTGGGAGACAAGGTAGTTGCTGGCGGAGGTGGGTGGGTGGGTGCCATCGATAACTTTTACACAGTAACCCTAAACTACAGAGGAATATAATCCTGTTCATGAGTGTCATATTCCACTAGACTACAACATAACCCTGTGCTGTGATCTGCGACTCCATTAACCACATATAAACTTCCACTTGAAGACATACCAAGTTAATCTTGCAGTACAGCTGTTGGGACATGTTAAATGGTCACCATATACTGCGCATGGTCTACCAGTGTGTATCTGTGAATTCCTGAAGGGTAAAAGTAACTATATCAGGAGTTGATAAATCTATTTTTAGGAGCCACTGGAACATTTGTTAGGAACCAGATTATTGTATGTGCTTTTTAAATTTATTTTAGCCATTCAAATGTGAACACAAAATTACTATTTATTTACTGTACGGTGGAGCCATCGCTTTTTTGCCTACCCTAAATTAAATGATTGCTGGGGTAAGCTACCTATCCACAAAATCTACTACACAAGCTAGGAACCAGACTCACACTGTGGAGGCAGTAATCTCGAAACAGTGCTGTCTGTGGCTTGAACTTAATTCATCCTGGGCTTTGATTAAAACTGTGTAATACAGCAGGCATATGCTTAAAGATGGTATTTGGATTTTTGGATCTAAAGAGAGAAGCCTTCGCGTGCACATTTGCATGTCCCTGCTCAGGTACCCAGAAAGCAGCGCAATAACTGTATTTCTCTGAATTCTGAGCAGGAAACAAGTCTTAACTTGATTTAGACGTTCAAATGTGAACACAAATGTACTATTTATTTACTTTATATGTTCCAGCTTAAACACCTGGGTTTGTGGGAGGGGCCCTCTCTCGCTCTGCCTCTTCCATGGGAGGGGCTTTGGCAAGCCCCACCTCTTCCTGTGGGCTCTCATTCAGACATATAAGCCCTTCCTGTCCATATCCCCTTGCTCAGTTCAGTCCTGAGCCCGTGCCTGCAGAGTGTATCTCTGCGCTCTCTCGTTTTTCAGCTTTCCTGGCCTAATATCTCAAGCTCCAGTAGTTTTTTGGGCCTTTTCCTATCGTTATCTGCCATTTCATAAGTCCTAAACCAGCCTCGCAACCTCGCCTTGTTCACCCTTTCCATATGAACCAAACCAGCCATCGCAGGCTTACGGCATCTACACTATCATACAACCCATGCCAGCCTTCGTAGGCATTACCTCGTTCACGTCTTCCATAAATCTCAAAACCAGCCTTCTCAGACTCACTTCAATCACACTTTCTTAAGTCCTCACACGTCTTAATGCTACTGCAGCTCTTCGCCAGACTCCAATACGATCACGCTTCCATGGCCTTCCTTCCTCGCCTAACCATCACTCAGCCCTCGGCCCTCTTCACAGGCTGGATAGGGAGTAGCAATCAGACACACCTCCTATACACGTGGAGAGGGACCCTAACAACACCACCGTTGCGCCAACTAGTGTTTTCTGCACGCCACTGCTGACGGGGCCAAAATAGGAAAGGTCCCACTTTTTTTTTAATAATCAATTGAAATTATATTTATTTATGGCAGAGAATACTGTAACAATGGTTCTTTAATAATGTACCGCTTCCTACCAAAAACATGGCACTGAATGTTCCTTGGCCCGTCATGATAAATACCGCTGTTACAGTACAAGTGATTTGGGGCCAGCTTGTTTGCTAAATGAGTCAATATTTGCCATTGTCTCTGTGCCAGCTTTATGACCTGGACTTTCTGATTACAAAGTAATTAGAACAATATGACTGTTGCACTCACAGAATATTATTGCAAATTAAAAGTGACACAGCAAAGATCCCATTTATTGTGTAAATGTAAAGTTTTATACAGGTGGTCCCCTGGTTAAAGACATATTAAAGTTTCATGGATTATGAATGCATCCGATAGAGGAGCATCCATACTGTATGCACAATTTTTTTGCATGAAAAAATACCAAAATAAACATTGACAAACTCACTCTAAAGTTTGCTATATCTGTTAAGTTTGCAAGAAGTTCATTTTGAGTGTTAACACCCCTATAAGTCCCTGCTAAAATTAGCATGACATTCTTAATTCATTTTGGCCAATCAGAGGCAGCTAATACATTGTATCAATCTTTAAAGCCAGTTTGTGCGCCAAAGAATCATGGGAGACCAGACATTGCTGTATGGATCTTTGCATTGAGTTGCTGCTGGCTTGATGGTTAGTTAATAGTTAAAATCTGTTCCAAAATGCAGTGTTTCAATTGGTAGGTACACTGTGCCTTTGTAAGCAGCTCTGGGGGTGTGGAAAACAAGTTTTATTATCTAAATTAAATCTGTATAGAATTACTCTGTGTCTGATACAAGCAGCATTAGATTAGAGAAAGGTAAAAATAGCGAAACTTAGAGCTACCTTTTAACGACGAGATATGTTCCTGAGAACGTTCTTAAGTCAGATTTGTATGGAAGTCAGATCCCTGATGAATAATAATAATACTTTAATGGCTCATGTGGCAATAATACAGGATAATAATAATACCCCTGTACTGTAATAATAAATTACAGGAGCTATTGCTCTTTTTCTTTTAATTCAAACAACAGAACGGGGGGAAAAAACTCATACAAAAACCTTGGGAGCCCGTTCTTACTTAGGGGTCATTTGTAAATTGGGTGGTTTAAAGCCCAGCGACACCTGTATGAATAAATAAATACATAAATATAATAATTTAGTGGAAGATAAGACTTGGTAGCATTTTTAAAGGACACTGTGGTCACTTTTTTCTAAATGGCCTTTTGTTTAATTAAACCTTAAAGTGGGTAAAATGATAAATCCTGACACAGTCTTTCAGTTTTGCAGCTTTTTATGTATTTTTTTCGTTGCTGCAGGCATCCATTTTCTTTTCTTGCCTCCTTCTGCTTGTTACTTCCTGAGGTAGGTGCGTCCTTGTAAACTACTGATTTTTCCTATACTCCTGCTGAGATTACTACACAGACTTCCTGTACATTCAAAGTCTCCTCCCACATCAGGAAGAGAACTGCTAAAAGCAAGATGGCATCATAAATGGATTTAAAACATTATAAATTAGATGTTTTTTTTAACATTCTAAACACGTGTTTTTAAATTTAATTCTTCAAAACAGAACATTTTAAAATATAAAAGGGACTGTCACCGCAACAGGACGTTGATTTCATTTTAAAGCGCATTAAAAACTGGCCGTACATTGTGCTAGCGGTTTTTCCTCTTCAGGAAATCATTCCAGAAATATTTAAAATGTATTGAATCAACTGCAAGTATATTTGTTGTATGTACTTTACCTTTCTGTAGTAACAGGAAATGCAGCGTCCACTCTTCAAATATCTTTCACTATTCACAGTGCAATTATCACTCCCAAGCCCCTTGTCTTGGGGTTCTTCTCAATCCTGCCCTCTCTTTCATTCCTTATATATTTTCACAAATCAATCTTGTCTATTTCATTTAAAAAATAACTAATTCTAATTCATTCTCTCATCATATCTTGTCTCAACTACTGCAACTCACTCCTTGATGATCACCACTCCATTCTATAATGAATGTGTCCACTAGACTCCTCTACCATACCCACCACTCAATATCAGCAGCACCACTCTGTCAGTAACTCCACTGGCTCCCCATAACCTCCAGAACAGAATGCAACCACAGTGCACCCCCATATATCTCTGAAGACTCGGGGGAGAGGGCGGAGGAAGACTCGAGGGAGAAGGCGGAGGGGGCGGAGGAAGACTCGGGGGAGGGGGCGGAGGAAGACTCGGGGGAGAGGGCGGAGGAAGACTCGGGGGAGAGGGCGGAGGAAGACTCGGGGTAGGGGGCGGAGGAAGACTCTGGGGAGAGGGCGGAGGAAGACTCTGGGGAGAGGGCGGAGGAAGACTCTGGGGAGAGGGCGGAGGAAGACTCTGGGGAGAGGGCGGAGGAAGACTCTGGGGAGAGGGCGGAGGAAGACTCGAGGGAGAGGGCGGAGGAAGACTCGAGGGAGAGGGCGGAGGAAGACTCGGGGGAGAGGGCGGAGGAAGACTCGGGGGAGAGGGCGGAGGAAGACTCGGGGGAGAGGGCGGAGGAAGACTCGGGGGAGAGGGCGGAGGAAGACTCGAGGGAGAAGGCGGAGGAAGACTCGAGGGAGAAGGCGGAGGGGGCGGAGGAAGACTCGGGGGAGAGGGCGGAGGAAGACAAGGGGGAGGGGGCGGAGGAAGACAAAGGGGAGGGGGCGGAGGAAGACAAGGGGGAGGGGGCGGAGGAAGACAAGGGGGAGAGGGCGGAGGAAGACTCGGGGGAGTGGGCGGAGGAAGACTCGGGGGAGTGGGCGGAGGAAGACTCGGGGGAGTGGGCGGAGGAAGACTCGGGGGAGTGGGCGGAGGAAGACTCGGGGGAGTGGGCGGAGGAAGACTCGGGGGAGTGGGCGGAGGAAGACTCGGGGGAGTGGGCGGAGGAAGACTCGGGGGAGAGGGCGGAGGAAGACACGGGGGAGTGGGCGGAGGAAGACTCGGGGGAGTGGGCGGAGGAAGACTCGGGGGAGTGGGCGGAGGAAGACTCGGGGGAGTGGGCGGAGGAAGACTCGGGGGAGTGGGCGGAGGAAGACTCGGGGGAGTGGGCGGAGGAAGACTCGGGGGAGTGGGCGGAGGAAGACTCGGGGGAGTGGGCGGAGGAAGACTCGGGGGAGTGGGCGGAGGAAGACTCGGGGGAGTGGGCGGAGGAAGACACAAAGGGGAGTGGAGGGGGGAAGAAACACAGGGGAGTGGAGGGGGGAAGAAACACAGGGGAGTGGAGGGGGGAAGAAACACAGGGGAGGGGGGAAGAAACACAGGGGAGGGGGGAAGAAACACAGGGGAGGGGGGAAGAAACACAGGGGAGGGGGGGAAGAAACACAGGGGAGGGGGGAAGAAACACAGGGGAGGGGGGGAGCAACACAAGGGAGGGGGGAGGAAGACACAGGGGAGAAGGTGGAGGAAGATACAGGGAAGAGGGTAGAGGAAGATACAGGGAAGAGGGTAGAGGAAGATACAGGGAAGAGGGTGGAGGAAGACAGAGGGGGGAGGTAGACAAAGGGGGAGGGGGAGGAAGACACAGTGGGAGAGAGACACGGGAGGGCAAGTGACACAGGGGAGGGCGGGGGGTTTAGAGAGAATAATTTAAAATTATACCGGGCAATTTACTAGTTATAAATATAATATTAATAATAATAATATGTTTTTCTGGTTTGAGACTTTCCTTTAGAAAACACGCTGTAAGGCATTATCAAATACTGATGCAGCAAAGAAAAAAAAAACTTTAATTAATGGTGCCGTTTCCATGCAGAGCATATTGTTTTAGACTGTGGCCAAGGATGGACTTGCCAGGACACTTGAATCATTATATTATCTCCAGAAACTCGCTCAAAACGTGTTCATGTTGTTCTATAAAACAGTGCGGTCGAGCACAACATCTCTTGTTGGCAGAACCCAAAATCAACAGTGGATTCTTGCCAGCAATGCGGTTACCCAATGTTATATACTTTGAGTGAGACTTGAGAAGTTTGCGAGTCGATGGAACACTTTTGGCGCCTGTCCGTGTTATCTGGCGCAGTTGATTTATGTTCGTGATAGACGGGTGGAATTCCCTCAGTGAGACCCGACGGGAGAAGAGCACAGGATGAAGTTGCATTTGATGTGAGATGCTTCCTGAATATAAAGTGACTGCTGCTTCATCGTTTTAGACATATTTAAAGGACCACTGCAAAAGGGAAAAGAAAATATGTTTGCAATTGTTAAAGCTAACTAATGATGGTTCCCTGGTGGTCCAGTGGTTAGGATTTGGTGCTTTCACCGCTCTGACCTGGGTCTGATTTCAGTCAGGGAATTAATAGGTCACCCTGAAGCCAAGCAGAGTTGGCCCTGGTCAATACTTGGATGGGAGACCACCTAGGAATACCAGGAGCTGTATGCTGTGGCCCACTGGAGAAGGAACCTACAACCCACTCTAGTATCTCTGCCATGAATGCCAAGTGGATCAGTGGTCATGGAGAGTCGGACACGACTAATTGACACAAACACACACAGGTTGCAATGCTCCTTTAACTGTCACTCTGTACAAGCAGCCTTCATTTCAACAAAACACTCCTAGAAGAAATTGTCTTTGCAAGAAGATGGCAAAGGCCATGATCAAGTCAGTATATTCCATCTGGCCTTCTGTTGCCGAGCAGACCCGGTATCTCACAAGCCAATCGACTTTCTGGGAACTGAGGTCATGCACGCAGTCAGGCCAGATCTCAAGGATTTACAGCATGCCATTATAGATTATTCACCACACCCCTTCATTGCTGGAGGGAAGCTTAGCATGTTGGGAGAACTGCCAACACAAACACCATATAGTGTGATGGGATGAACTGGTGGGAAGGTTTGGATGCAACAGCATTAGCATCTGTCTGCGGCATGAAAATATTTTTTTTTTTTAGAGAAAATAATTTATGAACACTGTTTATATAAATATAGAAGGTTCCATCTTGTTTGGCGTTATCATTTGCTGACATTTTGAAATCTGATTGGTGTGCTTATCTCTGGGGAAGGTGGACTTGGTTAGTAATTACATTTTTCTTTTATATTGACAACTACCCCTTCCCTTGCTCATGCTCTGAAGCAGGCAACTAAAAAAAATAATTGCAATCAATAACTGCTAATATTGTATTTTACTTTGTACTCAAGCCTTGTATAATGCCACAGAATATATTGGACTAGGAAATTGCCCTTCAAAAATGACGGGAATAAAATCCCTCTCTCCTCTGTGTCTCCTTTCCCCCTCTCCCTTTCCCCCTCTGAATCCCCTGTACCTCATTTCCCCCTCTCCCTTTCCCCCTCTGAATCCCCTGTACCTCATTTCCCCCTCCCCCTTTCCCCCGTGTCTCCTTTCCCCCATCTCCCTCCCCTGTGTCTCCTTTTACCCCTCTCTCCCTCTCCTGTTCCTCCTTTCCCCCTCACCCTTTCCCTGTTCTCCTTTCACCCATCTCCCTCCCCTGTGTCTCCTTTTACCCCTTTCTCCCTCTCCTGTTCCTCCTTTCCCCCTCTCCCTTTCCCCATGTCTCCTTTCCCCCTCTCCCTACCCTGTGTCTCCTTTCCCCCCCACCTACCTCCCTTGTGTCTCTTCCCTCTTCTCCCTACTTTGTGTCTTCTCCCCCCCTCCCTTCCTTGTGTCTCCCTCTCCCTCCCTTGTGTCTCCCTCCCCCTCTCCCACTCTTGGGTCTCCTTCCCCCCTCTGTCTCCCTTGTGTCTCCCCCTCCTCCCTCCCCTGTGTCACTTCCCCCCACCTCCCTGCCCTGTGTTTCTTCCCCCCATGCCCTGTTCCTCTCCCCCCTCGTGTCTCCCTCTCCCTCCCTTGTGTCTCCCTCCCCCTCTCGCCCCCTGGGTCTCCTTCCCCCCTCTCCTTCCCTTGTGTCTCCCCCTCCTCCCTCCCCTGTGTCACTTCCCCCTCCTCCCTGCCCTGTTTTTCTTCCCCCCCATGCCGTGTGCCTCTCCCCTCCCCCTCCCTTGTGTCTCTTACCACCCCCTCTCCCTCCCATGTATCTCCTTCCTCCCTCCCCTGTGTCTCCTCCCCCCCACTCTCTCTCTCCCCTGTACCTCATTTTCCTCCTCTCAGGTGCCTCCTTTCTCCTTCTCCCTCTCTCCTTCCCCTGTGTCTCCTTTCCCCCCTCTCACTCCCCTGTACCTCCTTTCCCCTCTCTCCCTTTCCCCCTCTCCCTCCCTTGTGTCTTCTTTCCCCCCTCTCTCCCTCTCCTGTGCCTCCTCCCCCTCTCCCTTTCCCCCAGTGACTTATTTCCCCCTCTTACTCCCCCCCTGTGTCTCCTTCCCCCCCCCTCTCTCCCCTGTACCTCCTTTCCCCCTCCCAGGTGCCTCCTTTCTCCCTCTCCCTTTTCCCCCTCTCCTTCCCCTGTGTCTCCTTTTCCCCCTCTCACTCCCCTGTGTCTCCTCCCCCTCTCACTACCCTGTACCTCCTTTCCCCTCTAGTTCTCTTCACTAAATGTTTAATCACAAATATGCACTTTTTTTTTTAAGTCTTTGTCTTATTGTTTTCTTGTTTGTGTCTTCCACAATGCATACAGGCTTGGAGCCTGAGTGGCTTTGTTGTGCTAATTGTTATTGGTAGGGAGAGGGAGAGCGAATATAGGAGAATTTGTTGACGTATTGATAAGCACCTTCCCTCTCCCCTGCACATGCTCACTAAATAATCTTGCACATTCTCCTTGCCGTGCTCTGCACCTGCCAATCATGCCTAAGTAATCATGTATAACTGTCATGGCAGCTTCCATGCATTAGCCGAGTCTGCTAAAATAAAGACTTTCCCTGAAAATAACTTTATGGTTTACACACTTGCTAATGTTAATAGATCTAAACAGAAAAAATGGACGGCACATAGAGCCGAACATAATGAAATATATCACAACAAGTTTTATAATACATACAGAGGGCAGACCCAAGCATGTACTATTTGTATGCTTTTTAGAAAAAAATAGAGCCAGTAAGTGCTTTTTAACAAAATAAAGTAATTAGATACATAGGTATATTATATACCTGTTGAAATCCACACACCTTCCATGTCCCTTTAAGGTCTATATGGGAATTGTATAGATAGTATGCAAGGCATGCTTGATTTTTGTCTTAATTTTAGCACCTTTGCCCCGTGCTCTCTTCACCTTCCCAGTGAGTTGAGGATTTCAGGATCTCCCCGCAGTGTATTAATCCTCCTCAGGCTTTGATAAGGTTCTGATCTGTGGAGATGAAAAGAGAATCGATTGCGACGTCCTCATGACTTGCCGTAGACTGAAGACACAAAGTGCCTCATACTGCGGTGGGTCTTGGCTGGGATATATTTCCCTAATCCCTCTGCTTCCTGTGGATCTTTCAGTGAGAAAGTGTCTGTTTCCTGACTCACAAGCCCCGCATTCTAACATTTGTCCGTGAACTTTTGTTTGAATCCTTGTATCCGATCATCACATTAGGTCGTTAACCTCATTAGTTCCCGTCCAATAATGGATAGAAAATCTAAGCAACTTTTAAAATGTTTACACCAACCAGTCACGTTATGTAAAGTATCAGTTGCTGCTTAAAGTAAAAGTGTTTGTGTTTGATAGGACTTGCACATTAATTTGGATGACATTATACATAAATATTCCAGATTAAGTTACAGGCCATATGAGCATTATTTAAAGGATCGTTGTGTAGACCGAATGCTGGAGAATTGTGCATGTTACTAACAAAAAAAAAAGTGAACTCATATATTATATTTTTTATTCTACATGACTCCATTTTTAACTCTGATCAAGCACTACATGTCCTCCTTTGCTACAAAATTATGGTAAAAGACTTCTATGTAAATTATGTTGCCTATAGACGGATGCTTCTGGGCTCACTCTCCATAATTTTTTTTTTTAAATATTTAATTTTTTATTCCACATGGCTATATTTACAACTCTGATCAAGCACTACATGTCCTCCTTTGCTACAGAGTCACTGTAAAATACTTCTATGTAAATTATGTTGCCTATAGACCACTGCATATGGGCTCACTCTCCATAATTTACATAGAGCCCTTCTAGAGTGACTCAGCAGCAAAGGAGGAATGTAATACTTGATCAGAGCCATAAATGTAGTCACATGACATAACTATAATTTTTTATGTATTTTTTTAATGATATTCTCAATTCTCATTCTTTGACATACAGCCTTTTAAGTGTTCTTGTAAAGTGACGCAGCACATGTCCCATTAATTGCACAAATTATAAGTACACACATAAATACATTTAATTACAGTGGGTTGTTATTAAAAATTGTGTATAATTGTTAGGTGAAGGGGAGTATTTTAGGCTTAAATTGCATGAAAAGATCATCCCTTTCTACTAATGACTTTATCACACATGTTTAATTATCTTCCACAGGGGGATGCTCTTGAAGCTTATTCTCCGTTTATCACAGAGACTATTGTTACCATCATTTGAGATAAAGATATTGGAAGAAAAAGAGGATCTTTTCATCTAATTTTACAGTTTCTAATACAGTGCTTGACAAATTTATATGAAAGTTAGGAGCTAGTAAGACAGTGTAGAAGGAAGTAAGAAAAATCTCTTAGGAGCCAGGACTGTGTATATAAATGTATTGAGAATTACACAAAAGGTAAGGAGCCAGAAGTAGTGTTAGAAGCCATTACTCCTGGGCTTTATCAAACCCTATTCTAATATATTGTTAATAAGATATCATTGATGATGGGTCCAATGTTGTGAGTTCATACAAACTGCACCAAAATCGGTGAGCATGTCTAGTCTTATTAGTGTAGGTGACTTATACTTAAGACAATGAACCCAATGCCTCAGTGGCTAATGATTACTTAATGATAATTATCTCTTATTCATAAAATATTTGAATCGCTGTTTTTGGGTGCATCAGAGTGGATGAATGAAGGCTCGGAATTGCAAACTCAATTGATAAGGTACTTGTGACTACCTGTAGATATAATGTTATACTATATTCTGATGATTTCTAATAAAAAAAATAGGAATACAAAACATCCTAAAAATCCAGTACAGTTTAGTTACCAGCCTGCAGATTAGATGGATTTTCAGGAGATGGTGATGTTATGGTCAAGCATTCAGCACACTTTTCTTCTGTTTCTAAGAGCAAAGCAGGTTTTAGGCTCTCCATTTCTTTGAGATCACTTTGTCACTGCTGTTAGAATACTTAAGTCTGAGCTGTATCCAAATGTATTGACTCAAAATAGACTGAATATCATACTGTAACAAACACTCCCTAACACCACCTAACATTCCCTTTTCACAGAAAACAGCGGATGGGAACATGGCTTCTAAAATTGCATAAACATGCATCATATGTTCAGTTGGCACAGCTGTTGCAAAATACATGTAGCATAATTATATTTCAGTACCTATACCACATATTAAGTGCATACACTTCAGAATGAAGAAGAATGTATTTGCATATGGGTATCTCTTATAACATGTAAAATTATAAGGTTTAAAACTTTTATTAACATTCCTGTCACACATTACCATATATTTTAGCATTCCCTGTATGAGGGCCAGAGCCATTTTGCTTGTCCCTTTTAGAATAAAACAATTTAATCCTTTTCAGTAAATTGCTTAATAAACTGAATGGGAACAATGCGAGAATTGTGAACCTCATTTCCCTTTGCATTCATGGTAAAATGCCTGGATTGGGACCAGAGCAATGCAGACAGAAATAGCAGATTTCTCCAATAAATACATTTTATGTAAGCTGTGTTTGCAGTATGTTGAATAGTAGCTAATTTACAGGAGTTGCCTTCTGCCGGATTTATGAAAAATTGTATGATTATTGTTACTTTTGTTGGATGGTCTTTTAAAAGAGCACTGTCTAATAACATAATATTTGATGGAAAATGTGTTTTACATCTTAATTAGGTATGGAAAATGTTGTAAAACTGGTTTTATTTAAGTGTTAAAAATTCTTATTTGCGACATCCATAATTCTGTAGCATCAGAGGGCAGTTTACATTTCTGCCGGAGCATGGCTTGCAATTATACTTGTAAGCTGCCTACTTCATCATCATCATTATTATTATTATTATTATCAATCTTTATTTGTAATGCGCTGACATAGACATAAACAGGGCGAATACAAGTCAAAAACAATTTAACAAATTACAAAAGAATGGAGTGCCCTGTTATTGAGTTTAAAAAAAAGTTTTTTTTCTACTAAGTCCCGAATAAGTTTGAAAACTCGCAAACTTACAGTCTAGAGAGTATGGGGCAGGTATAGAATGGTGACGTACAATATATTGCACACATTATATTGCACAGGAGATGAGCTTCTTTAAATAGATGAGGTGAGGTTTTGAAGGGTTTGAGACAGGAGGATAGTCTAGTGGAGCGAGGCAAGGAGTACCAAAGAATAGGGGCAGCACAAGAAAAGTCCTGAAGGCAGGAATGAGAGGAGGCGATAAGAGAGGAGACGTTTGTCATCCCCTGATAAATTTACATTCAAGTGTGCCGTTTACTAGTTGATCAGCCTTTCTGATACATCCACTCTGCACCTCATTGCCAATAATTGCTAATTACTGTGGTGGGCTCTGAATCTATTGTCTTCAGTGCATTTCAAAACAAACCAAAAGACTGGGCATGCCGAGAGAGTAACCAAACTGTTTAGATAAAGAATTCGCTGAGGTCTGAGCATGCCCAGTCTTTGTTTTTCATATTATCCTGAAGACAATAGATTTAGAGTCCTAGGGATAATCCGCAATCATTATCAGTGGTCTGCAATTGGCAAAAGATACAATGTTATTGGGTTCCCTGGTGGTCCAGTGGTTAGGACTTGGTGCTTTCCAAGAGGTCATACTACCCTGATGCCAAACAGGATTTGGCCTGTTCAGTACTTGGATGCGTGACCACCTAGGAATACCAGCAGCTGTATGCTGTGGCCCATTGGAGAAGGAACTGGCAACTCACTCCAGTATCTCTGCCATGAATACCAATTGGATCACCATGGTCCACGAGGTTATGAAGAGTCGGAGACGACTGAATGACGCAAACACGCACACAGACTGACATTTAAAAAGTGCAAGCGTCAGTGTTAGTTTACTATAACATTCAATTAATAAGGGACTTTTTATTGGCTATAATTTTGAATTCTATCATATATGGATCCTCCACAATGTGCAATAAGAGCATTTTCAAGGAGACTGCTCCTTTTGTTAAAATGCCAGTTGAGAACTGAACATCAATTAATACAGATTTAGCCCGTATGGGTCTGTAGCAGCTAGCAGAATTTTGCAGAGGAGGATTTGAGGCCTTTTCATGGCTGCAGAGTCCACTGGACGCCGGCCAGAGCTACGGCCAATAGAATGGGTCTGAGGGCTCAATAAAAACAGCAGCCAGAGATCATTTCCTGGCGGTGGATATAATTTGAACTTGGAACGAGCCACTGAAATGTGTTTTAAAGTAAGCTGCCTGGATGATGTAAGGTGATTAACTCATGGTCTGCTGTTTGCGGCCAAGTCTAATGAGAGCGGCCCACACAGGGCTGAAGAGCAGAGGATGTGCCAAGTGCTGGAACAGTAGCTGGTATTGAAGCATCTATTACTGTGTGCCCAGAATCTTGGTGACCTAACCCCCTGAGGGCACGAGGGCACAAGCAGTGCGTTCCAGTATGATGCTAGACACTAATAGGCATGCACTGACACATGGGATCTACTAATAAAGCATACATTGGCTTTATATCCACTGTCAACAACAACAATAGAGGGACTCAGAGAGTGAGCTAACCTTAATAGGATAGTTCTATGGACATGGTAACCCACTCTGAGAGCAAACTCTCGCACTCTCCTTCTCTCTCTCTCTCTCTCTCTTTCTTTCTTTCTTTCTTTCTTTCTTTCTTTCTTTCTTCTCTCTTTTTCTCTCTCTCTCTTTCTTCTCTCTCTCTTTGTTCTACTCCCTCCATTTCATCTTCCTCTCTTTCTCTTTCTTCTTCCTCTCTTTCTCCTCTCTCTTCTCTCTCTCTTTATTTCTATCTCTATCTCTCCGTTCTTCTCTCTCTCTCTTCTTGTCTGTCTTCCCTCTCTCTCTTGTCTCTCTCTCCTTCTCTCTCTCTTCTCTCTCTCTCCTTCTCTCTCTCCTTCTCTCTCTCCTTCTCTCTCTCTCCTTCTCTCTCTCTCCTTCTCTCTCTCCTTCTCCTTCTCCTCCTTCTTCTTCTTCTTCTCTCACTTCTTCTTCTTCTTCTTCTTCTCTCTCTTCTTCTTCTTCTTCTTCTTCTTCTTCTTCTCTCACTTCTTCTCTCTCTCAACACCTGATTTAAAGGCATACAAAAAAGTCCCATGTAGGTATCCTGTCCAAATTTGCAGTTCAATGCAATTTAATGCCTATATACTCATGACTCATATAGCTGCTAATGTTGTTAGTATACATACTTTCCCAAGGTACTGTGCCAATTTAAAGGGATACAGAAAAGTTGTTTTTATGTCAATATCCCTTTAAAAACTTTAAAAAAAAGTACCAGTACTTTTTTGATGTCTTTGGTTTAGCTCCTTTTGGCATATTGAAAATCCATAACCACTTTGTCAGCTGTGTGTGTGAAACCATTTTACCAACAAAAAAAAATCCCGGTTTTACCCGCAGAGCTTGCAGGCCTGCTTTTCATTAGCGCCCAGATGTTGGCTGCAGGTCTCCCCAGTTTAATCTAGTTCAGACTGTCCTCGCCCTCTCCATTACTCACCATCCTCTCTGAACCTTGTATAAATAAATGTATAACAATATAATTCATTCCCTTTTATTACCTTGTGCTTGCTAATATGCAAACTGCTGGCGTATAAATATTTACCTAATCTCCGTCACTTTCCTGTTGTATTCCTATACCAGATGTGCAGCTTGTACCATTTATTTTTTTATTTCTTTACCAAAGACTTGCACTGAACCAAAAGGTAAAGGGCCCCTGTACAATAAAGCAATATATGTATATCTTTTGAGACTATGTTCTATGTCTGTTCACCAGTTATATTATTTTTTATTATTATTATTATCCTTTTTTTGTAATGCGCCAATATATTTCATAGCTCTATAAGTGCTAGTAAAAAGCTATTGTAACACATTGCAAAAGGGTGAATTTATCTGACTTTGAGCTTTCCTTATGGATTGAAAGCTCACATTTAACAGATCTTATAAGTATAAAATTAAGAACTTTTTAATGAAGTTATGTATTTCACCATGTTCCACTGTATACACTCTATTCATATTTTTTCATTTACACCGGCCCTTTAAGACAGGACTTGACAAATACTGGGAGCCATGTCTTCTGCTGGTACTTTCTATATATAATCAATAACCTGGCTCCTAAAATAGTTTGACTGGCTCCCAAAGTATCTGGCTGGCTCATATATATATATATATAAATAGTACATTTGTGTTCACATTTGAATGTCTAAAACAAGTTATAAAACCTGCTTTCCACTCAGAATTCCGAGAAAAACTGTTATTACACTGCATTCTGGGAAACTGAGCTGGGACATGCAAATGTACTTTCATGCACTTTTTTGAGCCATTTGTTTCTAGATCTCTCTAGCTGTCCTTGATCGCTAAGTATAACGAGAGTATTTATTATGTAAGTGTAATAGCGGCGGTGTGAATGACTGTAATGGCTTTGTGACTCATGTTTTTGGCGTGTGTTAATCTCTTCGTGGTACAATGTATCTGTATGTAGGAGTTCTCCGAGCTGCCTACGGAAAGCGTCAGAGGTGTTATCTCGCTCGGTTTTTAGAAAATGGTGGGGTTTAGCTCGATAATCAATTCCACCCACTTAGTTCTAATCCCACTCCAAGCATCTTCATTAACACTTTCATATCCAAGATCCCTGAAGCTTCTTGAATTCAAGTAAATGGTCCACCCGGCAGCAATACATGTAGATTTTGTGATGGAACTGCCTCTGTAAATAATCATAGCATCACATATAATATTTGTGGATATACGGGTCATGTTTTTGCGAGGCGAGCCGTTGACGGCTGCAGCACGCAGGACTTAGGCTGCAATGACCGCCAAAGGCGCTCGTTGCACTGTGAGCATGGCGAAGTGAGGCGAGCAGTTGAAGCACGTGAGACTTAGGCTGCTTTTAGCGAGAGTCGCAAAATTACGGCTCCAAGGACATAGGACTAGAGGCACGTATATGTGGGCCTCGCAAAAATACAACTTTAACGGCCGAATCACTGAACAGTAAAAAGCTGGAAAAAAAACAAATAAGACTCGAATTAACTTCCACACTCCCACATAGCAGAGCCAGTGAATGAGGTTGAAACTTAATTTGAGGCTTATTTGCCGTTTTTTCATGATCGAAAATCTCCTAAGCGAGAAAAAAAATGGAGGACGAAAAAACGCAACTGGATGAAAACAAGGCAGAAGCTCGCAAAAAATAGCCCCAAATCCATAACACTTGAGGAAAACCAGTAACACTTCCTCCACAACAGTTACATTTATATCTACGCACTAACACTACACCAAAAGCAGTAACACTTCACAAAAAGCAGTAACTTTTCACAAAAAGCAGTAACACTTAACCCAAGGCAGTAGCACTCATGGCGAGGCCCCTAAACTACACAAGGGGGAGAGGCTCGTAATGAGTGCCAAAGGCGCTCATTTCGAGCTGCGCAATGAGCTCAGCGAGGAGCTTGCGATGAGCGCCAAAGATGCTCAGATGTTCCTTATCCTCGCATTGTGTGGCAAACAGCATTGCCAGGCTTACAATTTTACACCGGTCATTTTTGACGGGCAAGTTGCTAGAATTATTATAATAAGGTATATGGAAATCACCAAAACTGCTGGGTGCCATCAGGTAGAGTTTTGGAAATCGCATGGGAAAGTTACGTACATTTTTTAAATGAATCAAGAATTGGCCTAGATCAAAATCTGACAGATGGACAGATTTGCTCTAAATCTAGAAGCCACCAAAATTTAGGAGACTGCTAAAAATTATCTAATAATATGCGTGTGTGTGGTGTATATGTGTGTATATGTGTAATATATATATATATATATATATATATATATATATATATACATACGTGTGTGTGCATGTATGTGTATATATATATATATATATATATATATATATATATATATATACATATTATCATTAATATTCACTCTTTATCACTCATAGCACAACCACTTTTGATATGAAAGTATATGTGTTCAAATTAGCCTCATTCTTTCCTTTAATATTTTTTATTTAGTTCAAATAATTATTTTAAAACCATGGAGTGTTTGTCTCATAACTATCATTTACTGTTTACGCCTGTTTTATTCTGTAACCCAAACTGAAATTCCATTTGAAAAGTGTGTTAAAATGGAACTGGTGGGATTTGAACTCACGACCATCCATGTCAAATACAAGTGATCTCTATGACTTAACAATATAATTAACGTAGGAAATGCAGCACTTCCTTACTCAGGTTGCACAGCTGGTTCTAATTAGTGCCGCCTCCTGGGGCAGCTGAAGGAACTTGTGACTGATGGGACTTGGGCATAGTCTTGTGACAGCCAAACTGATGGACTTGTGTTTAATTTAATGAAGGAAGGGCTTGCCAAATCCAGAGGCCAAGGGATCATGGCTCCTAAAATCTTCGTCTCCATAAACTTGTCTTTTATTGTACATATATCTAAACACATACACCATTCACTCATGTCCCAAATGGCTCCTAATTTGGAATACATTTGTTAATCCTTGATTTAGCTTCACCCCAATTAATCAACTGATCTTGTGCATAATCGTCACCCCAACTAATAATGACACTTATATATAATATAGAGCAAAGATTGACAAATGTATCTAGAACCTAGGAGCCAGCCAGGATAATTAGGAGATAGCCCGGTTATGGATTATATATAGAAATATATGTATAATAACTAAAATATTAGGAGCCAGTGATAAAGTAGTGTGACAGTAGGACAGAATGAGCTCATTAATACCATATGGAAACATATATCACTGTGGTCATTTGACCTTTTAACACAACCTCTGTTAAACCTAGACCAATCTAAACTAATATCAAATGACCAACTGACCTGTGGTGTTCAATGTGTATGTTTTTTGTTGTTGCAGTCACTGATGCTCCTGGCTTGTGTGGCTCTGTCCTGCCTCGCTCTGGACCTCTTGTTCCTGCTATTCTATTCCTTCTGGTTCTGCTGTCGCCATCGGAAAACTGAGGAAAACACAAATGCAGACTGCTGCTGTACTGCTTGGTGTGTCATCATTGCAACCCTCGTCTGCAGGTAAGTGCCTGGTGTCGGTGGTATCCCCATCCCAGTATTCACCATGCCCGTTGACAGTGGTGGAAAACAGTCCTAACCACTGGACCACCAAAGAACCCTAGTGATATTATAGAAACCTTGAAATATATCAAATGACAATAAAATTCGGGAGAGAAGTACCTTCCAGAAAAAGAGGAATACAAGAATAAGAGGTCATGGTTTGAAGTTAGAAAGTGGAAGATGTAGGGGTAAGTAAGTGGAACAGACTTCTAATGGCAGTGGTGGGGACAATCAATAATGCAATGTCTGCAATAATCATAAGACTATCCTTAAAGGACCAGTATTCTCCCATATTAACTTAATATTATATAGCGGTTCACCATTAAACAATAAAATAAATACATATGTAAAAGTAAATGCAGCCTTGAGTCGCATAGAATATTTGAAAAACTTCCTTTTATACCCATCATGGCGGCTGTAGCACCTTCCTTGCATCTTTTCGTGTCTTTAAATATAAATAGAGCTTGGCCATGTAAATAAATCACCTTTTACCAGGTGCTCTGATACACAGTATGTCTTTTCACTACTAATCCTAATTCATCTCTCCCAACGAGGTCAAACAAAAGGAGGGGTTGACAAATTTATAGAAAATGTAGGAGCCAGCTAGGTGTATTTAGGAGCCAGATAGTCTTTTTTTAATAGACAGGGAAGGCATTATATTTGAGTTATTATATATATATATATATATATATATAATATGTATATATGTTTATATATATATATATATATGTGTGTATATATATATATATATATGTATATATATGTGTGTATATATATATATATATATATATGTATATATATATATATATATGTGTGTGTATATATATATATATATATATATATATATATATATATATATATATATATATATGTGTATATATATATATATGTGTGTATATATATATATATATATGTGTATATATATATATATGTGTATATATATATATATATATATATATATATATATATATATATATATATATATATATATATATATATATATATATGTATACTAAAACATTAACAGCCAGCTAGAAATAAAAATGTAGGTGGCATGACTCCATGAGTTAAAGGGACATTTAACACATATTTTTCATGCATTTAAAGGTGCATGTATTAAACATTACCAAGGTTGTATTTTGCATGAAAAAATATGGAGTACAACCTGTTTAAACATCATTGAGATTAACTGGAAATGTACAGAGCAAATGTATATCTGTAGGCTATAAACCGACAACTATAACTCATACAACAATATTACTGATCATTTTCTCCCAAGGCCAAGCCCCCAGAACAGTTAAACAGTTGAATCAATTTTTAAGAACATAATTTAAAAGAAAAATAACAACAACTGTTATACCTTATAAAGAACCCTCTTTCAAATGCAACAAAGAAAATAAAATGCACTCAGTGTCCCTTTAATATTATTATGCACAGTGAGGTATTGGACCAGGCATCATATAGCAATAAAATACATGGGATATATATATATATATATATTTGAACCTCTGTAAGTATAACTACTTGTGTTAACCCAAAGCTAGTTCTTGCATAGAATAATATATTTTGATGATTCTGCTGGTCCCTGGAAGCATCCATGACTCTTTGATAAGGGTTGTGTATATGTGAGGACTTCTGAGCATGTATGTACATGGGGGGAGGTGTCAAATACCCCCCAAAAAAAGGCATTTTTTCTGCCTCTACCCTACTCCAGCACTGATAAATAAGGGAACGTTACCCTCCTCAGACACCAAGCTGTCAGAAAGTGCTGAAGCCAGACAAGATGGAAACTTTTTATAGTCTGGAAAAATGTATCTTTCGCTAAAGGCCTTATGCTCCCTATGTATTACTTATTTCAAATGCATGTGAAGTTTTCCTAAACTACAGTGGTCTTTTTAATTACCGTATTTTTCACCATATAAGACGCACCTGCACATAAGACGCACATAGTTTTTAGAGGAGGAAAACAAGAAAAAAATATTCTGAATCAAACACAAATACACTTCACACACAGATACACACCTATATCACACACAAATATATACTGTATATATATATATATATATATATATATATATATATATATATACATACATACACATACATACACATGCACACACATACATACACATTTTGGAGCATTTGGGAGCCTCCAGGAGCTCTTGACCCTCCCCTTTCTTCTCCCCTCTGCCCATCCATGATCATCCCTTGGCCCATCTTAATCTCACCCCATCGCGCAGCGCTTCCTACCAGCACCCCTTCTGTACTGCAGCCTTCCCTTGCGTCGCGTGTGTGACGTCACTAAGATGCACCGGCCGACGCGATGCAGTTTAGAGGCATGCTGCTGGTGCCGTAGGAAGCGCCAATGGGGGGGATCAGGAGTGGGGATCTAAAGGGGGCCAAGGGAAGGATCAGAGGGGTCGAAGGGGAAAATCAGGAGGGGGAGAGGATCAAGAGGGGCAGAAAGAGGCAGTTTTAATGCATGCAAAATTTGTATTCGTCGTATAAGACGCACCAACTTTCCGCCCCCAAGTTTTGGGGAAGAAAAAGTGCATCTTATACGGCGAAAAAATCAGTACCTTAGCATCCAATCAGTGACTCTTTAAAATGTATACGCTGTGCAGATGTAAAAATCATCACCCCCCCCCAAATCATCCACGACACTGCTTGTAGATTAAGGCAGTTTCTATAGAACATGCTGTAATCATTAATCAACAGCCACGGCAATGCTTAGCGGTTTACCCTGAACATATGATTATGGTTACTCTTGCTGGAGGCATTCTGGGATCCTGCATCAGTCCTCTTGGCTACATTCTGATCTTTCCTTCCAGGACCCTTCTGCTTTGTCTCAAGTTACAGTTCCATCCAGCCAAGGTTTTTCCCATCCAGCCGTGATGGAAATTGAAAATGCAATAAAATAAATCACCACTTTAAACTGTTTGTTGTGGAAGTTGTGATGTTCATAATTTTCGAATCAATTCTTATATAGGGGGAGCAATGGATATTCCAGCGACACAGAAAAGGTCCCAGTTATTGCAGAAATGAGTTAAATAGTGTATAATTGCAACTGGTTATTGTTGAAAACAATTGAATGGTAGTGTTATAGAGCTTGAATGTTGGGTTTTTAAGCAAAAATTACATAAAAAGATCCTGCCGTTTTCCTAATGATTTTTGTCTCATGATTAATTATCTTTCACATTGGGAGGGGGATGATCAAGAAATTGTGCATGCCCAGTTGGGTAAATAATAATCATCACAATGACTTGGCCGTATAAGTCTTATCAACTGGACATGGCCTTCGTACTTCTCACTCCCCCAATGTAAAAGATAACCAAGTGCTTAAAATATACAATTTTCAAGGTCAGTTCTAAAAATGTTCTACTTGTTTTTTTTTAAGAACAGTAACAACAATTATGTTTCTGATGTAAGTGGGACCTTTTGATGTGTTCCTTTTTAAAGAGCCACAGATAAATATTTAGAAGCTCTGCAGATTTAAATTTGAACATGTCCATAAAACAGTAATAATTTGAACATGTCCATAAAAGTATGGACACCGTAATAAAGAATAAATACATTTTCTTTATTTAATCACTTTATGGTGTCCAGCTGCACATTCCTATGTAAATTATGTAAATGCCCCCTCCCTTTCCCACTAATTACCTCCCTTTCCCCTCCATCACCACTGGTTCCCCTCCATCGCCCCCCCCTTCTCCCACATCAACTCCCCTTTCTCTCTCTCTCTCTCTCTCTCTCTCTCTCTCTCTCTCTCTCCCTCCCTCTCTCCCTTCTCTGTTCCCCTCCCTCTTCTGTCCCCCCACCTCTATTCTCAATGCCCCCTTATCCCCCTTCTCTATCTCCCACTTGCCTCTGTCTTGTATCCCCCCTTACCCCCCTTCTCTATCCCCCACTTGCCTCCGTCTTCTATCCCCACAGTATTTCTCTATGCCCACTCGCCTCCCTTCTCTATTCCCAACTGGCCTCTCTGATCTATCCCCCCCCCCCCCCCCCCCCCCGCGCCTCTCCGATCTACCAGCCCTCGACACCCTTCTCTAACCCCACTCGCCTCCCTTCTCTATCACCCCCTCGCCTCCCTTCTCTATCACCCCCTCGCCTCCCTTCTCTATCACCCCCTCGCCTCCCTTCTCTATCACCCCCTCGCCTCTCTGATCTACTCGCCTCTCTGATCTACTCGCCTCTCTGATCTACTCCCCCCTCGCCACCCTTCTCTGTCATCCCGTGCTTTCCTTTTGAACTAAAAGTTTCCTTCAATTCAATTGTAATGCCAAGGAGAACCAATCAAATTGTTTTATACTGTATCTATTTCTCTGTTTCTTTTGTATTTGTTTTCTTAATGTATTTTTCCAGTTGTAAAATAAAAAAATAACATTTTAATTAATTAAGAGCCTTCGTTCATAGGCTACACTGTAGCTACGTATAGATTAATAAGAAATGTTAGGAGATAAAACTTAGGAACCCCTCAATTCAAGTCCTGAAAAACAACCTTAATGTTTGAAGTAATAGAAGGAGACCGACTCCTGGGTATTTGCAATTTGAACAAGGCTATATTCAACATGAAGAAAAGGATGGGATCTGTGGTGTGACTCATAAAGTAGACCTAGGTGGGAAGAAATCCCAAGGATAAAAGACGGCCAGGGATTATTGATGGGCTGAGATTAAAACCAGACTTGAAAAAGTCAAAGCCAGGTTCTCACTATTCACCGATCATCGGACTTCCATCTTCCTGAATGGAACCGTTACAGTCTCCATTTATGGCTTGCCAGGCTGAGCTCAGTGCCTACAATAGAATCCTTCCGGACTGAGAGGGACTACCCACAGGAGGTTGTCCTCTCCACTGGAAATAGAACGTTTCCTCAGATACAGCAGTGCAAGCCTGTAATTAGCAACAAAATTAATTAGCACTTCTCCTGAGATTCTTCTAAGAATGAAGCGCCTTTGGTTGATAAGTACTGTAACTTAATGATGACTTAAGTGCTGTTAGAATATTCATTTATGAGATATTCCAGAGCGTGCCAGTGAGACTCGCTTTTTGCAAGCTGCCTTATGATTCACAATTTTTTTTGTTCATTTGAACTGTAGGGTTTTTGTATACGGTGGATGGTCTTCTACCAAGTCCCGGGGGCCATTAATGATGTACGGGGGAATTTTGAGGTGCCTTTTTATAAGTGTTTGATCATTATTATTCTGTATAAACCTTGATCATAATCACTTTTTTAAATAAAATATTAAATTTATCATAAAGATATTGTAGCGGTACTTGTTCAATAAAACTAAGTACAGATGTTATCTTAATCATCCTCCCAATATTCTAATCCAGTTCAGAACAAAAGCAAATGTCTACAACCAATTATGCAAGATTGATTGCAATTAGAGGCCATATTTATTTATCCATTATTTAACTTTTAAAAACATTTTGACTATATATATATATATATATATATATATATATATATATATAAAATCACATATAATTGTCAAACTGCGAGTTGTCGTCACGCTTTGCGGCCCTCGAAAAGCGAGGGCCGCAACTGACGACAACTCGCAGTTTCACAAATCCCTCTGCCATGGCTCCCATCAGCCCCACATCAGCCCTGCAGCCTCTCTGCTCTGGTGGCGCGCACACGTACGAGCGGGCGGGACGTGTGCACGGGTAGCCGGGCATACAAGCGTGCGCACGCGCACACGCAAAGACGTCACATAAGCGTGCGCGCGCGGCGCGTCTACAGCACTGAGGTGAGGAAGGAGTGGGGGGAGAGAGACACGGGGGAGAGAGGAGGGGGAAGTGATACATGAGGGAGGGAGAGGAGGAGGGGAATAGAGACACAAGAGGAGGGGGAAGAGAGACACAAGAGGAGGGGGAAGAGAGACACAAGAGGAGGGGGAAGAGAGACACAGGGGACAGGGGAAGTGAGATACAGGGGAGGGAGAGGAGGGGGAAGAGAAACACAGGGAAGGGGGGAGAGAGACACAGGGGAGAGAAAGGAGGGGGAAGAGAGACACAGGGGAGGGGGAAGAGAGACACGGGAGAGGAGGGGAGGAAGAGAAACAGGGGAGGGAGAGGAGGGGAGGAATAGACACAGGGGAGGGACAGGATGGGGGAGGAGACACAGTGGAGGGGGGAAGAGATGAGGGTCAGGGGGTGGAGAGACACAGGGGAGGGAGACAGGGTGAAGAGGCACAGGGGAGGGAGAAAGACACAGGAGTGGGAGAGGGGGAAGAGACACAGAAGAGGGAGAGGGGGAAGGAGAAACAAGGGAGGGAGAGGGGGAAAGACACAAGAGGGAGAGGGGGAAGAGACACAGGGGAGGGAGAGGGAAGGAGAAACAAGGGAGGGAGAACGGGGAAAGAAACACAGGGAGGGAGAGGGGGGGGGAGAGACAGAGGGGAGGGAGAGGAAGTAGAGGGCGGAGAGGCTCACAATGAGTGCCAAAGCCACTCATTGCAAGGCCCGAGATGATTCAATTTTTATTGCCGTCATTTTTGACGGGCAAGTCGCTAGTATATATATATATATATATATATATATATATATATATATATATATATATACAGTGCCTTGCAAAAGTATTCACCCCCTTGACTTTTTACCTTCTTTGTTACATTACAGCCTTACGTTCAATGTTTTATTAATCTGAATTTTATGTGATGGATCAGAACACAATAATCTAAGTTGGTGAAGTGAAATGAGAAAAATATATACATAAAACTATTTTTTTAGAAATAGAAAACAGAAAATTGGCATGTGCATATGTATTCACCCCCTTTGTTATGAAGCCCATAAAAAGCTCTGGTGCAACCAATTACCTTCAGAAGTCACATAATTAGTGAAATGATGTCCATCTGTGTGCAATCTAAATGTCACATTATCTGTCATGAAACTGGTCAGAGTTGAGGGAAAGATGATTGGTGCTAAATACAGGGATATTCTTGAGCAAAACCTGTACCACTCTGTGCGTGGTTTGAGGCTAGGACGGAGGTTCACCTTCCAGCAGGACAATGACCCCAAACACACTGCTAAAGCAACACTTGAGTGGTTTAAGAGGAAACATGTAAATGTGTTGGAATGGCCTAGTCAAAGCCCAGACCTCAATCCAATAGAAAATCTGTGGTCAGAATTAAAGATTGCTGTTCACAAGCTCAAACCGTCCAACTTGAAGGAGCTGGAGCAGTTTTGCACGGAGGAACGGGCAAAAATCCCAGTGGTAAGATGTGGCAAGCTCATAGAGACTTATGCAAAGCGACTTGGAGCTGTGATTGCCGCAAAAGGTGACTTTAGGGGGTGAATAGTTACGCACATTGACTTGAATCCAGGTTGTGAGGCAACAAAATACGAAAAATGCCAAGGGGGGTGAATACTTTTGCAAGGCACTGTATTTCACACTCAGATGGCAATAACATCCGCTTTTTTTTCCCTTTTTTTTTAATGTTCTTTAGACATTTAACCAAAAACAGAAAAAAATTGCAATTTCCTATTGCAGTGAAGTCTGCATATACCGTATTTTTTCATGTATAAGACTATACTTTTTTCTTAAATTGTAAATGCCAAAACAGGGATCGTCTTATACACGGGGTAACCAGTTGAGAGACCCTGCGCTTGCCGCAGTATAACTTCCGTTCCTTGTCTCTGCGAACAAGCTTCCCCCAATCCCTAGCCTGTTAACTCCTAGGCGGGGGTAGGGTTGTGGCGTTATTGCGCTGGATGAATGGAACAGTCTTTGTATCAATCCTAACATTAATATTTTGAGCACTAACCCTTAATATGTCTGAAAATAAAAAAAAACAATGGTCATATTCTTCCAAATACAAGTTAAAAGTCATCAAATATGCTAAATAATATTGAAATAAAGCTTCAGAGAGACAGTTTGGACTTCCTCCCACTGTACTGCAGGTACTCTTTGAACATCTTTGAACATTTAAAAAAAGTGTCCTTTGTGTGTTGAGGTCCATGAGGTCATGGAGAGTCGGAAACGACTGAGCGACACAAACAAACAAAAAACATAATGTTCTAATAGCCTATGGCCAGATACAGGGGAGGGGGGGCAAAGTTACAGGGGGAAGACACACGGGACTGGAGGGGAAGAGATATGGGGGAAGAGATACAGGGGAGAGAGTTGGTGGAAGAGGCACAGGAGGTTTGGGGGAAGAGACACAGGGGAGGGAGGAGGGGGGAAGAGACACGGGATGGGGGAGAGACACGGGGGGAAGAGTGGGGGGAAAGAGATACAGGGCAAGGGGGGTGGAGGGGAAAGTATTATTCTGTTATATATGACGGGCAAACAAGTAGTCCTTTAATAGTTTAAGTGCTGTAAAATCTAACATGACAACATTTATGACAATTATAGAGTCGACACACCAGGTTGCCGCAGCACCAAAGGATTGGAAATGTTCCCTCTCATCCTTCGCTCACTCTTGCAGACGTTTGCATCCTTTTTTCTATCTTTGAAGGTGCTAAAGAATTATATTTAGAAAATCTAACTTAGAAAAACTCCATCAACCTCCAGCATTTTTCTTTCTCAATACAAGATCTCTCTCTGCCAGCTTCTGCAAAACCCTTTATTTTAAGTATACCATTTATCGTTTGTGTCTGTTAGCTCATATCCCGTGTGGCTACCACCTTGAACAGAAAATCAATGAATTAATGGACCTTTAAGACTTTTTGTCAGTTGTCCAGAAAGTATAATCTACGTTTATTTTTGCTTGTTCCTTATTTTCTCATTTGTTTTATGACTTCATATAGAAGCAACTGTATAATTTTAGTATCTTTTTGACCTCTTTGTTCATGGTATACATTTTTACTTGTATCATATCAGGCCGAGGATGTCTTAAGTATTATGTTGTTGTTAAGTCGTTCAGTTGTGTCTTACTTTCCGTGACCTTATGCACCACAGCACACCAGGCACTATTGTTATGTCTCTGCTTTTACTAATCCATAAGGCTATCTCGGCAAAGATACTGGAATGGGTTGCCAGTTTCATCTCCAGTGGTCCACAATTTGTCTGACCTCTCTGATATGACATGCCCATCTTGGGTGACCCTACATGGTATAGCTCACAGCTTCACAAGCCCCTTCACCACAACAAGGTAGCGATCCAGAAGGGGGTCCTGAGCATTACCAAAGATATATTGCTTACATTATTTTATTTTTTTGCAATATAGGACAATATCAAACAAAACTATTTTCTTATCTTGCTCTTCCTAAAAAACACACTTTGTGCTCTAGGGTTTCAAAGACTATTAATTTTTTTTTTTGAGAATCACAAGGAAAAAAAACATTACTCTAGAATCTGTCAGTGATATACCAGTTTTACTGTCATACATGTTGTGCATGAGTGATCTGAAGTCCAAATATCATACTTTGTATTGCCTGTGCAAATAAAGTGTTTTACAATCTTAAAAACGACCTTTCTGGTACCATATTCAGTTTCAAGGAGAAATTCACTTGTGTAGTTGGTCACAGTCTTAAAGGGGCAATTCAATTTGACTTTATTGCATGTTACTGCTCATAGACTGAGCAATAAAACATAGTTATTGCTTAGCATGTTAATGAGAGCCCAGTGACAACGAAGGCTTGTGTGCTGGTTTATTGTAAAAAACCTGGCTTGATTGTGGAGTTGAGTCCTTGGATATATACACAGGGTCGTTGGAATATCACAGGATATATAGCAAAATGTAATTGAGGTTGAAAAAATACTTTTAGTCCATCAAGTTCAACCTTTTTAGATCTTCTCTGATCTTTGTAATATGAAGATTAATTGTTAATGTCGCTCAAGGTGTAGGCACCCATCTTAGATGTTTAGTAATTGTTTTGTTCCATCTTGCCTCATAAAGCCTTGATACAAATTATTTTACTAGACGAAAACTGCTCACTGTTTCTGACTAAATCATTTATTCTTTAATATTATATTGTACATTTTTTATGTGCCAATGTTCTTGTAGCTTGGTGAAAATTTTCTTTTAAGACATGGCTACTCTCATATAAAAATCTATCAACCGAGCTTTTACAGTGTTCCAGATGTATGGCCGAAGATATAAGATTCTGAATACTAAAAGGCATTTCTCTGGGCTGTTCTGGTTCTGTTTTAATTACATACATATGTTTTCAGAAAGTTTAGAATAAATACAGAGTTTCAAAGAGCCACTGTAGTCCAAATATTTTTTAAAAGTCACAGTTGTCAAGTTATAATTTTCTTACAATAATATAATTTATTTTCCGTATGAAATAAAAAAAAAAACTTCTAATGTATAAAACATGCTATTTTAAAAGCAGGACAGAACATTTTGGGCTATTTTGTCCCTTTACCCATTGTGTTCAATTGTGCTTTAACAACAGCACACATTTGGTTCTGTTCCTAACAGGATTAGATACCTGGGAGTAGCCACGGGGTTCAGGTATGATCATTATTCAGCTCTTTTGAAAGATTGACACATTTACATTTGACAGTTCAACCGAATAGCAGAGTGATTCTTGGTAGGATTACCCTCCCACTCACGTTAGAGGCAGACCAGCAGTCCAAGATGGAATCTACCATGACACAAGCTGAATAAACTAAATATAAGAAGGGGCAGAAAGAGACAGAGCGTTTAAATTAAATGAAAGGGATATAATGGAAAGGAGAACCTGATTTAAAAAATAGCAAAAGGTATGAGAAAGTATTAAAGGATCACTGTAGATTAGGAAAAATGAACATGTTGGTGAAGTATGCCACAGATAAGCAACATTGGCAACTGTCTACTCTATGACACTGTGTGGCAGTTGCTGTGACATTTATACATCATTTACAATGCATGAGGGGGTAGAAACAGAGTCAGGCTTATTCGTTTCTGAGCATTTTCAGGGGAGGGGGAAGGTGGCAAAAGCTTATCTGAAGTCATATGCTAACATTTTATCTGATAGCTCCCTTCCTTCCACTCCTGAACAGATTACAACAATAGAACATGCCCTTCTGGCTCCGAGAAGGCAAAAAGCGTGGAAGGCACAGACAATCCCTCTGACACAAGCAAAGTCTGCTAAAATGTTTTTTTGCTTATGACTTACACAACATATAAAGTTTTTCCTAAATTACATCAATCCTTTGTGGGGCGAGTGACCGCAAATGTGGGAAGAAAGGGGTTGTTGGGGATAGGAACAAGAGATTGAAGATTGCATAGAGCATATTAAAAGAAACGAAAGTTGATAAGCGGAACAGCTTCTCAGTGCTAGTGGTAAGATCAAACATGGTAAAGGAATTTAAAATTATATCTAAGTTTCCCTATTTTTACCTTTCTCTAATCTAACACATGCTGCTTATGTCAGAAACACACATTACGTTGAGTCATTCTAGACAGATAAAAATGTATCTTATTTAAAAATAAAACTTGTTTTCCACACCCCCAGAGCTGCTTACATAGGTACAGTGTACGTACCAATAGAAAAACTGCATTTGGGTACAGATTTTAACCCTTTATTAACCTTCAAGACCCTCAACATCAGCACAATGCAAAAATCCACACAGCAATGTCTGTGCTCCTCCTTTCTTCCTGTTCCTGAGTAAAAACAGAACTACACATCCCATGATTCTTTGGTGCACAAACTGGTTTTACAGATTGATACAATGTATTACCTGCCTGTGATTGGCCAAATGAATTAGGAATTTGCTGCTAATTTTAGCAGGGATTCCAGGGGTGTAACTCACAAAATCAACTGCTTGCAACTCAAGAGACTTGGCAACCATCAGGGTTAATGTTAATGTTTATTTTGATATTTTCATAAACTACTGATTCTCCTCTATCAGATGCATTCATAATCCAGGAAAGCCTTTAAGCATACCTGGGATAAACATAAGTCTATCTTGAGGTTTAATTCAACCAAACCTTTAGGTGGTTTAGATGGTCGGAGGTGGTTCTTATCTGCCATCCAAATTGCTACTAAAGAACACGCTGGACATTGATTTCTTCACAGTCTTAGCCTTATTGGCCTTCATGGAAATGTGGCTTTTTTACAGTACCTAAAAGCACGAGATTTCCAAATATAGATATAAAACCCCTTCTCTGAACTGCAGAACAATGCAAAATCATTAATAGTATTGAGTGAACCCAGAGTAACTGCATCATTACCACTTTCCATTATAAGAATGGCCGTGTGATGGGCTTCGTCCCTGTGCAGTTATATATTTTCCTGTCTAGCAGTTGAATGAGGATGTAGGTCAGCTGCTGTGCTACACTCAGGGCTTTTCCAGTCTGATTTATAGAGGTCTTAATGGCTTGAGAGAGCTCTGATATTAACATCCACAACACAGCTGCTGTATATCATATGTGAGGTTTAGTTTTATATTCCAAGAAACATCCCAGTGAGCAAAGATGGGGCGTCTCTGCACCACGCCCGAGAGGAAAAAATCTGGCGATTAAAAAAAAAAAAAAAAAAAGATGTTTTAAGACTATAAATTTTCTTTTGATAAATGCAAACATTAAAATCCAGATTATGAGAGTAATAATCACTACTGGCTTCTTTCAAGAGAGGCCTCAATTTTCTTCTGAGTTCTCTAAATATTTTGCATCTGCACCACATATGTAATTCTGGTTATAATCTTCAAGAATTAATGGTTAATGGGCCACTATCTTTCAAACATACTGCAAACTACACATCAAAGTAGGGGAACTATTTTTATAAAAAAAAATACAGCCCCTGATTTATTACCTTTTTATAGACAATGATGCTTCAGTGGGTTCTTGTTTTTGCTGATCATTTGCCTGATGTGGGAGGAGACTTTGAATGCAGATGAAGCTTCTTTCAGCATAATGGTAATATAGCACCCACATTTGCCAGTTCTTTCATCGGTGCTAATGGAAAGCACATTATTCTAGAAAGACACATGGCATAAAACATTACAAATGTAAAGATTGTTTTTGTCTTTTCTAAAATCATTTTTCACTTTATTACATTTAATGTTAAACTTAAACATATATTTAAGTTTCCTGGGCTTCAAATGTTTAGTAAGAAACAGGCAATTATTATCCGAAAAAATTTGTGTTGTATAGATAAGTTCAATGTACTTACAAAGTTAAATGCAGGAGAGTAAAATCCAGCTTTGCACACCCACAAGAAGCTTACATAACCAAGTACACTGAAGAGAGCAGCCAGGTGCATAGTTTGAGCTTTCTGGTAGAGACCACAGGAAGTAATGCTCCAGGGTGGAATCACATGGTTGGGTAGGGTCTGAGCTCACAGCTGAATCAGAGCACAATGAGAGAGTGATTACACATCCCTGGCTGCTTTGCAACACAGGAACCCCAGAGTATGATACAAATGTATCAACTAATCTCTGCTTTTTCCTGATTGGCCAAAACAAATTAGGAATTTTCAGGGGTGTCAACTAAGAAAAGCTGCAGCTTGCAAACTGAAGGGATTTAGCAAACCTCAGGGTGAGTTTGTAAATGTTTATGTTGGTATTTTTTCATGCAAAAAAATATTTGCATACACTACTGATTCCCCTCTTTCAGATGCATTCATAATCCAGGAAATGTATATATGCCTTTAAGACCATATATAAAAAAATACCCCAGTGGTTGCTTTAAAGACCCATACATGAAATGGAGGTAATATTGCTCATTTGTAATGAAAGATGCCAAGTTGCAAAACCATGGCAGTGCTAATGGGGTCAGCACTTTTTGGGTGATTATCACAGAGCCCATGAATAGTACCACATAGTGCCAGTATAGTACCACATTTCTATTATGCATTTAAAAGATCATATTTTAAAAATGTAAACGGAATTTGTGTGTGAAAAATAAGTGGCTGGTAGTGTAGAGAAATTGAATGCTTTTCAGGAAACCATTTAAATAAATAATTTATTGTTCCTTCCAAAAAACTATTTGTATTGTATAAAACAATATAGTATGATAAAATATTTTGGTCTAAAGTGGCCCTTTAACTTCTGTAATGAACAATTTATTCAATGTAATACTACCAAAAATATACGAGCTTAATAATGTTGATTTTTATGATTATGGAGATCATATGTTCTTTCTGTTTTAACTTTAGAAATAAATATTTTGTTGTTGTGTCATTGAGTCATGTCTGACTCTACATGACCTCATGGACCGCAGAACACCAAGAACATCTTTATGTCTATAGTCATGCTGTTCCACTTGGCTTTTATGGCAGAGATACTGGAGTGGGCTGTCCAGTTCCTTCTCCAGTGGGTCACAGCATACAACTCCTGGTATTTTAAGGTGGTCTCCCATACAACCCTACTTGGCTTCAGCATGGTGTGACCTCTTGGTTCCCTGACTAGAATCTAACCCAGGTATCATCTGTGAAAGCACTGAATCCTAACCCCTGGACCACTAGGGAATCCTAAATATCAAAGAGAAAAAAAATTATAGGGACATATAACCCAGTAAGGTTCCGTAGCGCTCCTCAGGAAGTCTTCATGATCTAGTTGTAGAATATGCTGGTTATAAATTGGTGTGCTGCTTCTCTCAGAACACAGTTCACTCTATGTATTTACAAATCCTAAATATTAGATCTCTGACTTAAGGGGACATCAGAGGTCCCAGTTATTGCAGAAACACTCCATATGTGCTCGTATTTTAATGTAACATTTGTTTAAGACATTTTTTTAAAGTATTTTGGGATTATATTTTACATAAAGATTCATGAGGAGAGTGATTAGGATACAAAAAATAGAAGTGGGGGTGAGGAGCGAGGGTAGAAGATACCTGTTATATTGCAAAACATATTTTTACTCCTAAAACATATTAGCAAAAATAAGACTATTTTTTGTAATTTTTAGTGGTGGAGACTTGTGTGACAGTTTTTTTTGTTTTTGTTTTGTTTCTAGTAAGGTTATGTGTGTGGTGCCCCACAATGTTTGCGTTCTTGGGCAGGTTCACCAGCAGTGGCAATGGATGCCTAGCTGGCCACATCCTTTCCTACAAGGGAGGGGTATATTGTTATCCATTTGATGTAGTTTGGGAGTAATATATCATATCTAAGGGTCCCCTGGTGGTCCAGTAGTTAGGATTCTGTGCTTTCACCACTGCGGCGTTGGTTCCATTCCAGTCAGGGAACCAAGAGGTCTCACCACCCTGAAGCCATGCAGGGTTGGGTCTGTTCAGTAATTGGATGGGATACCACCTAGGAATACCATGATCTTTATGCTATGGCCCACTGGAGAAGGACCATGCAGCCCACTCCAGTATTTCTGCCATGTTTACCAAGTGGATCAGCATGGTGTGTTACGGTCCATGAGGTCATGTAGAGTCTGACACAACTGAACGACACAAACCTAATCTTATAACGTGTCTCTATTATTGAGACACAAATTTAGCTATTTGCAATAATGGCCCAAATGACTTCCCACTCTTCTAGTTCACATGGAGAACCTATTGCATATCTGTTTCCTATTTACATACAAAATGCATCTGAGGATGTACATGGAGAAAACATTTGATATATAATTAAAGTTGCACTATCTATGTGTGACTCTTCGTTTCTAACGGTTTAGGATAGAACTTGCTTGACCTCATTGGAAGAAGCATTTACATCTGCCAGTGCTCTCATTAGCTCTAATGGAAAGTTCATTAGTTTAAAAGACACCACGTTGAGACAGAAGCTGCTAGAAGAAGGGTTGGTAAAAATGTACTGCTTCTAAAAGTGAAAAACATAAAGATTGCATTTTAGTCTTTTTTTTTGTTTCTAAAATAATTTGCACATTATCAAATTTTGTTGTTCAAATGAACATATAAAAAAAACTATGAGCACAGTGGTCATTTCATTAGTAAAATAAATACGTCAAAGCATCCTGAACCATGTTTCTTAAAATTTCTTAATAGTTTCTGCAAAAAATAACGATTAATTTTCCCACCCTGGATTTTCTTATTTTCATGGACCCTCTTCCTGTATTTAACCCTGCATTTGGCACTAGCCTGCCCTGGCATTTTTAATAATGCCGTCTAAGCCCCTGGAACTCTCAACAGGCTTTTAAATCTTCATTCAGCCTTTTCCTGAATGGGATTAATCCCATTTTTTTCAGTGGTACAGATTAGAATAGCTGGTGTTTTCTTAGTGTTATGTAAAAAATAAATAAGCTGCTTCTGCTCTGTTTCTCCCTCAGTGCTGGCATCGCAGTTGGTTTCTATGGCAACGGGGAGACTAGTGATGGCATCCACAGGGTGACATATTCACTGAGACATGTGAACCGCACCGTGGCAGGAATCCAAGACCGGGTAAGGAGCAAAAATAGACAGTTCAGAACTAGATTTGCCATAAGGCTTAATGAGAAGATTATATAATGTATAGAAATATATAAAAGTGCTTGTGAGTGTGTATGTGTGTGTATATATATATGTATATATATACAGTGGGGGTGGGATGTATTTGATCCCTTGATGATTTTAAATGTTTGTTCACTGACAAAGAAATCATCAGTCTATAATTTAGTTGTAGATGAATTTTAACAGTGAGAGACAGAATAAAAAAAACAAACAAAAAAAACAAACAAGAAAAACGCATGTCAAAAAAGTTATAAAATGATTTGCAGGTCAGTGAGGGAAATAAGTATTTGATCCCCTATCAATCAGCAAGATTTCTGGCTCCAACGTGTCTTTTATACAGGCAATGAGCTGAGATTAGGAGCCCTCTCTTAAAGAGAGTGCTTCTAATCTCAGCTTGTTACCTGTATAAAAGACACCTGTCCACAGAAGCTATCAATCAGATTCCAAACTCTCCACCATGGCCAAGACCAAAGAGCTGTCCAATGATGTCAGGGACAAGATTGTAGACCTACACAAGGCTGGAATGGGCTACAAGACCACCGCAAAGCAGCTTGGTGAGAAGGTGACAACAGTTGGTGCGATTATTCGCAAATGGAAGAAACACAAAATAACTGTCAGTCTCCCTCGGTCTGATGCTCCATGCAAGATCTCACCTTGTGGAGTTTCAATGATCCAGATAACGGTGAGGAATCAGCCTGGAACTACACGGGAGGATCTTGTTAATGATCTCAAGGCAGCTGGGACCATAGTCACCAAGAAAACAAGTGGTACTACACTACACTGTGAAGAACTGAAATCCTGCAGTGCCCGCAAGGTCCCCCTGCTCAAGAAAGCACAAGTACAGGCCCGTCTGAAGTTCGCCAAAAAAACATCTGAATGATTCAAAGGAAAACTGGGTGAAACTATTGTGGTCAGATGAGACCAAAATCAAGCTCTTTGGCATCAACTCAACTTGCCGTGTTTGGAGTAGGAGGAATGCTGCCTATAAATGCACCATCCCCACCGTCAAACATGGAGGTGGAAACATTTATGCTTTGGGGTGTTTTTTCTGCTAAGGGGACAGGACAACTGCACCGCATCAAAGGGACAATGGACGGGTCATGTACCGTCAAAATCTTGGCTGAGAACCTCCATCCCTCAGCCAAGGCATTGAAAATGGGTTGTGGATAGGTATTCCAGCATGACAATGACCCAAAACACACAGCCAAGGCAACAAAGGTGTGGCTCAAGAAGAAGCACATTAAGGTCCTGGAGTGGCCTAGCCAGTCTCCAGACCTTAATCCCATAGAAAATCTGTTGAGGGAGCTGAAGGTTCGAGTTGTCAAACATCAGCCTCAAAACCTTAATGACCTGGAGAGGATCTGCAAAGAGGAGTGGGACAAAATCCCTCCTGAGATGTGTGCAAACCTGGTGGCCAACTACAAGAAACGTCTGACCTCTGTGATTGCAAACAATGGTTTTGCCACCAAGTACTAAGGGGTCAAATACTTATTTCCCTCATTGACCTGCAAATCAATTTATAACTTTTTTGACATTTTCTTGTTTTTTTTTTTTTTTGTTATTCTGTCTCTCACTGTTTAAAATACACCTACCATTAAAATTATAGACTGATCATTTCTTTATTAAATATAGGTATCACATCTGCTTTTCTCCAGTCATCTGGTAGCGACCCTGTGGTTAGTGAGTCTTGAAAAATTAGATATAATGGTTTGGCTATTACAGAACTCAGTTCCCACATTACCCTTGGATGTATTCCATCAGGACCTGGGGCTTTATTAACATTATTTTTTTCCAACCTCTTTTGGATTTCTTCCTGCGTTAACCAGTTATTTGGTGATGGTAGTGTAGCCCCATTTTGTTGCAGTGTCCCAACCACTGGTACCTCCCTTGTGTATACCGAAGAAAAGAACCTATTTAGCTCATCTGCCTTTTCCTGGTCACAAATTATCAGATGGCATGTGTCACATTGTAATGTCCCTATAGCTTCCTTCCTCGCCTTCTTCCCATTAATATATTTAAAAAATATTTTAGGGTTAGTCTTACTCTCCCTTTGCTACAGACTTTTAATTTTCTATGTTAGCCAGTCTAATAGCCCTTTTGCTAGCCTTGTTTATTTCCTATATTCACATAAAGCTGCCTCTGCTCCCTCCTTCTTGTATAATTTAAATGAGAATGAGAATGATTACAGCCCACAGGACAGAGAACACTGCACTGACTCACAGATCAGATACAGATACAAAAATAAAAATAAATATATATATATAAATATATATATATATATATATATATCCCTTAGATTGTAAATTTGCGAGCTTTGAATCTTGTGTCCGTGCCTTGGAAACAAGCACTATTTACATTTGATTCTAAGCTCAACAATGGGTCCCTCCATTCTTTATAAGGTTTTATATATATTTTTTTTTTTATGTACTAAACCCTTGTACAGCGCTACGGAATATGTTGGTGCAATATAAATTAAGATAATAATAATTATAATAATATATATACAGTGCCTTGCAAAATTATTCACCCCCCCTTGAATTTTTACCTATTTTGTTACATTACAGCCTTAAGTTCAATGTTTTGTTAAAAAAAGGACAAGTAAGGTGGCTCTAAGCATTGAGTCCAGGAACTTGTAATAAGATAGGGTGCTACCAGGGATCCATAATGTAAAGCATAATGGTAAAGAAAAGGAAAGAAAATCCCTTTGTATTCATAATGTTTTGTTAATCTGAATTTTATGTGATGGATCAGAACACAATAGTCTAAGTTGGTGAAGTGAAATGAAAAAATTATAGACATAAAACTATTTTTTAGAAATAGAAAACAGAAAATTGACATGTGCATATGTATTCACCCCCTTTGTTATGAAGCCCATAAAAAGCTCTGTTGCAACCAATTACCTTCAGGAATCACATAATAAGTAAAATGATGTCCACCGGTGTGCAATCTAAGTGTCACATGATCTGTCATTACATATACACACCTTTTTTTGAAAGCCCCCAGAGGCCGCAACACCTAAGCAAGAGGAACCACTTACCAAACACTGCCATAAAGACCAAGGAACTCTCCAAACAAGTAAGGGACAATGTTGTTGAGAAGTACAAGTCAGGGTTAGGTTATAAAAAAAAATATCCAAATCTTTGATGATCACCAGCAGCACCATCAAATCTATCATAACCAAATGGAAAGAACATGGCACAACAGCAAACCTGCCAAGAGACGGCCGTCCACCAAAACTCACGGACCGGGCAAGGAGGGCATTAATCAGAGAGGCAGCACAGAGACCTAAGGTAACCCTGAAGGAGCTGCAGAGTTCCACAGCAGAGACTGGAGTATCTTGTCATAGGACGACAATAAGCCGTACGCTCCATAGAATTGGGCTTTATGGCACAGTGGCCAGAAGAAAGCCATTACTTTCAGCAAAAAACAAAATGGCAGGTTTTTGAGTTTGCGAAAAGGCATGTGGGAGACTTCCAAAATGTATGGAGGAAGGTGGTCTGGTCTGATGAGACTTAAAACTGAACTTTTCTGCCATCAAAGAAAACGCTATGCCTGGCGCAAACCCAACACATCACATCACCCAAAGAACACCATCCCACAGTGAAACATGGTGGTGGCAGCATCATGCTGTGGGGATGTTTTTCAGCAGCCGGAACTAGGAAAATGGTCAGAGTTGAGGGAAAGATGGATGGTACCACTCTGTGCGTGATTTGAGGCTAGGACGGAGGTTCACCTTCCAGCAGGACAATGACCCCAAACACGCTGCTAAAGCAACACTTGAGTGGTTTAAGGGGAAACATGTAAATGTCTTGGACTGGCCTAGTCAAAGCCCAGACCTCAATCCAATAGAAACTCTGTGGTCAGACTTAAAGATTGCTGTTCACAAGCGCAAACCGTCCAACTTGAAAGAGCTGGATTAGTTTTGCAAGGAGGAATGGGCAAAAATCCCAGTGGTAAGATGTGGCAAACTCATAGAGACTTATCCAAAGCGACTTGGAGCTGTAATTGCCACAAAAGGTTGCTCTACAAAGTATTGACTTTAGGGGGTGAATAGTTATGCACATTTACTTTTTCTGTTATTTTGTCCTATTTGTTGTTTGCTTCACAATAAAAAAAAAACATCTTCAAAATTGTGGGCATGTTCTGTAAATTAAAAGATGCAAATCCTCAAACAATCCATGTTAATTCCAGGTTGTGAGGCAAACACGAAAAATGCCAAGGGGGTGAATACTTTTGCAAGGCACCGTATATATATATATATATATATATATATATATATATATATATATATATATATATATATATATATATATATATATATATATATAGTAAAAAGGGAAAAAGTACATTGTGTGTGCCGGTTTGGATGCCTCAAAAATTTTAAAGAACCTACCATATTTTTTGCCATTTAAGACGCACCTGACCATAAGATGCACCTAGTTTTTAGAGGAGGAAAACAAGAAAAAATATTCTGAATCAAACACAAATACACTTCACACACATATACACACCTACATAACACACAAATATATATATATATATATATATATATATATATATATATATATATATACATACACCACACAAACACACACACACATTTGGAGCATTTGGGAGCCTCCAGGAGCTCTTGACCCTTCCTGCCCCTCCTGATCCCCCCTACCCTTCTTGATCCTCCCCTTTCCTCTCTTGATTCTCCTCTCTGCCCATCCATGATCATCCCTTGGCCCATCCTGATCTTATCTCATCGCGCAGCGCTTCCTACCAGCACTCCTCCTGTACTGCAGCCTACCCTTGCGTCGCATGTGTGACGTCAATAAGATGCGCCGGCAGACGAGATGCAGTTCAGAGGCATGCTGCTGGTGCCGTAGGAAGCGCCAATGGGGGGGGGGGGGGGATCAGGAGTGGGGATCTAAAGGGGGCAAAGGGAAGGATCAGAGGGGTCGAAGGGGAGAATCAGGAGGGGGAGAGGTTTAAGAGGGGCAGAGAGAGGTTCAGTAGGGGGCTCCACAATCTCAGTATGCTTCCCGCCCCTGCACTCTGGTCCAGGGCACACACATTCGCTCCATAAGACGCACAGACATTTCCCCTTACTTTCGAGGGGGGGAAAGTGCGTCTTTTATGGCGAAAAATACGGTATTTCCTGCTTAGAATATAAAAAATTACAATATTTGCACAGCACTTTGAGAAACTTGGCAGGGACATGCAAATTAATCCAAAATTCATTTTTACTCTTTCATCTAATTCTCCTTTATGCACGGCTCCTTTTAGCAAATGCCTGCCATTATAACTCCGTTTTCATGCATAACACAGGATAGGAAACATACCTACAGACAGCCACTGACAGGTATGGCAGGTACCTAACACTTGCTATGGGTTTTGTGGTAAGGATATTAACCACAACAACATTTAACTTATGGTGGGCAAAATACTGTTAGAAGCCCTCCACATTTGGATGCCAAAAAATAGTTAAAATTCCTGCTTGGAATCTCAAGAAATAGTGGTGAAAACTATAGATAGATTGATAGAGAGAGAGATAGCGAGAGAGAGAAAGATAGAGAGAGAGAGATGGGAGCTTCTTTTAAAAATAGCATTTAATTGAAACTTAGTTTTAAGACTTCAGTAGATATTTTATTCCACCCCTTCTGTCAGATGTCCAGGAGTGGGACAGGATCTGCCCAGGAAACTTACTTTACTGATGGGAGTCTTTATCTGCCTCAACTATTGCTTTCATTTAGTCTCTTGGGCAGATCCTGGCCCATCCTCTGGACACCAAATAGAGGATGGAGAGAAGCAAGTATATGTGTCCTTGAAATTTTTTAGTTCAATTGTAAGCTTTAAAAGCTACATTGAATTTATTTTTTTCAAAATAAATTACTATTAAGCAAGTGAAACCATATTGTATGACCAATACAGTGGCCCTTTAATTAAGATACAAATACACAACGCTTCTGTTTTCCATCAGCCCCTAGATAGATATAGAAACATAGATAAGAAACAAAAGAACCATTTTACCAACATCAAGCTTGACTTTTTTTATCCTCATCATAACAGTATTCTGTGCAGTTTGGAATTTCTTTATTATTTCTTCTGGAAGGCTGGTCCGTATATATTACCCTTTTTGTAAGGTAGTCAATCTGCATATAACCCTAACTTAGATGATTCAGCAGCTAAATGTTCACTAGAATGACCTTTGTTAGTGTAATTCAACCACTGACCATTTCTTAGTTACACATTCACAGGGACCACACCTTTTTGGATAATCGATGAACTAACCAGGGGCCTCATTCAAATGTGATTTGGCCAATTGAATAGGGCTCTATATAAGCACATAGCAATTTTTTACAGGGCCCTATAGGGCCCTATTCAACTGGCCAAATCACATTTGAAGGAAAGTAGATATGAAATGAGCCTTTTTACGGAAAACACCTTTTGATATTACCCAGCATGCTGTCTCCACAAATACTCTGAACTTAACGGGTTAAGTGAAAGCACTTTTCACATTAAAACCTATCTTTTATTTCAACCATGAATTAATATAAAAATACATGTAGCAATAAATAAAATATTTAGCCAGCAAATATAATTTGAAAACAAAGTTTACCTCCTTAATGGCCTTCCCATCTCTTTCTCTTTGTCCTAAGCACTACTGAAAAGAAGTAAAACATTTCAAAGGCACATCCAAGTTTCATGGATTAATACATTTCTGCAAAAAGCAGCCTTTATCTATGCAGTACATCTCATTTTATTTTTATTAGTATCATTTTATTTTTATTAATATCTAAACATCCCTCTAATGACACCCCAGGGGTGTCTACACATGCCCCTGATCCCCACCCAATCAGCATGCAGCATTAGAGGATCAATTGAACCCATTATTCACTTGCTGTTCCTTCCTCAGCCAATAGGAGAGCAGTAATGTCAGCCCCCAAGTCACTGCTGGGATATGACTCCCTGATGCTTCCTGTCTGTGCTGTGCTGCTGCCATAGCACCTATCATAGTGCCATACTGCATATCACAGGCTGCTGTGCAGCACAAACAGGAGCCCCCAGAGTTGAAATCAAATGTTGCAGCTAACCTGATTGGTCAAAACAAATTATGAAATTAATGCTAATTTAGCCTGGGTTAACCCTAATTTTGAACTTATTTTGGTATTTTTTTAATGCATACACTACTGATCCTCCTCTATCAGATGCATTCATTATCCAGCAAATTTAGATATGCCTTTAACTCAGATAACATCATTCAAGCCTTATCAAGGAAGCATAAAAATGTTATCTCTTCACTTCCATTCATTATGGCTTTCCGTTTTAAAGTATATTTTATGGCTAAAGATTTGCTTTGCTACTGTTTTACACACATTTTTAATGGTAATGCTAAAATAAAAAAATAGATTTAACATGAAAAGTGCATACACTGACCCCTAAAATCCTTTTTTGATCTTTACTCACTTAGCGAAGACTGTTTTGTAAATACATAAACTATAAGAGCACACATTAAAACTGATTATTTTATTTAGGCAGTATATTTTGGAATTAGCTACAACAGGGTGACAACCGGGGAGGGATTGTACCTCCACTCTTTAACTGGACCGTTGACATTTTAATTGCCATCTTGATTAATTGACCCTGTGATTAATATTAATAATGTTTTACATTTTTAACTATTCTTGCATGTAAATGTATATTTATGTACTTTTCATGCATTTTTCCTTGTTAAGACATACACCTGTAACTCTATATGTTATTACAGAATTAGTTACTAAAATTATGTTATCATTTGGTACACCAAACATGTCAGAAGACTAGCTCTTGATAGACATCTTGCAGTTGTGATATACCTACAGAATGGAACTACAATAGGACATTTTTAATTCTTCAAATATTTTCATTGCTAAACCAATCATTGTGGAGCATACTATGTTTTATCTTGAAAATAAATTGTCTTATTTCCCTTCCTAATGACATCTTTTGTAAACTGTAGTTCCTGCAGTGTAACCAAAGTGGAAAATAGGCAGGACCAAGATTGAAGCTCGGAAATGCAGGCTGACACAAAATGGCAGCTAAGACAAGCTGAAATAAAAAATAGTGTAAATTTTAAAACTATTTGAAAGTAGCATTGGAGCTTCCAATAGACTTGTTTCACTACGCCCCATTAGGTGTCATAGTGGTGAAAAAGGATATGGCCAAAAGGCTGTCCTTATATTTTTTCTGATAGGTGTCCACTTGCCTACAATAGTCACTTCAGGGAAGTATGCAGATAAGAAAACCCATCAAGCAACAGATAAGGACACCAATCAGTACAGTACCCCTGGGCAGATCTTTTACCTTCCCCTGGACACCTGATAGGTTTAGCGGAACCTGTTCACCATCTGTGTTGGGGAACTTTAAGAGTTAATTCAGCAGAACTCTAGCTTTCTGTGTCCAGGACCAACTGTTTTTCATTTCATACAGGATTAAAGAATAGTTAAACATAATTTGAGAATACACAAACTGCACAAAGTTTGAACACTGCAAATTTTTTACATTAACTTCTGGTTGTACATGGGATGGAGGGGGATGGGAAGGAGACACACGGGAGGTAGAGGTGGGGAAAAGACACGGGGGGGGGGGTTGGCCAAGACATGTGGCGGGTTGGCCCATTCCAGCAATGAGCTGCAAAGCTGCTCATTGTGCAGCTCGAGATGAGCGCCCAAGGCGCTCATCGTGGGGCCCGTAAAGTAGATGCTGGGAGGGGCTCACAATGAGCTCCAAAGGCGCTCATCGGGAGACCCGCAAGTTACAGGGGGAAGAGCCAAGCATTGTCTGGCTAACAGCATTGCCAGCTTTCAAATTTTATTCCCGTCATTTTTGACAGGCAATTTCCTAGTATTACTATAATAATGGTAACCCTCTCTCATAATATACAAATTCACATGTAATATTACCAGTACAATGAACCTGCCCACTGTCTTTTTTTCTGTGTACCACTAACTGTGAATCTCCTCACAAACCTAAAACTATCTTTATATAAATACTGATTTTATTGCTAATCCGTAAATAAATAAAAACGTGAAACCACATTGTATTAGTATTCCAGTGATTGATTATATCTTGCTGTATGAATTAGGGATATTTACCGTATGTCTCACTTTGAAGGCTGGTAGAACCCAAACAAAGTTCTCAAACTGTTCCATGGAACCGGGAGTTTTGTAGGATTTCCACAAGACTCATAAAGGTTACACTCTGTGGTTTTGTGTTAACTGTGAAAGTTGTGAGCTTTTAGATAGGGATTTTGATGGCTTCTGTGAGCCATTTTGGAATACTTCCCTTCATTTTGGAGCCTTTTGGCTTACTATCAGTTAGGGTTTAATGGCAGAAATAATGTGGGAAACACAACTGTAATCTTTTATATTATTTTTTTTTTTTTTTTACCTCACAGGTCTTTGACACAACAACGGCTTTGAACCAAACCGTGGAGCCAAATCTTCAAGACCTGGAAGTAATGTTTACAAAACAGACAGACTACCTTCATATTGTCCAGAAGCTTCAAGGACTGCTTTATACCCTAGTCCAACAAACCTCTGAGATCCCCTTCTGGAAACATTCAAACATCTCCCTAGATGATCTTGCAGGACGCATAGATCTGTATGACTGGTACAGGTAAGTGAGTGACCATCTCCTAAGACTGAGGGCTATCATAGAGTGAGTTACACTTCTGTTTATTTCGATTGTCAAGTGACCTATTAATGGTGACAACCTTTCAAGAGAACTGGAAAGAGATGCTGTCTGCATCGCCAGTTCCTCTCATTCCTCTCCAGTAAGTAAAACCGTTAGGAACATAAGCACATGTTTCCTGTAAAATCAAAAGGAATAAAATAGTTAAACATTAAAAATTATATATATTTTTTTAACTTTCTACAACTATTTTTCCATTATGAAGACAAGCTCTTCATAAGGGCATACTCTATATATGACTAAGTTCAGGTTGCAAACCTTTCTGCAGCCTTTCAGTGAAAGCAAGTTAAGTAAATTGTATCGTCTCCTTACACTAGACAGGTAAACAAACATGATGGCTGCCACCATCACTGCATATAATAGTTAAAATGGACATAGTGTGGATGTTGCATGGAATGAATATTCACAAATATTTTGTGACGGCTTAACCTGTAACATTTTAACGAAACATAACTACAAAGCAAGACGTCTTATAGATCTCCAGGCACTGTGCAAGAAAGTGACACAGCAAAGGTTCCAATTATTTAAAAATAAGGCGTACACATACAATTGATTAGTATTGCAATTGGAGGTTACCTTTTTAAGTGGGACTGTTAGATAATTGAGCATGCAATTTGAGTATTTTAATTGTGAATTATAGACCTCCCTCATTCTTATGTATCTTTAGCTAACAAATTAAAGGGACTCCCAAAAAAGTAGTTTTTTAGAGTGTGAAAAACTAGCTGGAGGAACCGAAATGTCCCAGTTACTGCAGAAACTAAAATGACAAATAAATATAATCAATTGTGATTGCTTATTATTACAAATTTGAAGTGGAAGTGTGTTAACATTGATATAGAAGTTAGATCATTTATATATCAAATGAAAGATCCGTCATCTGAGGTATTGGCTTTATCAGCAGCAAATCACTAAGCTTAAAAATAAGGAATAATACATTAATACATTTTTACAGTTTTTTTCTCTCACTTTTACTGGTTTTTAAAGACTATTTAAAAGAGACCTTTAACATTGAAACAATTAAATAGAATTATTAAACATTTCACAATTTTTTACTGCCCATCATTATTGTCTCTATCAACATGATTGCTAATTTTTATTAATTGCTGCCATAACCTCAGAGGGTGTATCTGTTAGTTAAAAGGATATGGAAGATTCCCTGTTCTTCATATTAAAATAAACAACGTAAGTGTTTATTTGCATATCTAAACATATTTTTTTTAACAAAAGCTTAAAAGCTCTGTTTTTAGTCATTGAACTGTTCCAAATAGTCCCACAAAAGGTCTACCCCAGCAGCTCATGCACACAGTGTCTATATTGGTACTAGATGCACTCACAGACTGTTTCTCAACAGTATTTATTTTAATATTAGAACCATCAGTATATGTACAGACTTCTATAACAATATTAAAGTACTTTGTGACTACAGCCAGTTGTAACTATGTTTGTATGTATGTGTTTCATTCATATACTAAATGGGACTTTAAAAATGTAGGGTACAATTTAGTGTACTTCTTGTGATAAATCCCAAATCTTCCTAAACTAGTTACAGAGGAATATAGCACCCCCTCCTAACCTCATTTAGTCACAGACCTGTATTTATTTCTGAAGTGTCCTTGAATTAAACCAGATGCTTTTAATCGAGTACCAGTTCTGCTCATTAGTTAGGTTATGAAACACTCCATTTAACACACATTTTAGTTTCTTTCTTCCAAAAATACATTGTTGTTCTTGGCTGTTATCCCAGTTCACATTATCTAATCAGATTAAATGTGCTCACAATGACTAGTTTTTGTGTAATGCTGGTTGCGTTTAATCTGGATTTTTTTTATTTTGTATTACACTAAGGCATCATTAAATATTTAGTGTTTTTTCACAATTCATGACTCATACCTGTTGTAATAAACGTTAGAAAACTACCTCCTAAAAGAAATGCACAATAAACTATTAGTTATAGCCTAATTTGTAGTTTTTCTTCTGTTAAGGATAAAAGACCACTATTGGTTCTGTAGTGTATTAACAGTCACATATACTCATTCCCTCCCATTAGAGTTTGACTCTTCTCACCACTTGCACTGTTGAAACTGTGACTGTAAATGCACTATAATAAACATGGTTGTCTCATACTATTTACAGCTTAAATAGTAATTGAGGTTGAAAAAATACTTTTAGTCCATCAAGTTCAACCATTTTAGATCTCCTCTGATCTTTGTAATATGCAGATTAATTGTTAATTGATCATTGATCCAGAGGAAGGCAAACAGAAAAAGATACCCCATTGAAACATCGCCAGTTGTCTCAAAGGGCGGGGGGGGGGGGGGATACTTCCTGACCGAAGATACTGGCAATTAGATTCCTCCATGGATCAATACTCCTTCTCTAGTTATCCAGGATGTTACTGAATGCCCTTTTTATTCAAATATATATCCAATCCCTTTTTATAGTTATCTATCGAATCAACACAACTTCCTTTGGTAGAGAATTTTACAGGTTACATTTAGATCTGCTTTAGATCTTTAAGTTTTGATTGTTTTTTTGTTTTATCCTGCTATCTAAATATAACTTAATGTAGAAATGGAGACTAATGAGATTTAAAGCCATCTCTCTGCATGAATAAACCCTAATGTATATGGCCCTCATTCAGTTGGCCAAATCACAATTACATGAGCCCTTAATGGAGCCCGTAAAGGTTACTGATATTCAATTGGTTACTTTTAGCTACTCGCATTATATTTGCATTTTACAGGCTCAAAATTACTGCGGTTGTCAAAAACGTAACTCTGTCTTATCTCCTCAATTAATGTTTCAAGGCTGCAAATGTTACCAGCGCTAAAGGCAATCCATATTTAATTACAACAAATCAACAAGCCCACAATTGCCTTCAAACCTGTAAATGGCAAATGTATGAAAAAAATATACAAGTACTAGATAGGACTCGCAAGTGGGTTAAACACCTGTTTGTAACACTGCAAAAGCAAATAAACACACACTGCTGTACTTAAAAATGCTGTAAAATCGAATTAACTACACAACAGTCTGTAATAAAAAATGTATTTCTTTTACGTTTTATTTCCGTGCTTTATCGATTCCGGGGATTCAAGGAGTTAATACATATCATGGAATCTGCATGGACTAGAATAGTTGCTTTAATTATTTTCATTGATTTCTACATTTCTGGATTGCGAGCCCAATCACCAGTCGTACTTCTAAACACTAATTAATTGTAGGTTAAACTTCATGATTTACTAATGTCATGATGACATTCTCATTTACTACTGGCTCTGTCTAAAAAGTAACTTACGAGCTTGCTTAAATGATCATGCCCTGAAAGGCTACTTACGGGTTTATGGTTTGCGTGTGGAGGCTGTGAGCCTGTAATTACGGGTTAGTGACAATTAAATAATCTACTTCTGTAAAAAAATGTTTAGCCCGCAGCCAAAATGTTAGGTTCCATGTAATTACGGGCTTGGAATTAGATATGGCTCTAAATCTCTAGATAAAATGCTATTTGTTTTGGTTAATATATCCCAGATATATAGGAGCCTGCACCACTTCCTCATTCAGTCCACATTCCAGATCATCAGCTGATATAAATTGATTTAGGGGTGGATTCATGCGCTCTAAAAGTGCAAATACTTTATCTCCACCAGCAGCTGCAAGTTAAAAACCAGGAACACTTTTCCCATGTGCTTTGCAACCCCATCTAATGTTGCAAAGCTTCATTGGGCTTTTAAGGGTTTTCAGTGGAGTTCAACATGGAAAAACGTTCATAATGACTAATAAATCTTGTGTATGAAAGCGGAAGTGAATGCCAATTAACTGAAGGTCAAAGTGCATATTAGGTTACACGTTGCTATTCTCAATACCACTTGGCTGTTTCTTATAGGCCATGGCAATAAAACTATAATTAATACAGTATTTTGTTCGCTCAATCACAATGAGGACAATCTGCAGCCACAGAAAGCCCAGCTATCCTTCAGCAAGATGCCAACAATTGTTCAGCTTCATGTGCTTTTGGTTAGTGGGTGACATTTAAAAAAATGTAATGTCGATACGTCCAGTTATATTCTGTTACTCGGCTTTGGACTGAAACAGTTACACTTATTTTAAAAATGACTGTTCTGGTATTGATTTTAGTTTTTATAGAAATGTTCTAACTATGATTATTTAGTTATTTTTCCTCTGTGTAATTACAATATAAAATCTACACTTCAATTGCTTATAACAAGCAACTTGTCTCTCCTTTCTCCCTGTATGCTCCCTTCATGGTGCCATCTTTCACATATGTTATCTGGCACACAATGTTTTGTGCGTATGTAAGGGCTTCACGCTATTCATTATCTGTTTGCACAAAAATGATAATCATGTCAGTATAAACCGTATTTGCAGTCTGAATGCAGCATGCCAGATAACATATGTGAAAGATGGCACCATGAAGGGAGCATACAGGGAGAAAGGAGAGACAAGTTGCTTGTTATAAGCAATTGAAGTGTAGATTTTATATTGTAATTACACAGAGGAAGAATAACTAAATAATCATAGTCTGAATGCAGCATGCCAGATCACAGATATGAAATATGGCAGCATCAATGGGAGCATACAGGGAGGAAGATCTAGATGCTGACAAGTTGTTAGTTTGGTTGGCTATTTTAAAGTAAATGAAGTATACGTTTTAAATAATTATTACATTAAGAAGGAAAATATTAAATAAAACCAGTTTGAACATTGTGCATAAAATAAATTGAATTAAAGGACTACTGTAGCTTTTGTGTAGTAAAATCAGTACAAACAACTTTTACACAGCATTTTGATTGTTTTATCACCATCATTAGGCTTGGGCTCCTCCTACATCTTTTACAGACTGTTAAACTTTTATCACAGTGCTTTAAAACCTATGGAGACAATTTTGCTATTTTCAGTATGAATTTCTTTTCACCAGCTAGTATCCATATCTTAAAAACAAGATCTTCAAAATAATTAAAAAAAAAGTAATAAATAATAAAAATCATAAAAAAAATATATAAAAATAAATAATGTAGATATTGCAAGCCACCTAACACATTATGACTTAATAAATATGAGATTTAGGAGGCCTGGGTATGAGCGTGGTATGTTTTTTGTTTCATCAATGCAGACCAACATTTAGCGTTACTGATTGTATACTAGCCCGATTTAACTAGAAGCTTGCATCTCACGGTTTAGAGCCGTATGTCTGCGGGCCTCCTGTGGGCTTGAACTCTGCTACAATTACGGTGCTATTCAATTGAACAAGCCTGTAAGTTACGGGCCGAAAGCCAAAACAGTAAACCATGCAGTTGTATTTAGCATTTCAGGACGGAAACATGTCAATTAAGCAGGGCCATAACTACCCATTTAGAAACAGTCAATAGAAAATGAGACCATCATCATTAAGTCAATAAAACATGGAGCTTACATGTCAATCAATTAGCGTTTGGGGGTCCGATTTTCAACCGGACTCACAAAACCGCAAAATACAAAATAATAAAAATGAATGCCAATACTGTTCTAGTCCATGTGGGTGGCCTGATATGTATTAACTCATTGATTCCCAAGATCGATATAACCCCAAAATGAAACTTTAAAAATTGTTGGGTTTTTTTGCCGATTTGCAAGCTTAATTGTGCAATTAATTCTAATGTCTTTCATCGCTTTCGCCGTCATTTACAGTGCAGTATTTAATTTTTATTTGCATTTACAGTGCTACAGACAGGGGTTTATTCCCCTTGCGAGTCCTATCTGGCACTCGTAGGATTTTCTCCTACATTTGTCGTTTTAGGGGTGTGAAAACATTTGCAGGCTTGGGGAGTTGTAGCAATTGAATAGAGATTTGCAATTTTAGCACTAGGAACTCTTGCGGATGTGAAAGATCAAAGGCTTTGATGGGCTGTAAATTCCGGTTTTAACAACCGCAAGGATTTCAAAGCCGTAACACGTAATCCGTTTTGTAGCCCGCAAAAAAGACCCCAATTAAATAGCAAAATAACTTACAGCCTCCATTACGGGCTACTGTAAGTTGCAATTGCTCAATTGAATCTGGCTCATTGTTTGTAAACACCTGTGTTCCTTCTCTTAACAGGTGGTTGGGATATCTTGGCCTTCTCCTTTTCAATGTCCTCATCTGCTTGTTGGTGCTCTTCGGTCTTATTCGGAATTCTAAAGCCATACTGGTGGGGTAAGTACCTGGACTGGTGTGTCAAACACATTCACAGACTCTCACTCTCTCTCAATCTAATTTTCCTTCCACACTTAGCTCCTTCCAATCTCCCTCCTTCCCCTCTCTGTCTCTGATCCTCTCTTCTCCTCTTCTTCATCTCATTCTTCCCGTCTTTCCCCTCTTTCTCCTTCTCCACCTCCCTCTATTTGCCTATCCCCTCTTTCTCTGCTTCTTTCGTCTCCTTTTCTGTTCTTCCTCTACCTCTCTCTCACACTCTGTTTTCCTCTCTCCAATCTCTCTCTTTCTTCCTATTTCTGATTTCTTTCTTCCCCTCCCTCTGTCTTTCTTGTCCCTCTGACTTCCTCATTTTCTCTCTCTCCTCTACCTTTTTTCCCTCTCTCCTCTCCTGATTTCCTCCATGATAAGTATTACATATTCAAGAAGGGGAGGGACTGGGATTTGAGATTTAGATACAATATTAGCAGCTGTCACCTTCCCATGCCCCTCACATAGGGAACTGCATGTATAATTGCAAGCTTTTCTTGTCCTGTTCTGTGATTGCTCCCCTATACTTAGGGTAAGTGTTCGTATCATGGCAGCTTCCCATATACTACTCTACAAAAATTAAGATTTTCTCTGAAAATCCTTTATTGCCCATTATTTATGGTACTGTTGTTGTTGTTATTTTGTTGCATACCTTACAAACATATGAAGTTTGTTGTAACAACAGCTATGACTGATAGGTGAATGGATCAGAAAGGCTGACTGGTGGTTAAAAATTGTAAACGTCAATATATATTTACTGTAAGAAAATGCATTTTTTTTAAAATAACGTTCACTTAATAAAATTACTTATTACTACCTACAGTTTTAAATTCTACCATATTTAAAACCTCCGCTGTGCCACTTTAAGTGTTACTCTTTTGATAACCTCCCCAGTGAGCTTTTACTAATCAAACAAGTGTTCCAAAAGTTTGTCTTAGAACGACAGTCCAAAATATATATAAAAAAAACTCCATTTAAAGTGTAAGCACACCGCGCAGCTAGTGCTGATTAAAGCCTGCCAGTTATTTTTTGAGATGTAAAGGTTTTAAGTCATTTTGCCTTTTTGTAAAAAGCCTAGTTAATTATTATTATTAACCAAGTGCTTCAAAAGTATGTCAACGTAATGTCTATTCAATCTCTTGGCCATAAGTGAAGTAGCAGGCCGTTGGCCAGTAAGGTATATTTATGTACATTTATTTTTTGGGGTATTACTGCTTAAGCACTACAGGAAACTTGATCTTTTGATAGAACATTACAAGTGATTTGTCCAGACAGCCCCAGTTGGCTTTTAGTACCGTAGCTGCGTTCTAATCAAACCATCAAACCGTGAAATCTTCTCTAACGCAGAGGAATCTTATTCACCCAGCCAAACAAAAACAGCATTTGTCTTGCAGAGGTTAGTATCTAATGCATTCAGTCCCAAAGGCATTGAGATGCTCGATGGGTTAAATCTTTTTTTCCTAAGCGTAATTAAAGTCTGCAAGGTTTATTGGCTGGAAAAGTACAATCATTGATGAAGGTAATCTATACTTCCAACTCTTAAATAATACAAGGGCTATTAATCAACTGACCACCTTAAGGGGAAATCCATTTTAATGCTGTTTTGTTTTGTAAGGTATTCTTTTTACAGATAATGTAATTTTGGAGGCCATAGTTATTTTACTGCTAAAAACAATCAGATTGTCCCAGCTAGCTCAGAAAGCTGTTCAAGCTTCCATTACACAGAGTTAAAGGGACGCTGTTAACCCCAAAAACAAGTTGGTTTCCTCTTAAAGAGCATGGAAAAGTTGCTATAGATTGTGACGTTACTGTGGTCTTTTAACTAGCATATGCAATTACGCAGTGCAGGGATACGTTTTCCGCTTCATATGTTTGTTACGCATGTAATAAGCTAAGAGGAGTTTAGAGAAGCTCTTAGTTTTAGCAGCCCCTTCTTGTGTGTGCGAAATTCCATATTGGAATTCTAGAGAACTGCTGGAGCCAGCGGGGTGAGTCTACTGTGAGTTGCACTTCCATGAAAGACTCCACAGTTAGTCAATATCTATTTTCACTGTAAGTTTTCTCCAAAACGATCACATTTTTAATCGCAATCAATTGAAAAGTTGTTCAGTTTATTAATATTAACTTTTACTTATTATCATTATATTGTAATATAAAATCTACAGAAAATGCTTTGATAATTTTTATATAATAAACAACCATTTAGATCAGGGCCTTCTCTCTCTCTCTCTCTTTACATTCTTTCTCATTCATCTTTGTTTCCTTCTTTTTCTCTCCTCCGCTTCCTCTATCTGACTCCTCCCTTCTCTTGCACGCTCTCTCTCTCTCTGTCTTCCATTTTCTCTCTCTCCCCCACTCTTTTACTCTCCCTTTTCTCCCCCACTCTTCTATACCTCTCTTCTATTTATTGCCTCCCTCTCTCTCCACTATCACTTTTTCCTTCTCATTCACATTCTCTTATCTCTGTGCCTTCGTCTCTTTCTCTTCCTGTTTATCTCTACGTCAATCTGTCCCCCCCCCCCCTGCCCCCCCACTCTCTCTACACTCCTCTCTCTTTCTCTCCCTGTCGATCTCTGTCCTCCTCTTTCTGTCTCTCTCCTCCCTCTCCCCCACCCTCGACCCTCTTTGGCTGTCTTCCTCTCTCTCCCTCACTCTTTCTACCCTCCTCATACTGTCTCCCCCTCTCTCTACCCTCCATCTTTCTCTCTCCTCCCTCTTTATCACCCCCTCTTTACCCTCCACATTCTCCCTCTACTCTCTTCTCCCTCTTTCACCCTTTCTATCATTTCTACACTATATATCTCTAGTAAGATTGGAAAACTGTTTTGTAGTAAGTGGATCTAGAGGATTACATGTATTATCCTTTATCCCTCACTAGTCTGGCTGAAATTTTATTTGCACTGTGAAATATTACAGCTCTGCACATTGTTATAGCATCACTGCCGTCCCGGGGTTAGTGCCAGGAAAAGTCGGCCAGTAAGTTTATTAATTTGCTATGTTTATATCTATTAAATATGATCTGTACTACTGACGATTCACAATGAATTAATTTAGGAAAGCAGGAGGTCTTACTGTCTTAAATGGACACAGAAAAGGTATATATTCTCTGAAATTCAAGAAATTCAAACTATACATACAGTGGATATAAAAAGTCTACACACCCCTGTTAAAATGTCAGGTTTCTGTGCTGTAAAAAATGAGACAAAGATAAATCATTTCAGAACTTTTTCCACCTTTAATGTGACATATAAACTGTATAACTCAATTGAAAAACAAACTGAAATCTTTTAGTTGGAGAAAAAAAAAAGAAAAATAATGTGGTTGCATAAGTCTACACACCCTCTTATAACTGGGGATGTAGCTGTGTTCAGAATTAAGCAATCACATTCCAAATCGTGTTAAATAGGAGTCAGCATACACCTGCCATCATTTAAAGTGCCTCTGATTAACTCCAAATAAAGTTAATCTGCTCTAGTTGGTCTTTCATGAAATTTTCTTAGTTGCATCCCACAGCAAAAGCCATGGTCCACAGAGAGCTTCCAAAGCATCAGAGGGATCTCATTGTTAAAAGTTATCAGTCAGGAGAAGGGTACAAAATAATTTCCAAGGCATTAGATATACCATTGAGCACAGTGAAGACAGTCATCATCAAGTGGAGAAAATGTGGCACAACCGTGACATTACCAAGAACTGGAGCTCCCTCCAAAATTGATGAAAAGACTAGAAGAAAAGTGGTCTGGGAGGCTACCAAGAAGCATACAGCAACATTAAAGGAGCTGCAGGAATATCTGGCAAGTACTGGCTGTGTGGTACATGTGACAACAATCTCTCGTATTCTTCATATGTCTGGGCTATGGGGTAGAGTGGCAAGACGAAAGCCTTTTCTTATGAAGAAAAACATCCAAGCCAGGCTACATTTTGCAAAAACACATCGGAAGTCTCCCAATGTGGGAAAAGTTGTTATGGTCTGATGAAACCAAGGTTGAACTTTTTGGCCATAATTCCAAAAGATATGTTTGGCGCAAAAACAACACTGCACATAACCAAAAGAACACCATACCCACAGTGAAGCATGGTGGTGGCAGCATCATGCTTTGGGGCTGTTTTTCTTCAGCTGGAACTGGGGCCTTAGTTAAGATAGAGGGAATTATGAACAGTTCCACATACCAGTCAATATTGGCACAAAACCTTCAGGCTTCTGCTAGAAAGCTGAACATGAAGAGGAACTTCATCTTTCAGCATGACAACGACCCAAAGCATACATCCAAATCAACAAAGGAATGGCTTCACCAGAAGAAGATTAAAGTTTTGGAATGGCCCAGCCAGAGCCCAGACCTGAATCCGATTGAAAATCTGTGGGGTGATCTGAAGAGGGCTGTGCACAGGAGATGCCCTCGCAATCTGACAGATTTGGAGTTTTTTTGCAAAGAAGAGTGGGCAAATCTTGGCAAGTCAAAATGTGCCATGCTGACAGACTCATACCCAAAAAGACTGAGTGCTGTCATAAAATCAAAAGGTGCTTCAACAAAGTATTAGTTTAAGGGTGTGCATACTTATGCAACCATATTATTTTATTTTTATATTTTTTCTTCCCTCTACCTAAAAGATTTCAGTTTGTTTTTCAATTGAGTTGTACAGTTTATAGGTCCCATTAAAGGTGGAAAAAGTTCTGAAATTATTTATCTTGGTCTCATTTTTTTACAGCAGAGAAACCTGACATTTTAACAGGGGTGTGTAGACTTTTTATATCCACTGTATAAAAAACATTTATTTGTAATTGGGTGTTATTAAACTTTTTTATTAGTGGAAGTGTTTGAAACGTTTACTGAAAAATTCCTCTCTTTACTACTAACTTTACCAAAGGTGATTAGCAAATTCACGAAGAGCATGAAGAACTGGCCCAGTCGTTTTTTAAAGGTCACTGTCGTCCAAAACATTCTGTCCTCAATTAAAAGGTTTCTATGTTTCAAAAGGAAAATAAATTATAATAATGTAAGAAAATGAACACTAAAATAATAGACAAGTGTAAGAGCGTAAGTGTAAATAAGAACTCACAGAGATCCTGTATATTGTGCTTTCTTATCCGATTTACATTAAACCAATTGTAACAAGCACAGTATTTGGCAGCTAGACTCACTGTCCATGCATTTTCTAAAATATATCTGGACCGAAGAGGAGAAAACAATCCTGCACTGTATGTGTGTGTGTGTATATATATATATATATATATATATATATATATATATATATATATAATGTAATTTTTCTACTCTATAGATTATTTTATTGCTAGAAAAAGTCTGTATATTTATATTAATTTAGGCTTCCTTAATGTAATTAACACATAAAATATACATTCACTAACTTCTAAAAAAAAAAAAGAAGCCCTCAGAGTAACCGATTCTCACTTTCCGCATTTCTTGCTGTGCTCCCTCATGACAGCTGCCATGTTGCACAGCTGTGGCCTAAAGCCATGCAAACAAGGGAAGGGGCTTCACACTACCAATATTTTAAGTCACAGCTGTGCAACGGGACAGCTGTCAGTAGGAAGAACCACATGAAGGTGGGGGGGGGCTCAAAAAGTGATACTTTGATATACTGGGGTCTTCTTAAAAGTAATTGAACTGTAAATTATATATCATGATTATATTGAAGAGGATAAAACTAAATATGTAAAAGATTTATAGAAAACAAAATGCATAACTAGTTCCTTTAACATGATTGGATATACAGGAAATGTTACATATCACTGCTATAAAGATAGTAAATCACGGTTTAAAATCCCATACATACTGTATAGGAATATATTTAAAAATAAATAAATAGTCGCCTTCCTCTTTTTAGTTCGTTTTTAGCCATAGGGACAAAAGGCATCCCAGGATGTCTGTGATTGATTGAGAAGCCCGCATGGAGTCTCACTGTAGTGAAGGCAAAAGATGAGTGGAAGCAGCATGTATTAAAAGACCACTGTAGTTTAAATAAAACGTAATTTTTGTAACAAAAGTATTAGCTTTAGAAGTTGATTAAGTTTTGAGCATAAGGGTGCTTTTTGAGAAAATCTTAAAATTTTAAGAATGTTTCATGTGGCTTTAACAGTTGCTGCATCTTGCAGCCTGTGCTAATCTCATCTCTCAGTGGATGTAGGGGTGATGGAACCGCAAGAGAAAAATGGGATCTGTTTTATCATTAAAGCTTTTATTATTTGACACCTAACCCCTTCCCTGCACAAGATCGAGATTAGGGAGTTGCAAGGTAAACTGCAAGCCATGCTCCTGCAGAAATGTAAAAGCCCCACTCGCTCACACAGCTGCCAACAAAATCAATTCTGCTATTAGTCAGATGCACAATTTTGAAACATACTATGAAGGGACAGATAATACTATTCTTTTTTTATACATTTAAAAGTGTATTATTTAAACATTACCAAAATTGTGTTTTGCATGAAAAAAATATTTTGTTAAATCTGTTACATTAGCAGACAAGTATGACTCCTACAGCTACAGACTGTCCCTGGGTTACAGATGACCCTACTTAAGACCTGGCTTTTTGTATGAGTTTTTTTTAATGTTCTGTTTGTTTAAATAGTTTTTTTTGGATTGTTATTATTACAGTATTACACTGTATTATTATTACCACCTATGTTACCATTATAGTATTTTTTATTATTATTATTATTCATCAGGGATCCGACTTATATACAAATCCGACTTAAGAACATTCTCAGGAACGGATCTCGTCCTTAACCCGGGGACCACCTGTATATAACTGCTCATTGGTTGCTTATTTCTTTCTGCTTTGAGAGTATAATTTAAAAACACACACAGTTGTTCAGACGCAACAATAAAAATGGATTTTAATAGGTACATAATATACCTATATATATATATATATATATATATATATATATATATATATATATATATATTTACTTTTTTATGCTTTATTTTATTAAGAAGTGTTTATAAGCTCTAAAATAAAACAAATAGTCCCTATATGGGTCTACTTACTGCAGAATACGCAGACACAGATCCTGTCTGGCTGGATATGCAATGTAGTGTCCTAGCCTATTAGGAACCACGTCTCAGAAAACAAGCTGCTGAGACGTGGTTCTTGATAGGCTATGACACCATATTGCACATTCAGCTTTACAGAGTCTGTGTCTGCAAACATTGCAGTGGGTAGACCCATGCAGGGACTATTTGCATGATTTTACCCAGTAAAATCAGAGCATTTAATTGCTTCTTAATAAAATAAAGTACATTATATAAAAAATACGTAGGTATATTACATACCTAGTAAAATCCAGAAACCTTTCATGCCCCTTTTAAGTTCTGCATTGTTTGACTTTCAAAATATTTTTTCAAAGCAATATAAAATATATTTTATGTTTTATAAAATGATACCCCCAATGAATGAGACTTATTAAGTGACATGGGTATAGCAAGCTTCTTGACATGCCGTCTCCCACAGACTGTTCATTTCTTGATCTGTCATTCCTTCTCCAGGATTTCCCAGCAGTCCTTTGTTTCCTTACCCCTGAAGCTTTGGGTTCTCACTTGGCTTTCAGCTCAAAGCTGTTGAAATTCTGTAATCCTCATTATTAATTCAGAGTCTACATAGCTGTACTTTGAAGCTCCTTCACTCTTTTGTTTTATTTTTGGCGTCTGCGCAGCGGCGTCTTCAGCTCGCAGGTTACATGAGGCAATGAATTAGTCAGAAACACAAGTTTTCCCACAGAGAAGTAGGATGTGTCCGACCATAACTTTTAAAGTTCTGCATGGAACTGTTCATGTTTACAGAATCGCTGGAGTTTGGAGAAAACTTCACATATTTGTGAAGTATGTAAGAGAAAAATAATAGTTGTGTAAGCCATGAGCATAAATACATTTTTTAATAAATGTAAATTTCTGAATACTCTGTGTATAGACAGTTCCGTCTTGTGTGGCTTCAATACTTACTGCTACCTTAGAAGCTTCTCCATAGTATCATAGATCTTCCAAAGCCCAGCAAATGCATTATAATTTATTTTTTCTAATTAAAAACTAGCTGTACGGTTTTTGTTTTCCTGCCTAAGGATGTGCTTGGTGAGACTCCAATTTTGAAATTATATACATTTTATATATTTTATTTTTCAGCATAAATTGGTCCTTTAACCTACCATGGTGCCAAAAAAAACTTCCTACAGTTTATGCTGCTGGCTCCTAAATACTTTTCCAAAGCATATTGCATTTCTTTGAAGGGTATGCGTTCAGGCTTCTAGTAAATAGCTTGTCCCGGTCATAAAGACATCTTCCTGGCTAATACATTTTAGATACCCTGATTGTCACCATTATAATTATTATTGATTACTTATAAAGTATCTGGATATTGAGTAGAGCTAAATCCAGAGATAACAAGTGCAAAAACGCAGAAGACGAAAGAGTATATACTGTACAGATGGAGTTAAAGGTTAAAAAGACTACTGTAACTTACTGTAAATCACATGGTTGGGATGCATGCAACAAACTAACATTATTAGCAGCGATGTAAGTAACGGATATAAAGTATTTTCAGAGAAAATCTTGATGATTCATCTCATTAGACCTTTAACATGTACAGAAATGCAAAAGGTTATATTTTAAATTAGCACTTTATATTTCTTTTGCTTTTTATCTGATTGTTTTTTTTGTTTGTTCTTTTGTGCAGTGTGTGCCTTCTTGGCGTTCTGGCTCTGATAATAAGTTGGGCGTCCATGGGTCTGGAACTCGCCGTTGCTGTGGTAAGTAATTATTATTTAAAGGGTCCTGGAATTGCGAGAACTGGCATGCTCCATCAGATAGAGAATCATGAATCATATAGGAAAGCTCTCTAGATCTTTAAAACTGACTTATAGTTCTTGATTGTGCAACTAAGGAATCTCTCCCACTAGTAGCCAGATAGATAATGAGGGTGAAGACCTGCTTTTATGTTCCAGCCACTCAAGTGATTAGGAGCTGTGCTGAGTCAGTCCTCAAGACAGAGAAGGAAAGACAAGCTACCGTTGTGTCCAGTAGTCAGAGCTTCCTCTGTTTCTTTTATCAGGTTCTTGTTGTGTTGGAGACACTTTGTGTGATTTATCCTGTCTACTTTTCTTCACACGGCTTTCAGACCTCTATCTGATGGTACAATGCTCAGCTGGTGACTTCAGTGGCCCTATAATCTTGATAGGAGTTGTATGGTTACTTAAAGTCACACACGTGTCATAATTATACAATGGAACCTCTATATTCGGCACTGATCTGATCCTCTGGAATGGACGAATACTGAATCGGATGAATATAGAATTAATTTCAAAAATTGGAATAATCCGTTCCCAGACCCAAATCTTGTACATAAATAAAACTAGAACCAGAACTTTACCGAGGAGTGACCATGGCAGCAGCTGAAGAGCAGCAAATTCATTATTGTTTAGAAGGGGATTCACCTTCCATTCAAATATTAGTTAACACCAGTTCTGGTGATCAATATATTTTTTGTCCCTTTCCTGATGATTCACTAGCATTCTATTAGCAAATATATTGTCCAATGTTGTCTATATCTATTTTTTTATTTTTTTTTATTTTGTGACCAATAATGGTTTATTGGATGAATATAAGAGCATTTTCTTTGCCAAAAAATGACTTCTTGGATTGGTATATAGGTGCGGATGAATATAAAGGTTCCACTAAAATGTGCTATCCTGATTAACATTAACAGCCTTATTAAATTGCGATTTGGCAAATTCTAAAGTGCTCTATATAAGCACAGAGTATATTTTTTTACAGAAGTTTTTAGTTAGCGAAGATCTTGCTTTTGGATAGAAGTTCACTGACTAAAAACTTCTGTAAAAATAATATGCCATGTGCTCATATAGAGCCCTTTAAAATTTGCCAAATTGCAATTTAATAAGGCTGTAAGATTAAAAGGGATATTGAAACCTCAAATTATTTGTCTACAATACTACTGATATGGCTTGGACTAAATAAGAATACAATATTGCATTTATATATATATATATATATATATATATATATATATATATATATATATATATATATTGCATGCATTGCTCCCTTCTCTGCCAGTCTAGCTCTGTGATGTTAAATAAGCAGATTATTCTGTCCTGATGACATTTACTTAAACTGCAGGGCTCTACTAAATCATTTCTGTCGCTTCCTTCAGGGCTCCAGTGACTTTTGTGTGAATCCTGATGCTTTTGTCTCCAAAGTGATTGAAGAAAAATCCGTGCTGAGCACAGGTGACTTTTACTGACGTTGTTTTGTGAGCTTGTGATAAGAACAAATGACCATCATTCCCCACAGTCCTCTCCTGCTATTATGGGTCTCGCTAGGAGACAAATCTCGGTGTAGGTTTGGTCATAATAGAATGACTAAAAAAAGATGCTGCGTATTCTCATCTGACGTTAAACATTTTTTAAAGGGACTCTGGTATGGAAGCCCTCTTCCGTCTGAATGTAATCCACTATAATAGTTATGAGCTTTTGCGTAACGCCTGTGTAGTGTGTTCTGCGTTACTCACAAGCTACTATAGCTACATAGCGCATGCACAGTTGCGTCCAGCTCGCACCCACACATCTGGCAATGCGTGACTCATTTTCACCGGAGGGGAGGAGGGAGGGAGCCAGAGAGAGGGAGGGAGGCAGAGAGAGGGAGAGAGAGGGAGGGAGGCAGAGAGAGGGAGAGAGAGGGAGGGGGGCAGAGAGAGAGGGAGGGGGGCAGAGAGAGAGGGGGGGAGGCGGAGAGAGGGGGGGAGGCGGAGAGAGAAAGGGAGGAAGGCAGAGAGAGAAAGGGAGGAAGGCAGAGAGAGAAAGGGAGGAAGGCAGAGAGAGAAAGGGAGAAAGGCAGAGAGAGAAAGGGAGGAAGGCAGAGAGAGAAAGGGAGGAAGGCAGAGAGAGAAAGGGAGGAAGGCAGAGAGAGAAAGGGAGGGAGGCAGAGAGAGGGAGGGAGGCAGAGAGAGAGCGAATGAGGGAGGCAGAGAGAGAGCGAATGAGGGAGACGGAGAGAGAGCGAATGAGGGAGGCGGAGAGAGAGCGAGGGAGGGAGGCGGAGAGAGAGCGAGTGAGGGAGGTGGAGAGGGAGGGAGGGATGCGGGGAGGGAGGCAGAGACACAGCGAGGGAGGGAGGCAGAGACACAGCGAGGGAGGGAGGCAGAGAGACAGCGAGGGAGGGAGGCAGAGAGACAGCGAGGGAGGGAGGCAGAGAGACAGCGAGGGAGGGAGGCAGAGAGACAGCGAGCGAGGGTGAGGGGGGCAGAGGGAGGGTGAGAGAGTCAAAGAGAAAGGGGGAGAGAGAGAGGGACAGAGAACGCACTGAGAGAGAGAGGGAGGGAGCCAGAGAGAGGGGGAGAGAGAGAGGGAGGGAGACAACGCACATAGAGACAGACCGAAAAGACATTTGAACATAACATATGATACTGTCATTTATGACGAGCAAGTTACTAGTTTATATAAATCAAATGAAAACCCTATTTGGCCCCAACCCCACAAAAAAAAGTATTTTTATTTGCTTTTTATGTTTAATTTTCTCAACTGAAAAAAACCCCAAGTGAAACTTTGTCAATTGTCTCAAAAGGAGAAAAAAAAATCCTTCCTGACCCCAGATATTGGAGATTTGATTCCTCCCTGGATCAATACTACTATAGTTATCCAGGATAACCATGAATGTCCTTTTTATTTAAAAATATATGCTTTTTAAAGTTATCTATCGAATCCACTGTCACCACCTCGTTTGGTAGAGAATTCCACAGTTTAACCACCCGTACTGTGAAGAACCACTGCTGCATTGTTTTCTTGTTGGGGGTTGCATCTTCTGTTCCAGCACAGTGCAAATATTGAAAAAAAAATTGTATTATAAAATTGTTATTATGTATCTTTCCCCATATCAAAGACTATTCTAGTAGCCAGTGATCAGTACCACCGTGTGATGGGGTTGGGTCATTAGTTCTTTCAGGCGCTGCCCCTCTGATTAATAAATCAGAGAAGAAATGTTTTGTTTTTCAATGCCTACTCTACAATAGGGGTTTCCATTTTTAGAACTGGATATTTACTGTATATTTATATATTATATACTTTTGAAGAACTGGATTAGTAAAGAAAATGGAGTCTTGGGAGACCCTTTAACAGACCTACAGATGCCACAGAATTATTGCTGGCCTTTTAATTTCTCCTCCTTCCCAACTATTATACATTGCCGCTAAAGTGTCACATCTGCTTCCAGCTTACATTAGCACAGATTAGAGAACCATATGTCGGGGTTCAACTGGGTTAAAAGGAAAACTTCCATTAAAGCAACTCCCATGTGTGAAAATGGTAACCCTTTCTCTGGTTGATGGGCTTGAAAACCATTTCTATATACAATGATCTGCAGGCGCCTTTTTATAGTGAAAATATTGATTAACAGGTTACGGCTTCATCTGTGATTTTCTTCAACAGAAATTCACATAGCATAATTTAAAAAAAATATACTCTCTTAAAGGAATTTTAAGGTCATTTGAAAATTTTAGTAAATAGATTTTTTTTATGAGCACACAATAAAATTAAGGGACCATGAAAAGCATTTTTTGTTTGTTTAATCTAAAAAAGGATATTTGATAATGGTTCGCAGAGGGCTGTAATCGTTGCCAAATAGTGTGGTGTAGGGTTGTACTTGATACCAAATACTGTGGTGTAGGGTTGTCCTTGATACCAAACAGTGTGGTGTAGGTTTGTCCTTGAGAACATATAGTGTGGTGTAGGGTTGTCCTTGATACCAGATACTATGATGTAGGGTTGTACTTGATACCAAATACTGTGGTGTAGGGTTGTCCTTGATACCAAACAGTGTGGTGTAGGTTTGTCCTTGAGAACATATAGTGTGGTGTAGGGTTGTCCTTGATACCAGATACTATGATGTAGGGTTGTACTTGATACCAAATACTGTGGTGTAGGGCGCATTTGATGGATGATACTCTGGTATATGGTTGCATTTGATGTAGAATAGTGTGGTAAAAGCTTGTACTTGATACCAAATACTGTGGTGTTGGATTGTACTTGACTACAAATGCTGTGGGGTAGGATTGTACTTGACGTCAAAAACGATAGTGTAGGGTTGTACTTGATACCAAAAACTGTAGTGTAGGGTTGTACCTGATACTGTGGTGTAGGATTGTACTTGGTACACAATACAGAGGTGTAGGGTTGACCTTGATAACAATACTGTGGTGTAGGGTTGACCTTGATAACAATACTGTGTTGTAGGGTTGTACCTGATACTGTGGGGTAGGATTGTACTTGGTACACAATACAGAGGTGTAGGGTTGTACTTGATAACAAATTCTATGATGTAGGATTGCACTTGATACACAATACAGAGGTGTAGGGTTGACCTTGATAACAATACTGTGGTGTAGGGTTGACCTTGATAACAAATACAGTGGGGTAGGGTGCATTTGATGCAGGATAGTGTGGTGTAGGTTTTATAATCCATATGACATTTCATTAAAGTGTCTTTTTAGATATTTTTGTTATACATGTTTTACCTAGATTGATTAATTAATCTCCTCAATGTTATTACGATGTAACATTTGCCCTTCATTTACTTCTAAGCATCTCCCAGAGTAACCCCCGGATTTTCTGTAGCCTTCCCCTTTCTTCCATATTGCACAGTTTTGACGTCAAGCAATGTCCACAGGGGAGGGGCATCACATTTCCAAGTGTATCAAGCTGCTGCTAAGCAGAGAGTAACATGCTGTGGCGTGAGCATGGCCTTAGGTAGATGGCAGCTGCCAAGAGAGAAAACAGAAAGAAAGCAAGAATGCTTGAAAAAGTAAAATCTGTTCTAGTAAGTGATGTGGAAATTTTATATCACAATTACGTGGAAGGGAATAACATTTATTAAATAAACTAGATAAAACATTCATATAAAACGTCACTTCCATCAGAATATAAATGGATTCTGTTTAAACAATGTAAGACTTAATCACCAAAGTCCACTTGATTGAGTTGACCCCCAGATCGGGCTCAACTGGACGTCCATCTCTGAGCTGTTTTATGTTTGACTTTGTAGATCAGGCTTTTATCTATAGTGCTAGTCTCAAGTAATTTAGGAGAATGACAGTGAACCTGATAGGAATCCCATTTAAATAGTCAATAGACTATGTGATATATGGCAGACCGTGTTTTTACAGAAGGCCTTGGTCTAGTAATTCTCATGTGGAATTGATCTAGTCTTTAAAGTACACTAATTACTTTTCCAGCATAACTGGTAATTCCAATTTGTCTGAAAGCTCTCCCAACCTCATGACATCACTGATGTTTTTATAGGTTATTGATGGCTTCAACTGTAGTTAGGAATTATTTATTATAATTTAGGAACATCAGTTTGTTGGTGGTTAATACGAGATTATGAAAAGAATAAAACATTTATCTGATGTCTACTTTTACTCTTTTTAAGTGAAGAAATATATTTAAACCTTTGTGTAGATTTGCTGGAATTTATTGTACCAAAAACTTTTTAGTCTTTTTTATTTTTTATTTTTATAAACTAGAATTTAGAAAGCTAATAACTGTTGTCCATACTGTTAAAGGTCAGTGAATAATATTTCAATCACCTTTATAACCAACATAATATATTTAGTTTCAAGTTTTAATTAATGATTTATCGTTAAAAAAATCACATCCAATTATTTAAATCACATTTTTCAAAATTAAATTCATGTTCAATGATCAAACTCAGCTGCTGGTATTCATCTACTATAAGGTCTATAGGGGAAGGTTGTGTTGTCTGACGGGTAGCTGCTAAAATTTCAGACACAATGAGTACCAGCACTGTGATCTCCATTGGCTGGAGGCTTATGTTACACTGATTTCCTTTGGCAAAAGACTATTGCTGTGGGGTGGTCTATAAATCATTGTTTATTCTCTTATATCTGATTGTTCTTAAAACCTTTTTAGATGTGTCTCTCAGCAAATTACACTCCTTTATGAACTTATCAGGGTGGAGACAAACACTCTTAAGAAACGCTGATACTCTAATAATTTATTATAGCAATATTTAATATGAAATTCATATTCAAAGATTAAATATGACTTTAATTAATCATCAATCATAATTTTAAAAAATGTTCCTCTCTTGTTAGGGCAAGACAACATCTTACTTTGTTGTCATTAAAGAAGATGATAATCAAGAAAAATAGTTGAAATTGTCTGTAATATGTATTAAGGACCTAATTTAACCTAAAACACCTTTTTTTAATGTTTTATTGATTTGGTGATTGCTCAAGCTTAGAAGCTCATGTTAAATACTAAAACCATTAAAATCTTGCAAATTTTGGGGAGGTTTTGCAATGGTAAGAGGAGACTTCTAATTGTTTTTATTGTTACCCTCTGTGGCTTATTAACTAAAGTGTGACACAAGACTCAAGCTGCATTAAGGGACCATCGTTAAGGAAAATCTTCACGTTTGCACAGTTTATAATAAATTAATAACATTTGCATAAAGCCATTTTAGAGGAAAACTTAAATTTTAAGAGTTTCTGTGTAGAAAGTTTGGCGTAATTTACAGCTAGCGTACTTGCTTATCTACTAAGCAGTGGAGGGAGGAGTCAGATATGTGTGAGAGGGGAGGAGGTTTGTAATATAATTGTGCCACAAGGTCTTCTTTTCTTATTTGACACCTACCTCCTTCACCAGCACATGCTCAGAAGTAGGCTGGTGCAAGGTAAAATGGAAACCTTGCTTTTTCCATCAGTGTCCCGACCCTATCACATTGAACTCACAGATTAATTGACCTGAATAAAGGTATGTGATGCTGAAAACCAGAATTGGGACTTTCACAAAACATATAATATCAATTTGATCCTTAGTAAAAAATTTAAAAAGTTAAATTTTGGGTATGTATACTTTTGTAGAAATTATTATTTGAACAGACCTATCATTTTAGGTGATTAATTTTATTTAAAAATAGTTCAGTAACACTAGGTGCAAGATCTCTTGATCATTCTGCCTTCTATTTGATAAAACTGTGGATTGAAAGTAAGCTTCCATAAATGTAGATATTAATGATTAATAATGAGCCAATTATTTACCCCCTGATCTCTGTTCATTAAATATGGAGTAGCTATGGGAACATGTATGGTCTTGTGTTAGTTATTGATGTAGTAACTGCAGGAATACATTGTTTTCACACCAGATTTTGTCTTCTCTATTTTTCATTTAAGGTAAAAATAAACCAGTTTTGGACATCTCGATCAAATATTTTAAGGTGCATATTGCTTAATTGGCATGCACTGCTATCCAACTGTTTGAAAACAGTCATTTGAAATCTGTTCATCTAAACTAAACATGATATTGAGCCAGGACAAATATGTGGCACATGTAATGTTTTGGAAATATAAAAAAGGCCTTTTTTGTACATTTTACAGCAAAATTTTCAACCATGTTATCTCATGAACGATCAGCTCGAATCGCAGAACGGCTTGGTGTTACCAGACTGTTAGTTAATGCTGCACACTTTTTGAGAAATGATGTTTATCTGTAAGCAAGACCATGAGTGAAGCAGAGACATATATTATATGGATTTCTGATTCATCGATTGATGTTGCTATCTTTGTAGTAGTACTATTTTGAGTAGTAACTCTATTATAGAGTGAGGTTATTTTGAGGGTGTTCTATGCAAAGAAGCAGTGGAAATCCTGGTATTAAATGCTTTTGGGTTGGGTTAAAGGAAAGAGGGTGCACTAGCAAAAGCCTCCTTGAAAATCAGATTCTTAATCTGTCCCCAATCCATGATTTTTCAGATTCTTAATCAGTCCAGTCCTGTGTTTAGTCGTGTCCGACTCTCCATGACTCTATGGACTGCAGCACGCCTGGAGCATCAGTATGTTTCTGGTTGTGGTTATCCATATGGTTATCTTGGCAAAGATACTCTAATGGGTTGCCAGTTCCTTCTCTAGCGCACCACAACTCTCTACTATAACTGCCCATCTTGATTGACCCTTTATGGTGTAGCTCACAGCTTCATTGTTGTAAACAAGCCCGTTCATCACAACAAGTTAGCGATCCAGAAGGGGTCCTATTGTAGGCTTTGGCTTATTGGGCAGCTCAGTGGTCATCCGTGAATTCCAGGGTATCAACTGAATTATTGTGGATTTGTAGCTAAATTCTTGGACGCTTGGCAGTCTGTACACACACAATCTCACCTACTAGTTACTGTGTGATACCTTTACAGGGATTTTGGTTTCCAAAAATCTCATTGTAAGTCTCTGGGGCCTATTTGGTCCACTGTACATCATTATTACTTGTCCATATATGTCATATGTAAACCCCACTAATAAAAAAAAAAAGTTTTTTTTTTTTTTTTGCAATCAGTCACTTCAGGGATGTATAGCAGTTAGTTTTCTCTGCACTTCTTTGAGAACATTTCGTTCCTTTTAGCATTTCAGTGTTGCGTTACTACCCCTGCTGATCTAGGACAATGTCAAGTTCTGTAATACATATTAAAAAAAAAGAATAATAACACAGCTTGTGCTTGGCTCCTGTTTCAGATGTGAGTGGGAGATATTTGATAAAGCTGTAAAATGGCCATGGTAAGCGCCAGGTACTGTGAGCATCTAGTCAACTACTTATTAGTTCAAGAAATATGTGTTTATAAATAAAAATAATATAGTAATAATAATGTCTATAATTAAAATGGTTTTAAAATGTAATATTAATTACCTGATGTGCTAGGGCTGTCGTCATCTCCTTCCCAGCTCATGCCTCACATTGTTTGTCCTGAAGCAATGAGATAAGTGTTATTTTCATCTGGTAGGTTTGTTAATTAACCGTTGATTGGAAAATTTAAAAAAAGAAAATGGCATTGCTAACAACATCAGGTGTGTTCGTAGCACACGGTGCAATAAGTCACAACTCCTAAATAAACCAACATCATCCTTCCCCTGATGACGTTGGCTCTAACCGACAAAACGCGCGTCGGGACAGGGATGCCGGTGTGAGCACGCCAACGGCTCACCAGATCTTGCTAGTAGCAACTTTAATGGAATTAATAAAGCTCAGGATTGAGTTCTTTTAACCATGTGTTAGGTTATCGTTAATTGAGAATTTAACTTTTTTTTTTTATATACACCACTATTCCACAGTATATACCAACAGTAGTTTGGGTGTTTTAATTAAACTTTGAATGAATATCTCCTTTAATTTATTTTTAGTATCAAGGATAACTGCAAGCTGAGCTCCTGCAGAGATATAAATGCTCTTCTTACATGCACAATTTTCACCGCATTATCATCAACATCTCTATAAAACAGCAGAGGCATCACAACATGTATTTTTTTCTAGTTAAAAACTAATGTTATGACATTTTCCTTGCCTTGACTCTTTTTTTTGTTTTCTTGAATATGTATGTTTTTATTTATAATAAACTTGACTCCATTAACATCTACCATTGCTACAAATACCAGTAAATAAGAGCAAATACTTTCTCCGTTTACTGCCAAAACAGTAATTGACCAAAGTCTTTTAAATGGCGAGCCTCTGGTACGTTTAGAGTGATGTATTGTACTTTTCCTGCTAATTGATATTTAATGGCTCGGTTGAACAGTAGACAACAGTTATATCAGGAAGATTCTAAGGGGACGACAAACAGCTGGTCGGACCTACGCAGAACATATATTAATGAATTATAAATAACATCTGTCAGCTTGCATCGGATGATTGCCTTCTTTTTCTGTATCCGTACTCAAACCTGCAAGCATTGCCTATCTGGTGAGAGCGCATACAATATTCAGCTGGCTTCATTCAACTGTAAAGATCCCGGTGGCACCAGGGAATGGGAGGACATGTAGGTCTCTTCTTTATTCTGCTTATTATTGCAGTGGTTCAGTTTATTTCAGTATCCACAGTCACTGTTGTCCTTGCTTGTGAGAAGATGGTGTCATTTTATATAAATGTGCTGACTTGTATTAAACTAAACAAGCTATGAGATAGTTTACAGTTTTTTATATTAAAATTAACTGCTTAAAAGTTCTGTTTTTACTCACTAAAACTTTCCAAATAGTCCTGACAAATGTCCACCCCCAGCAGCTCATGCACACACAGTGTTTCTAATGGTACTAGATGTACTAGCAAATGAATGGCTATAATCCCATTATATTTGCATAACTAGCATGCAGTTATTATTTACTGTGTGGTTACATTTTTTTCAGGGCTGATTCTATCTACTTCTTTCTGAGGATGGTGTGGCCATTTTAAACCAACAAGCTTTTTATTAGTCCTGTAAAGTACTGGCATTTTTATCAGTCATATTCCCATTCTGCAGATAGAAGCTTCCTTTGCTTTCAAAGTCCCCTTCCACCTCAAGAAATTGATCAGCAGAAACCAAAATGGTCAATTCCACTGCAGCTTAATCACATATATAGTTGTCAGCAGTGCGTGTTGGCAAAAGTTGTTGCTAACGCTGCGGCCCTCACGAAGCGAGGACCGTAGTTGCTGGCAAGGAGCGCCATAGGCGCTCATCCCTACGACGGGACTTACACCGCAAAATTTACGGACTTAGCATCCACAAGTACGAGCCGCGGGACTCAGAAAAAAAAAAAACATTACAAGCTTGCAAAAATACGACCTTAGCGCCTGAAACCCACGCACATGAAAACATTAAAAACACAATAAATACACATAAAAAGCTTACCCACAGACAGGGGGCACCCAGGACCTCTGCAAGCTTGAATTTAAGTACAAATTCAAGAATTTAGAGACCCGAAAATCCCCTAAGCGAGAGAAAAAATGGGCGCCGAAGAAAACGACCCTAAACACGTAAAACACCACGAAACACATACAGATTTTCCGAAAAATCCATACGAGGTCCTAGACACACTATTAACAAGGACGCAAAATCATCGACAGCCGCGTACCACATACACATTAGCCACCATTTTACAACACTAACTTACACAAAGCGGAAGTACACTGCTACCCTAACAGATTTTCCTTCCCCACGCAGCCTATTTACACTGCACACATTCCACATCCACAACAGGGAAAACTGACATTGTATGCTGCAGCAACATCAAAACAGATTGCCAGCTCTTCAACTCAATGCTTCCTGCATATATTACTTTAAAATAGGTAAAGTATATTCATTTATTAATTATTTCATTAGCATCCAAAAAAACGACTGCCAACGCTGCTCATAGCACACAAACAACCAACAGCCTCGCAATGAACACCCGAGGCCCTCATTGCGAGCCACGCGATGAGCGCCAAAGGCGCTCAGCACGAGGCTCGCAATGAGCGCCGAAGGATCTCGGAACACCAACAAAATGAATGTCTCAACCAAACACCATTACCTGCCTTACAATCTTATTGACGTCATTTTTTGACGGGCAAGTCGCTAGTTGCATATAAAATGTAATAAATTAGAGGCTGTACTATTTTTTGTTTATTACAGTCAACTTATTTTGTTGTCTTCAAATGTAGTTTTTTTTATCAATACATCGCTCAATTAACTTTATAAAGAGCACAGGTCATTATTTATGTTTGTGATAGGTCATATAAATATAGAATTGCAATGTATTTGTACCCTATTTTGTCATGAACTTCTATAATCAAACTCTCTTTAAAAAAACAAGCATGTTTTATGGGAAAATTACCTCACAAAAAACACAACCATAATGCCCTTTGTCAGAATGAACCTACAGTAATTACTGCTGTGTATGCTGGGCAGCGTCTGCCTATGATTGGCGCTCTGAAATGAATAAACCCGAAGCCTCTCAGATGTCTATTTCCACGTTCCCAGTTTATTGTCCTCCATGACAGCTCTGTCATACTCCAAGAACATTGATGAGGAGAGAGAGTGCAGTCCTTAAGTACCTTAGTCATTGAATGTTATTCAGAAATATTACATTTTACTACAGTAAAAGTGCATGGCAATGAGCATTTTAGGGAAGTGGAAAAGGTTCTCAATCCTGCAGCACCATTTTCTATAGCTAGTGTTGTTGTGGGGGCTGCACAGAGGCCATTTTGAGTTCATGGGGCCTGTCAGTACTTTTGGAGCTAAAATGGATTCCCTGGTTTAATGTATGTGGCAAATACTACTTTATATTTTGTGGAGATTAGTAATCTGAGATACTAAATTCCTTGGCTTGAAAGCTGGAATCGTATCAATAAATGAAACATGCCTTGTTAATGGGGAAAAAACCTGTAAAAAGTGTGCATATGTAATCGTTTCTGTGGGACTGTTGTGACAAGATGTGGTTATCTTTATGGATATGGCAAGATGCACTTTCTTGAATATAAGATGCGCAGAATAGAAGGCACAGCAGCATCATTTATATTAAGAATATAAGATGCTGGTGATTTGTGTGACTTTTTCTTTACTAAAGTCTTATTTTGCAGAAAATGCAGCAATTGGGCTTGAGCGATTTTTATGTTTAACTCTTCAGAAGCTGTTTAATACTAATTTATCAAATGCATTTACACGTAATATTATTATTATTTTATTATTATCTTTATTTATATTGCGCCAACATATTCCGTAGCTCTGTACAGGGCAAAAAACAAACTTAACACCTTATAAAGAATGGAGGGCCCTGTTTTTGAGCTTATAATCAAATGTACATAGAGCTTGTTTCCAAGACACGGACACACAATTGAAAACTCGCAAACTTACCATCTAAGTCTAATGTGTCTGAGACTAAGGGCAGATCTTCAGATGTGACTGCCTGTCCCATTGTGTTTGGATAGTGTATCATGATCCTATAAGTTGAAAAAATACAATAAAAATGTCCTTGTCTGGTGTAATTTTTCAGATTAACTGGAAATTCTAACGTTTTTTGTTTAAATCTACTGAAGTATCATAAATCAGGGTTTAACTTATTTTTTAGTAACTCATTAGCAATTAAACGTTAATGTTTCAGAGACTAGCAGAGCTCCCTATCTGCACCCCCTATTAGGTGTCCAGTGGATTGGGGGAGAGCACCTGCCCAGGAGGCTGTCCTGTTCCACACCTCTACACCTGAAAGGGGGTGGAGAGAGGTATGTCTGTTGATGGCTAAAACACTAAAGTTAAAATGTAGCTATATTGAGATTAATTATTCAAATGGTTCTGATCAGTTATTAAATAAAAGCATGGAACTCTATTGTATGGGATGCATTGAGACCCTTATAATTCTTGAGACTTGAAAAACAATGATGTAGAGGTGGTTGAGGTCTTAGAGACAGTGGGCCTCATTCAATTGCGATTTGGCCAATTGAATATGGCTCTAAATAAGCACATAGCATATTTTTTTAAAATAAGTTTTTAGTTAGTGAAAACCTTTCTTTTGGATAGAGGCTTACTAACTAAAAACTTCTTTAAAAAATATATGTTATGTGCTTATTTAGACCCCTATTCAATTGGCCAAATTGCAATTGAATGAGGGCCAGTGTATATACACATACTTGTGTAGTCAGACCTGCTAATCAGATGATAGACTGTGCCTCAGAGATAATACATAATTATTAGTGTCATGGCTGTATTATTATGTATAACCTATTCTTGGTCTTCCCCTTGCTCACAAGAAAGGAGCTGTGAAGTATAAAACTGGATGTGCCTGAGAAATAAAACTCGTTAACATTCTGAAGTGAAGCGAGACTTTAATTAGCTGTGGGCAGGGTGATGTTTACAGGCTCTTATCTCAGCTGTAATTTACAGCAAGCCCATCAAACATGGTGTATCCCAGGGTGCCTGTTACCCTTCACTGGGATTAATGCAGGATCCTGTTAAGTCTGTATTTGTTTGCAAGGTGATCTGTACTGTCCTTATCTGCACTGTAAATCAAAGTGGGGACCCCAACCCTCCTATTTCTGTTAATTCAAATATTCAGAACGGTTTACTGTATAAAAGTGTTGAAATGTAGCATAAACATTATCCTGAATGTGTGATAAGTGCATTCATTTGTTTGTATATCTATCTATCCTATATCAATCTATCATTATGTCTTGAGGAAGGACTTGCATATACTCAAACATCACCGGTCCTATCTTGCACTAAATAAAATACATTTAATGTAATGATATAAATAAAGATAATAAGAGTCCCATATATATATATATATATATATATATATATATATATATATATATATATATATATATATATATATAATTATACACACAACGGTATAACTTCCTACAAACTTAACTTATTTCCAAATTTTAATTATAATATATATTTTTATTTTATAGACATTTTAAACTACTATCTTGTCTGCAACACTGGATCTTCTAACCCATTCCAGCAGGTGAGTCTAACATGTTCCTTTTTTTGTCATTATTCCACATTCTTTAATGTGGATTTCTTGGGAAAAGTAACACTATTATACTTTTCTTTCTTAAATGTAAATCATATAAGAAAACACATTTAACTAGTTTCCAAAAACTCTTGGGTCAAATACATAGGGCCTCATTCAATTGCGATTTGGCCAATTGAATAGGGCTCTAAATAAGCACATAACATATTTGTTTTAAAGAAGTTTTTAGTTAGTGAAAACCTTGCTTTTGGATAGATGCTTACAAACTAAAAACTTATTTAAAAATATATGTTATGTGGTTATTTAGAGCCCTATTCAATTGGCCAAATTGCAATTGAATGAGGGCCATAGGGTTTTTTATTATCTGATTTGGATATTTTAGTGCTATTTTATTAAATAAATACAGTGGATCCTCTATATTCATTATCAAGCTTTTCCCGGAGGACGGATAAATACTGGATTTTAGGCCAAATACTGAATCGGACGAATATTGGATTTTGGGACGAATACTGTATCGGAGGAATACTGGATTTTGGGACAAAATATTGAATTGGACAAATATTGGATTTTTATGAAGAATTAGTTGGCTTAAAAATTAGATAAACAATTGTTTGACTTATATAAAGGTTCCACTGAATAGATTATTTCCACCTATATGTTCTTTTAAATACACAATAGAAAATATTGGATTACAATTCAATTTTCTAGTAACTATCCATCTCTTACAGATGCTGTCAGGTGGTCACAAAGCCTTGGTAGAAATGCAGGATGATGTTCTAGACCTCTTACGCTCAGCTGTAAAAGACTACCCCAACTCCAAGGTAAGACATAAGACCGTCTTTTTCCATTATGCTCACAGGATTCCCTGATAGGCCTGGCCCATGAAGGCCTACACTAATACTGGAGATCACTTCCACTCTATTACTGTGTATAACAGCTTTGTGCTCACAGCAGGTGACCGATTGAGCTCTTAAGGAACTAACAGGTAATTCTAGTTAAACCCCACACTCCTGCTGAACACACATTTTATTATCTATAGGATCACCTCGTCCGCATCCAAGGAGTCCTTAATTCCACAGAGATCAACCTACAGCATTTGACAGCCCTGGTGGATTGTCGAGGTTTGCACTTGGTAAGCACCCTGTCTCCAGAAAAGCGTTCGCATTATGCGCGGTATTTTACCCAATGCCTTAAAACGCATTACAATTATTATGAAGTATTTGATGGCAGACAAGAACATCACAGCCCATCTAGTCTGACCACTATAAAGATCACACCTATTACAATTAGTTATTAAAATTGTTATTGGAAGTGTTACATGATTATGCTTGGAAGTTGTGTATTTTATGCTTAAATTATATGTAAATGTCCTCCTCCTTTTCTAATTCTTTCATGACTAATTATCTCACAAGATGTGGGATGATAGCTGAGAAAATGTCCCCGGTTGGGATACATTATAATAATGATAATACCTTAACACTTACAAGTCTCTGTGACTGTTATTATTTATTCAGTTGGGCATAGTCTTGGGTATAATCACCTCGTCTGTGATAAGTAAGAAAATAAGACACGTTTTGTCAATTATAGAACATTCATTACTCTGTAAAACATTTTTGGGAAAATCTGAATTGTTGAAGACTCTGTTTATAAGTTCAGGAATCCATTTTGTGTTTGTCACATGACATCCTGGATAATGGGTATGTGCGCTTTGATTGGTAACTGAGTTAAGACTGAATTTGGCACCACACCCCTTCCTCTCACTGTCACAGGAGCAGGATATTGCATCAAAAGATGCAATAACAGCTCTCCAGAAATTTAGACAGCCCTCTCATACACCCAGCTTCCACCAATGTATTATGGATCCCTCCAGGATCCTGCAGAGGCATCAATGTATTTTTTTTCTAGTTTAAAAACTAGCTGTATGATTTTTTTCTTGCCTAGTTATGCCTTTTTGTGTAACTTAAAATACTCATCTTTCAAGCTCAATAATCAAAAACTTCCAATAAATAATTTTAGTAACAACCAGTTGTAATTATTTTATGTGTATCTTTAATTTGTGTAATAACAGACCTTTGCTGAATCATTTTAATTAACACTTAGGGTGTCTTAATGCTTATCACAGGCATGTTTGGGTTCCTTTACTGTGTCTGACTTTACCACCTCCACTGGAAGGCTGTTCAAACCATCTACTGTTGAATACTTTTGAATATTTCTCCTAAATTTTCAGCTACCAACTTTAAACCATGACCTCTTTTTTCCTGGAAGATATTTCGGTGATGCTTCTGTATTTTTTTGCAGGATTATGTGCAGACCTTGACTGGATTTTGCTATGATGGAGTGGAGGGGCTGATTTACCTTGTTCTCTTCTCCTTTGTCACTGCCCTAATGTTCAGCTCCATCGTGTGCAGTGTACCCCACACCTGGCAGCAAAGGAGGTACGTGGGTAGTCTGGTGGAATAATAAAAATGCTAAAACATTTATTTTTTTACATCATTTTGCAGCTATTTTTAATATATCTCCCCTCATACAACTGACCAATGGAAAATAATTTTATAATTGTATCTGATTTGTTTTATCTACTGCCACCTTGTGGCTGGTGTGTAAACGGAAAGGAAAACATACATTAATTAAAGCTTCACCGATTACCCATTTTTATGATATAATAATGGCAAAATGATTTTAGAAAGTACAAAAATGGTAATTATTTGTATTTATACCTTTTTATTTATTGTCTTAATTTGTCACATAATTGGCCACTTGTGTGGGTGATCCTATTTTAATTGAACTGCGTTTAGATGGAGATGAGCATCAGAAGGCCCATCAATCCTGACCATTATTTTCCTTTAAAAGCTAGTTTAATTATTCCTCAGGATGGCTTTGTGCTATTCACAAGCAGGCTTTAATTCGTGTACAGTGTTTTCCTCAACCACATCCACTGGATTGCTATTGCACTTATCTACTACCCTTTCTATAAAGTAAAATGTTTGAATCTTCTACCTTCTAACTTCAAATCATTACCTCTTGTTCTTGCATTCTGATGATTTGATATAATGGAATATTTGTATCCTATCACTCCTCTCCCTTCTGTCCTCTAAGATAGACATTTTATGGCTATGATGTTGTTTGTCTTTTCATTCATTGTCTTCCTTTGAGTCCATTAATTTGCGTCATGTACAATTAAATAATTATTGTATATTTCCTATTATTCCTGTAAAATCTTTGATTCGTACCTTTTATTTCCAGTTGACTGAGCCATTGTATTCTCAGCAGATCTAATGGTCTATCTTCCTTATTCCTCCAGGGCCAATTATGATGAAGGAGATGAGGAGACCACCACTCCCGGGACCCGCCAGACTCATGATAACTTGTACAGGGTTCACATGCCCAGTTTGTACAGCTGTGGCAGCAGCTATGGCAGCGAGACCAGCATCCCTGCAGCGGCACATACCGTCAGCAATGCTCCCGTAACAGAGTACATGTGAGTAGGCAGCAATCATATTGTCACTATCTAGTCCAGAAGACTAGATGTGCCAATATCCACATATAATTGTGGAGATGTTCAAAGGACCAGTTTAGAGAAAACTTCAGGTGTTTGTCAAGTTTGTAACATGTTAAACATTGGTAGCTGGGCAAATTGTGGGCATAAAAGATGTTTTTTGGTAAAAAAATTAAATTATTAGACATTACTTGTGCCTAATGGATGCCATGTTTGTGTTTATAGTTCCTGTTGAACTGGAGACTGAGTTGTTGGCTCATGCTAGTTGTTATTATTTATTAAAGAATGGAAGGAGGGATGAGTGACTGGAATTTGTTAATTTATTGGTGGATTTGTTTAAGATTCCACCATTTGATACTTTCCTACCTCCCCCCGTACTTTGAAAATAAACTATTGATATGGCAGCTTCCATGCACTTGCAGAGTCTGCTAAAATGACAATTTTCACTTAAAATGCTTTTGTGCCCATGAATTATATAGCTGCTAATGTTATTTTGCATACTTTATAAAGGTGACATTCTTTGCAAATCTTCAGTGCTCCTATAAAGTTAACAAAATTTTAAACTTGTGGATAGTGCTCTGCACCATCATGCAGATCAGTGAAAATCAAGTGGAGAATCTTTAAACACTTTTTTTCATTTGATCTTATTTTCACTATTTTATAATTGAGTGCTTGAAAAGCTAACACAGCAGTATTTATAGACAAAGGCCCCTATTCAATTGTCCAAATCGCCCCTATTCAATTGTCCAAATAGCTACTCACATTCCATTTGCGAGTTACAGGCTCAAAATGACTGCGGTTATCAAAAACGTAACTCCGTTCTATCTCCTCCTTTGTTACAAGCCCGCAAATGTTAACAGTGATGAAGAAGGAAAATCGATATTCAATTCTAAACGTTCATGTAACCCACAATTGCCTTCTACTCTGTAGATGGCAAATGTATAAAAAAAATGATACAAGTACTAGATGGGACCCACAAGTGGGTTAAACACCTGTTCATAACACTGCAAAAGCAAATAAACACACTCTACCATACTTAAAAATACTTGGAAAGCAATGTAATGCATTAGAATTAATTGCACAACAGTCTCAAGCTCTCAAGTCTGCAATAAAAAAAAATATATATCTGTTTTGATTACGTGTTATATCGATCCCGGGATTCAATGGGCTAATACATATCATGGAACCCTCATGGACTAGAACAGTTGCTTTACTGATTTTTATAGATTTCTACATTTATAGATTGCGAGTCCTATTGCAAATTGTACTTCTAAACACTAATTAATTGTAGTTTAAACTCCATGTTTTATTGACATCATGATGATGGTCTCATTTACTATTGACTCTGTCTAAAAAGTAATTTACGGGCTTGCTTAACGGTGGGTTGCGTATGGAGGCTGTGAGCATGTAAATGCGGGCTTGAGTCAATTGAATACATTTAGATATGTAGAAAAATGTTTGACCCGCATCCAAAATGTCGGGTTCCATGTAATTACGGGCTTGCGGTTGAATAGGGCCCAAAGTATTTACTTTCTTTGGTCGATATCTGTAGTTCAGCTGGTGGAGAAAAAATTCTCCAAAGGCTTCAGGTTCTAAAGGAACATACATGCTGCCTCGTGTTTATATACTCTTTTCTCTGTAATAATATATTTTTGAGGCTTAGTATATCTGTAGAAAAAAAAGCAGATATTTTTAGTAGACAAGGCAGCTTGGCAAATAACAAAGTTATATAAAATCAATTATAAAATTGTGAAATTGCATCAATTTTAAAAATTCAAAAAGTTTTTTTTTCACCCACTTGATTTTTAGTGCTCCGTTTTGATGATGTAGAGCAGCGCGAATAAATTCCCTGTCCTATTAATATACAAACTGGGGTTACATACACAACTCTGTATAATCAGTATGAGAGCTATTAACACGTACAACTGGTCTTCTAATCCAACAGCCATATATAACGGAGGAAGTTGGTAGAAAATACTTGAATCCCAAAGAACAAACTGGGATAACCCATTGTAAGTGGGGATCTGGTAAATAGTCAAGAACAATGAAGGCCTACGGCTTGGTTTAGACAACATGGCTCCAATGTTTTTCACATTCTAAAAACAATTATGCAATATTAAATTGAATAGGTAGGGTGATTTCTATTTATTATTTCAGGCACGTTATCTACATTTTAGTGAACATTTAGTGAACTCTTTAGGCAAAAAAATATTTATATAAATGTTTAACTAGTAAATAATTATTGTATCCTCCAATGTAATTGCCATATAACTTACACTTCATTTTCTTCCAAAGAGTAACAGTTTTTCTTGTACTTCACCATTGTCTTCCTGTACTCTCTCATGGAAGTGCCATGTTTCACAGCTGCAACCTAAATTCTCTACCACAAGGAGTTGCTTCATACTACCATTGTAATGTTGCAGCATGTCACTGTCTGTTTGCTAACAGCACAGTACTGATCATGTGAATCCACTCACTCTGGGTGTGGTCTTAGGTCATATCTGTGAAACATAGCACTCCCAAGAGGTGAAAATGTGTTATACTGGGGGCTTCTCAGAAGTAAATGTACATTTTATATGACAATTACATTGAACATGATGACATTAATTCAATAACTTAATTACATAAAGATGTCTTGAGAGTCCATTTAAGAATTTTCCAAGTTAGAGCTTATTACAAATACAGAGCTGCAACGCTCTGGCATCATTTCAAACTATAGGTAATAAGAAAAACTTTGAATTTGCAATTTTTGCCTGCTAATGTGCCAACTGATCAACCAATAAGGACAAAGCAATACCATCTGCAAAAGCAATATCATTGCCATTAATTGTTAATTACCCTCTGTGGCTCTGAACATATTTTTCTTGGTTTAAGCCACGTGGGAAAAAAGACCAGGCAGGGAGTAGTTCATCTAATCAGGTCTGAGCATGTCCAGTATTTTTTCACATAGCTTCCTACTGAAGAGCTTCAGGGGATAATTAGCAATTACTGGCAACAATATCCATACTGGGTGGATCAGAAAGGTATTTAATTTCATGCAGTTGATAAAATACGCTTTATTTTTTAGTTGTATATTATACCATGTTAGAAACCCTTGGGCAGTTTCTGACCATAAGCTAAGCTTTAAATTAGATTTGCAAGAAGAAATGTGTCTGCATAGCATATCAATGAAAAAATATAAAAATATACCGTAATACTGTTTTGTTTGTTTGTTTATGTAGATCTTGTGTATTATGAAAGTATATCATACTCCTTTTAGGTCTAAACAAATGCGTGTCCACAACACTCAGGACAACCCTACTTATGTTAAAAAGTTCCCTTAACACTGTATCACCCCTTCAATGCTGGTGTGCTGACCGCGTTGAGGGGGATCACTTTACGGCTTAACAGGCTCAAATGCAAAGCAAGATTACACACCTAAACACAACATGCTTTTATATAGGATCGATCTTGAGGAACGAGCAGAACCCCCTGAGACCAGCACACCAGCATGGAGGAGGTGAGCATGTCATTTACACCCACATTTCAATGTAAAAAAAAAAACACTGGCTCAACATCATTAAAACATTTTTAAAACATAACTTTTATGAGATAATGAGATTGAATGTGCTTTGTTTTGTCTGCATACTATTATCTCATGCATTGCCATATTCACATTATACACTAACCGTTTTGGGCAGCTTGAATAGGTTTCTATTGTAGTGGCCATAAAATAGGTTCAAGTAGTAACTTGTATGTAATAAAACCAGTTGTTGAAGAATATAAATTCAATTATGTTTGAGCTTTACTTTTTCAGGGACTATGCATTCTGTTTCTTGTCACTAAATCTTATGCATATGCATCATACCCGCTAAAGCTTGAAAAACTAACGTTCAAATGTAAGTTTTAAAATATGCAAATATTTCTTAAAACAATTGTAACCAAGCACCTAGCGTGCTTTTTTTTAGAGAATGAGACATGAACTGTAGTAGGTGGGAGATGCCAGCTTAATCCCTACAGTTCGATTCTTGGTTGACCAATGTTCTGAAGAGTTCAGCCAATCACAGGAGTTTTAAGGCTTCCCTCTGACCAATCCTTGTGTAGCTGACTCCAATCCAAACACCAATGCCATATCTAGAGTTAGTAAATCACAGCTATGAATACTGGTTACAATGCCCTGTGATTGTACCATAACCTCTTACAGGGCCATTGTAGTGTTCATACAGTAGGGTTTCCCTTGATTATTTGATCACTGAATAGAAATAAAATTGTAAATGAGAGTCATTGTATATTTTAAAGCTTACATTTAAACTTTAGTTAGTGAGAGTTATCTAGAGGTGGTAGAGGATGTGCTCAGGAGGTTGTACCTCTAGGAGTAGTTTATCTACCTCCTTCCCTTCAGTGACCAATGCAGCCAAACCTTGACCCGTCAGGAAAAATATTAGGTCGGCCTCCTAGGAAAATCCTCTCCCACCCCCTGAATAAAAAAAATACATGACTGAAAAAGCTCAGCTGGATCCTAGAACACCAAAGTTCAAATGTAAGTTATGAAAGTTACATTTTATTTATTTTCTTAAAATTCTGATTTAAAAAAATAGGTATATCCCTATTGTATGAGCACTAAAGTGGCTCTTTTAAGTTGGGGGTAATATTCTACTAATAAACTAGGATATCTGGCTGAAAAAAACAGGTGATCGGCAAGGAGACAAACCTCTGATAGTCAAGGAGCTGGATACAGTGATATTCCTTTTAATTTAATGTTAACTTGTAGAAAAAAACATATTTACGAGTAATTATTTAGTAGAGATGCCATGGCGTTTTAATGTATTGGCATCATTACTGGAGTTTCAAGCTATTCATCCATCTTTGTTCGGAGTCACTAAAGCTGGTAATGATGGAAGTTTAAGAAGTCTCTGACTCTTGGTTATGCTAAGAATGTAGCACATTCAATCTTAAATATCTTATAATTGTAAGTTATAAAATATATATATCCAAATATATCAAAGAATATAACCAAATCATTCAATCGGACTCACTAGCACCTTTCTTACAGATTTCTTCACCTTCATACATGTCATGGTATCTCGTTTCTCTAAATCTTCTTCACTATGTAAATATCATTCCTGTTGCCTTTCAGTAGTAAAGAAATGCTAGTGCACCTTTACTGATTCCACAGGGCCAAACAAATGTGGTTATGGTCTGTTTGTTAAATATTACCATGCCTTGGTAAGATGCAGATAATCCCAGATGATCTGCCATGCATTTAAAAGAGCATGTAAATAACTTGTAAACGTTTTTTAATTCATTATAAAAATTAATTGTATGTTGTTTTAAAATTAATATTAATCCAACAGATAAATACTGTAACATTATTGTCCATTTTCCTTCTCCAAATGTCAGATGAAAGTATATAGTTCATCTAAAATGTTTAATATTTTTCTTCCTTTCCCCAATGAATCCTTGGTGATTAATATTTGATTAGCAATATTAGGTTGTTAAGATCTGTTAATTGCAAGAAACAAATAACAAACAATAAAATCTTCTGCAATATCTACATTAAAGGGCCACTTTAATAGTTCAGCTTTCATTACTTTTAAATGCTAAACTATTGTGATAAAAAGTTATCTTTTTTGAGAACACTTACACTGAAAACTGCTGTTTTCCCATGGTCTTTAGTCTGAAACTGTATGTCACTAAAGCTGGAAAGCTGCAGCAGTGTGAAAAAGATTGATAATAAAGCCTAAAGAACAGGAAAAAGCACTAACTTCAATGTGAGTTTTATTACAAAAGCTATAGTTTTATAGTCACAATAAATTGATAAGCTGGTTATACTGAATTTTACTACTTAAATCTTATGAACACTGTCCATCATAGTGTCATTTTTCAATAAAGAAAGAAAATACAGCAATTTCAGGTAAATTGGTGGATAATTATTCAATGTCTAAGGCATAAAATGATAATGAATATTGTTTTGATTTTTTTTTTTTGGGGTTTGTGAAAATATTTGAATGATATTGTCCTTTTTAATTTGGAGCCATTAGGTCTCATCAGCACATTCCATCAACGTTTATTATGCGTCATTTTAAACTGCGGTTCATTCCACATCTGTTAGTTTGCTTTGATCTTTTACAGAACTGTCTATTTAAAAGTTTACAGTTTAAGTACCTCCAGGTTTCCATCCTCAAAGTGTATGTTTTAATTCTTGGTTTTGCTGGTATAGATTTCCTTTATCTGTTGGTGTAACTTCTTTGCCTTTTCTTTATTTTTTCTTACTCTGTAGGAGTCAGAATGCAAATTTTCAAAACCCCCGCTGTGAGAACACCCCGTTGATTGGACGTGAGTCGCCCCCACCCTCTGTAAGTTCCATTATCACCTCTCCGAAACCTGTAAAATCCTTCACAACGCAACTGGCGTTTTTTGAGGACAAGATTTAGTGCTCTGATCTTTTCTAAGTATGGCTTTTCGTGCTGGTCAGCTATTTAGATTGTCCCAGATATTTATCAAACAATAGCAGGTAAAGGTAATACAGTGTTGAGTATGATTCTAGGGATTTCCATTTTATTATTAACTTTTATTTGTAACGCGCCAACATATTCTGTAGCGCGGGGAAACTAACAAGGAAGAATATAATGTTAACAAACTGAAGAAAAAGAAGGGCCCTGTTTTGTGTGTAGAATCTTCGTAGAAAGCACCCTACAAGATTGGAAACTCTCTACTTACAATCTAAACTTGATTAAAAGGCAAATTTTAATGTAGCATTACTATCCTGCAAAAGGATTTAGGATACTTCTCATATTCACCTTGAAAAATATTGAGGATGGATCAGCGTCGGCTCTCCGACTGATGGCAGGTCTGAGCAGAAGAGCATTGGCAGCTATAGTTAAATTTGTGAACATAGCTGCCCCCAGCCTCAATGGTCAACTTATATACACAACATGAAGTGTGCATTGGGCTAAACAGGGTCTTAATCTGACATTTTGGGACCCAGTACACATGTAACAACAAGGACATTCAAACACACTCTTTCCAATCATCCCAAGACCCAGAATGTTTCATTTTAACACATTGAAAGTCAAGGTGATAAAGATCATTTTTAAATGATTCAAAATAATCTGTTAATTATCCTTGTTCTCTGTGCAGGCAGTGTATGGGAAAATGGTTGTGTCAGCCATAGTATGTAACCAATTTGTACCCTATATCAACAGGGGATCATTTAGATAGGTCACACACGTATGAAACAAATCAGGGTCAACTTATTTATAGGACCCCAGCAGGTCCAATAAATAAGACTAGCGGGTGTGCTCATTAAGTGACTGCTTAGGTCAAGATCAAAAAGGAAACAAGTAGCACCTTTAAGGGCATTTTGAGAAAATGAACACATTATCTTATATTTGTGATCAATTATACGCTATTACATAGTGTTACTGCCATTCGAAAACAATGTATTAGATATACGCACGTTTATTATTCACACAGTTCTTTACAGACATATACGTTCTACACAACTAACACTCCAGGCTTCTATCTAGCCTTGGAGAGAAAACACAAAAAGTGGGACATGCTCAGTGCTGAGGTTTTCCTTCAAAAGAGGGTAACTTGGAAAGGATAAGAGGGACAGGGGGATTCTCTTAAAAAGACGGACTGTCCTTCCAAAAGAGGAACAATTGGGAGAAGGTAAGCATAATCATAGTAAAACACAACCAATATAAATACCATTTACATGTACATCCCAGCATGCTAGGAAATTACCCATAGGCCCATATTGATTCCTAGATATAAATAAAGATGGAGCCAGGGTTCAAAACATTTAGGCCAACTGTTTTTCCATGGCTTTGCAGAAAAAGTCACTCTCACTGCCAACAGTGGGACTCACCACTTCAATGATAGTACCGTTACAAAATAATAGAGAGTATGATCTCAACAATAGGGAAAAGTGTTTGCAGGCTGTTGACAGCATTGGCCAGACATTTCTTTTTTTTCCAGGAATGTTTAGTGCACCCCATGGAAATCATGTGCTGTGTAATAGACATCAGCTGTTTATTGAGACTGCAGTGCATTTTATGAGCGTTTAATAAGAGGTTTAGCTACGCCTCTACTGATCTGGTGAAAAAACAGGTTCAGAGGAACAGATGGCGCAATAACGTTCTCGGAGTGTTTCCTGATGGCGACACTGAGCTGACACCAAAATGGGCCATTTTTTTGTGATTTGGGTATTTTGCAAGTGAAGATGACCCTGTTGCAGCTTCTTTAGCTTCTTTTCCTAAGGCTACTCATTAAAAGAAAAATTAACAGGGAGATCGGAAACAGTCACGCAAGGCTTGACTAATTAAAAAGCATTGCGCTGACATCCCTCACAGCATCTCCTCATTACTGCCATGGGCTAATGGGGAGGGCAACTGCTGTATTGAACTGTGTACGACCGACACACATTAAATGATGTGCTCCCTCTACTTTTGATGTAAGTATTTAACTAGTCGCATGCAGTGAGAAGAAACTATTTGCTAGGATATATATAGCTTTTGTGATATATAATACTATACAACTGAAGGTATATGATATACTAATCATGTGTATGGTGACAGATAGATAGATAGATAGATAGATAGATAGATAGATAGATAGATAGATACAGATAGAAAGGTACATTTTTGAAAACGGACAATGACTAGGCAGCACGTGTAGGTCTTAAGTTAAAAAAAAAAGATATCCACCAGGATGACAGATATACTTTTGGTAATGTACCTTCCTTTTTATACCTCTAAGGGAATGTGCATGCCTGTCCTAAGATTTTTAGTGTTTTGTATACTTAGTGTTTGTATGCCAAGTGATTATTTCTGAACGTTTTATATATATATACAAAATTCACAATGGAAAAACAATATGGAAGCCTGATCGCACAAGGTTTTAAAATTAGTTTTAGCTCGTAAATATTTTTGAAAGTAAAAATATCACTTCCTACACATTCATGTCTCTTTTCTTGTACAGCATTCTTTCTTACACACATTAACATGCAGGTTTTCTCTATTGTCACCGTGTCTTTCTGTCTTTCTTCTCTCATCTTCATTCTTTCTATCTCAATTTTTCTCTATTTTCCCTCTTTCCTTCTGTCCCTCTTTTATTCTCTCTCTCACTCACAATCTCTCTCTCTCTCTTTTCTCGTCTTTGTCTCATTCACTTTCTCACTCTTAAAACTGGATTCATTACTACACCTTAGTAACATAACTAAGTTTAGTCATCCAAAGGACTAATGTGAAAAGTACTTGTGTGGTGGATCACGGTTTTGGATAAGTCTAAGAGTAAGGATCAGAAAGTTGGAAAAGGTCAGTTTAGTTCATCTTCTCTGCATCCAATTTCACGGTTTGTTTGATCAGAACTTGAAAATAAGATGAAAACATAACATTGCGGTCAGACTCTCTGTTGCATACCCCTGGTGGAGCCCATCACAATGCTAGCTCCAGAGATATTCATCTAGATTTACAATCCTTTTTTATTTATTTATTTTTTCTACATTTCTGACTGCAATATAGATTTTAGCCAAAACTTGCTCTGCATTTAACACATTGCATTTCTCATATTAAACTGGTAATGGTCCAACAATCATTTGAACAGTTCAACGCTGACATTTGTACTATCATACGGGTCATGATTTATAAATGTGATCAATTAGTTCATGTGTTTAATACCAGGGATGTTTTTCTTCTCCATTTTGTATTGCAATGAGGTCATGATCTAGCGATCCATCACATGCTGACGTGTTTGTGGATTATTTTTCCCCATTCTTTCCCACCCCCCGTGTGCCCCTTACTGATCCAGGGCTATTCCTGTAGACTAATAGAGCCCTCCCTCTGCCACACACAGATGTACATATCACGTTGGCGTGTGGCTTGCACTGTATCATGTTTCATGCACGTTGAGGCTCCACTCTCTTTTTCTCTCTCTTTCCTGCAACATGACAGTTGTATTTGGCTGCCTTGGACACTAGCAGCCATATGAGCTGGCAGTTTAAACCCTCGGACAGTGCAAGGACCTACTGGTAACAGCGCCCGCTTTGGAACAGGTACAGAAACAAGGTCCTCCCTTCCCTCACTCAATCCTTGTCCTCCCCTCCATCCCTGCACTGTTCTCCCTCCTTCCTGCCAGGCCTTTCAGTTACACGTTACCTCTTCACCAACACACTTCCACCAAGGCCTGAAATGGGACCAGTCCAGCTCTCGCCAGCAGCAGAGCAGCTTTCAGTGGCAGCTTTCAGTGGCAAGATCAGTACCCTTAGACTGACACTCAAGTTGACTACAGGAGGTTCTTCTAGTGAAGTATTTTTGTGCAAATTGGTTCAACATTAAATGGTTAACATAAACTACATTTAAACTGAGTTCTGCAAGATTGTACACAAACAAATAGTCTCTGATGTGGATAAACACACACAGTTGTCTCAGTGGCCACTTTTTTTGGAAAACAGTGCTGTGACTTGTCCTGTGTGTGTTTGGTCCACTCAGAGGGCAATCTCTTTCGGTTGTTTGTGCCATACACAAAAGATAAATATCTTGAAGTCTGACCCTACTCAAGCCCCTTAGTTAACCTAAGGCATATGTTTCGGCCTACTTGAAACTCACTGAGGTGCAGATGAATTCCCTAGGCACACTATACAAGGAGCCAATGTAGGAAGCCTGTTGTGAACCAACCTAAGGTTAACTTGAAAATTGATGTAAATTGAGAGGTCACAGTTGCCAATACTGTGGTCAGTCCTGTTGGTGTGTGGCCTGAACTATACATCATACACTTGAGAAATATACTGTAGTATATCAGTGTGATCCCATTCAAAGGAATGGCCCAGCCCCAGACATATTTCCTGTAAACGGGTAACCAGCTAACCACCAGATGTAAGTTTCTGCCGGCTTTGCCTCGTCAATGAGGTGCGGTTGGTTTCCATAGGCACAGAGACCAAAGAGTCCAAGCCTAAACCTTCCATGATCCGTAAGGTGACCCATTTTGATGTTTAGATTTGTTTTAAACTCTATATTAAAATCTCTTGAGTTTCCAGATTTAAACACAAATCCAACCATGCTTAACCTTTTTACTTTTACTGATCAGGATTATGATTTTCCTTTTGCCATCCATTTCATTATTAGTTTGAAGCCTAAAGTATGGATGTATTCAGCTTCTAGTATGTAAAAAAAGGTAAATACGGGTTGTTTTTCTCTACAATCTTGCCTTTTGGATCTGTGGAAACCGTAACAGGTTTTTCCTCCCAATCCGTATCTCCAAATAGGGGTAAATAAAAAAAACTGCAAAAACAAGGAAATATTTTTGCTGGTTTACATTATAATTTTTTCCTGTTTGGCATTACCAGTTTTACACGGTTCAGTGTTTCCTGCTACATATATGAAATTGTTCACTGTTTGGATATTTTTCTCTATATGAGAATTGCACTATTTAGGAATGAATTACTTTTTTCTGTAGTGACCATAGTTCTGTTTGTACATCCTCTTATATTTTATACCCCTGTGATTTGTGGGTTGCACCTATTTAGTTAAATGCTATTTCATATGTCATAAAATAAAAAAATGGAGTTGAAATATATTAGTGGTTTGTCTTGCAAAACAGGATGTTCATAGTTGTTTTTTTATTCAGTTTTGCAGCCAAAAGCTTACTACGTAGAATTTCCTCTCAAGACCCCATCACTTGGACACAATCTTGGAAAATTAAGATTTACAGGAAATTTCACACCCCAGCTCTTAATATTTTTATTTTTCTTAATGTCTGACTCAAGAGAGTTCAACACTTTTTATTGTATTTATATATTCAGATTTAAGTTTGCCAGTTCACAGTATTTGATCAACACAGGCTTTGCCTAATTTAATTCTGCTCATTTCCAAATCTATGAGTCTCACCTGATATATTAAAGATTTAAAGGGACAGTGACGTTACCATGTGTGCTATGCACCATCGGAAAGAAATTTCCATTCAATTAATTTAGTTATGAAATTTTGAAATTATTGTTTTTTGTCTGCCTCTAACCTTGCCATGCATAGGCAGAATAAATAACAAGTTGCATGGCTGGTGGGGCTAATTAGAATCCGGCGTACGACAATGTAAAGAACTGATACATATTCAATATATATATATATATAGTACATTTGTGTTTACATTTGAATGTCTAAAATAGGTTGAAAAAGTATATTCTGCTCAGAATTACAAGAAATACAGTTATTAAACTACATTCTGGGAACCTGGGTAGGGAGGGTGCAAATATGCCCACAAAGGCTTCTCTCTTTAATCCAATACCATTTCAAACATGACTCCTTTTAAGCATATGCGTGCTGTATTACACAGCTTTAAGCAAAGCCCAGGATGGATTATGCACTAGCCATCATCTTGGGGACAGTTCCTAGCTGGTGTAGTGTTTTTTTTGGGTAGATGGTTTACCACAACAATCATTTAATATATGGTGGGCAAAATAACGTTAAAAGCCTCTACCGTACAGTAGTACAGCAAATAAATAGTACATTTGTGTTCACGTTTCAATGTCTAAAATAAGTAAAAAAAGGAGCCATGATTTTTGGATTTAAGAGGGAAAATGCATTGTGGGTACATTTGCATGCCCCTGCCCAGTTTCCCAGAGTGCAGTGCAATAACTTATTTCTAGACATTCAAATGGAAACACAAATATACTATGCTGTACATTGGAGGGCTTCTCTTCTGCCCTTTATAAGCTAAGTGATGTTATGGAGTATATATACATATTAAACAATAATTTAAAAAATCATTTTTTACAATTATTTACACTAAATAAAAAATTAATTTTTTAAAATAACGATTTAAAAGAAATAAAAAAAATATCAATGTAAACAAAGGAAAAGGGAAGAAAGTAGATTTGAACCCACAAAAACAAACTAAAAAACAATAAGGGTTAAAATATAATCAGTGTGAATCATCAACCAAACCTAATGGTCTATGCAGTTTCTTATGGGAGGATATCAGGAATTATACAATCAATCAATTAATAAGTCAAACATTTTAATTTCAACATCTTATGGTGCAAACACAAAAGTTGACATCAATATCCCCTTAAATGAATGAGCAGAGAAGCATTTTTAAGAGCAATTTATAAACCAGAAAAGACCATGATTTGAATTTGAAGTCAATATTATGCAGAAGTAGTTTGTGAAAGGGCAGTAAAAAATCAGGATAACTTTTCTGTTGAATTTCTAAGGACAATTATATCATTAAGGTGTCCTGTGAAATTATCTATAATGTGTTTAATAAATAGGAGAAGGGGTAGGATAGTTGGCATATTGGCTGGTGTCTGTTCTATGTGACGAAGACAGTTGGGCTACTGATTTGTAATGAAAGTTTGTCATTTTCTTGCCAGTTTCTGGAATTCTCATTAATTTGCAGAACTTATCAAAAAGAAGCAAGTGTTTTTAGGAGATAAAAGGTTATTGATTTAATATACTGGGAAGTTATTGTGTCAATAATGAGGCTTTGAAGCACAGAGTGGCAGAATAAATATGTAGAAGAGACAAAATTAACAATCTGCAATGTATGTATTCAGTGCAATGTATATCTGATCTTCCTACTCCTAGAGTGAAGACAAGGACAGTTACACCCCATTTTCTGATAAAGCCTCCTGTATCTGTATAATGATTGTGAGATATTATATAAATAACACATTAATTATTATTTTATATTGACTTTCCATTTTAAACAATCAACTCTGATATAAAAGGACAAAGCAAAGATCCCAATTATGATATTATAGCAAATTACAAAAGCAAATGTGAATATTTGCCGTTGTAAACAATTAAAAATATAATTTATTAACATAAAAACAGCATTGGATTTATTACATTTTCTGTCACTCAGCTCAAGAGATCGTCCCACAAGACCTAATTAATTGTTTCTTCAATCAAAACCTAATTAATTGTTTCTTGTTTTGTATATGGTTTCTGAGTGAAACGCGCCTGACTGTTCACATATTGAAACCTCGAAAGGAAGTGGTTGATCATGGGAGTGATACATCAATCATGAGAGTAGTCACCTTACCATAACAAGACCAATCTAATGGGAGGATATATTGAGCTGAATTATAGATAAAATATGATAAATTAAAAACTGTTCTATAACTAAACAATATTTTTAACAACTTCCATTTGCAAAAAATATTGCATTGGAACTTTACTATCACACTATAACTGGGACCTATTCTATAACCCTTTTAGATTATGTGCTTTTAGTTTTTGATCATTACATAGTACAATTTATATTTCCAAAAAGTCGTCATGCAAGTATTTAAAAAAAAATAATAATCTGTTTATTTAAGAGCATTTATTTCACAATTGAAATGCAAAGCTTTTAAACCCCATCTTATTCTATGATGAACCAGAATATAGGATTGTTAGGATTACTGTGATTAACCATTATTTTTAACGTGCCAAAAAAATAAAATATGCTAAAGCAAATGACACATGGTAATAGAGTTTAAACATGTTTATACAGAAAAACAAGAGGTTTTGATCGTAAGGCACAACAAGAAAAAGTTCTGCAGTTTGTATGAGCAAATAAAAAATGACAGTACATTTTTTCTTAATTTTATTAAAATCCTTTCTACCATTGCCTTGCCTGTTCACATTCTACACACAATAATATGCAACATATATTATACGTTCTAGAGAAATACGTTTTTGCCATTTTTATGGATTCCTGTGTAAGGACGCGGCCTTCGTTTCTGTCAGGTGGCCCTTCTTTTGAAATTAGATCTTGGGAACAGATTGTTAACCTCCTCCTTTTGGTGCACACGCTGACACAAGTGTACCTTATTGGTTACAGCGTTTAACAAGCATCTTGCTAAAGTAAAAAAAGTGAGTTAAAGTGATGGCACAAGAGGATGCAACTGCTACCTGTGCACATAGGAAATATTTTTTTTTCTATTTATTTTATTTATTATGTATTTTCTATTAAAATCACTCAATATATTCTTCATGTAGTTCCTTCCAAAATTCCACTTGTTTTTGAGGGGTATGATGGTGTGTTTAAGGAAAGTTATCCAAGAAACTGCTAGGTCTCTAAAGATAAAAGTAAATATTTGTTATATACATACTTATAAAATAAATTAATCAATATATTCATTATCACTCTTTTCACTGTCAGTGAATACTATCTACAAAGCCAAACTTGTTTGACTGCTATAAACGCCCTTATTGTGGCGTAGACCGTGCATTATTATTTTTTTATGCCCTCCTAGTGTGAGATTAGTGAGACACTGCTCCTATATTTTCTTTTAGCATTCGTTAATTTGTACTAAATGTACTTGTTTAAAAAAAAAAAATATATATATATATTTATATAGTTTACTTTACTTAAAGGACATGACAGTCACCTAAAAGACTTCATTCATTTTACACCAGTTAGTGTTTTCTTTTTGACATGAATATTATGAGGGAAAATAATTTACATTTTAAAAATAAATCAAGAATTAATTTAGTTTAGCATTGAAGGTATTTGTACAGTCCCTTAAACCCTCCCACAATAAACTGCATAAATAATGAGGATGGAGAATGTGGCTTTGTCACAGTGATTATATATTTTTTCATAGTTTTCTTTATTTATGCATTCAATCATGTAGGTAATTAACTCTGCTATGAGAGGTTGTGAGGTGAAATTTCAGTTGCTCTTTTTAAAGTCAAAAACTGTCGTTAAATAGGCATAAATGATAAGATAGCTGTATAAGGGCCTCATTCTATTATCGGCTGCAGCCGCTGCGGGGCCGCAAGGACCGGCCGCAAGCTTTCTGGCTATTCTATTTCCCTCCGGCCGGGGGTTCCGGCAGGCTTGCGGCCGACGCCTTGCTATCTCTTGCGGACGATCGCGCCGGAGGAAAGCCTTTGATCTAAAACGGCTGCAAGGAAATCGGCCGTAAGAAAAGCCTGGTTGCGATTCTATTGCTCCGGGAACCCTGTCTGCAAGGCTAAAAACGAACCGCAGCTTACTTGCAGCAAACAGGTCCCGCTAGCACCAATTAAGCACATAAAATAGCTCAAATAAAGCCATCCTGCACTTTGTGGAGTCTATAAAGTGATATTCGGTGTTAGCAAAAATAGCACATAATTATCCTATACTCAAATCCGTAAAATATATATTTTTTAATAAACGTAAAATATCCATGTAAAAAGTCCATAGGGCTTGGAGCACCTCAGACACGCCCACGCCGCAGCCGGAAAATAAACAGTTAATTTGAACTCGGGTTTGGGCTGATGTGCAAGCTTGAGAGTGGGTTACTTTTAATCCTCATGTACCCCAATATGATCCCTAGCATTTACAGAGCTGTACAGTGCAGGCTTGAATTTATTTTTTAGATTTCAGAGCTTACGGCCGGTTTCAAGATATGCGGCCGGCCGTAAGGGGAGAATCGCGAGTTAACAGAACCCCTGCAAGGAATCGCAGCCTTAGGGCCGATTTACGGCCGATAATAGAATGAGGCCCTAAGATAGCTGTGAGCTTTGCAGAGAATTCCCCTGTCATTTATAATGCAGAGACTGACTGTGACTGTAAAAGGACTACAAACCCATAACTGCTTCATACCTGGGTCATTCCATGTCACATTATCCAAATTAAACGTTATAAATTTTGTGGTTGATGATTAAAAGTTATCAGACTGGTCTTTTGACAATTGTTAAAATGTTTGTTATTCCCCGGCATCTTAGGGAATTGCAAACAAACTGTAATTGTTTTAACTTTGACTTTGATTGCCTACACACATTTTTTAGACTGTAATATAGTACAGAAATTGTCATTTTCAGATGTTGTTCTAAATAAAGATTATTAAAAATGAAAGATCCCATAGAGATCCAGACTTGAAAATTTGTATAGACAATCTTAAGACATCAGGGAAAAAAAATACCTGAAACATAGTCATGTGATATATTAAGTGAAAGCCTGTAATGTTCTGTACAAAATAGTATTTTTTATTTTATTTTATTGAAATATGTTAATTGTAATTCCCAGGAAAATTGGATTTTTTATATATTCCCTCACATAAAACCAGGACATTTTTGAAAGTTGGAAACCCACATAAATCAAAAGCTACATAACATAAGAAGCTCTAGATTTGTTTTACACTTTGATGTCCCACTAAGAATATTTGGGTGAGTTCAAAATTGTGAACTAGGTACAGAATTATTTGAACATTGGATCACTTAACATGGAATAATCCACCTGCCCCTTTAAGGTTCATATTATTTCCCTGGTTTGTCCTGTCAGCTGCATAAATAGTATAACTATTATATTAACGGCAATTGCTCAATAACTGGCCCATCTCTCTACATAACTAAGCAAGAGTTTACAAACATATTTAACCAAATGTAATTGAGTGGGAAATACCCTTTCAGCTCTTCACATTTTTTAATTAATGTTGCAGTCTGTGCAGTTTCCTTATATAGAGAGCAGATTTAGGGGTGGATGCAAGAACTCTAAAACACTAGCTCAAATGCTTCTAATATAATCAGTAATTTAGAAAAGGAAAACACTTTTTTAAGAAGTTTGGCATCCCTCTGATGGTATCCATCTGATGGTATCGAGCATATTTAGTGACTTTTTATTATTCAATTGAACAAATAAACGTTCAGGACTCTTTACTAATCACCACATTCCTACATAATTGTAATAATACTTCAATACCAAATAGTCCAGAATTTGAGGGATCTGAGCTTTTACAATTTCTTTCTCAAGGATTTATTCTTGCAGTACACACTGACATAAATAACCACAACCCCGACACTGTAAGTACAGTAGTTCCTTAGTCTATAATTTTGATCTAGAGGCAGACATACATTTCGACTATTCCTGTGGACTAACATGCGAGAGTTCAAGGTGTTTTCTGTAAAGTAGTGATAATATGACGTGCTGTCTGTAACTTGGTTATGCTACTGTATTTAAGAAAAAAAGCTTAAAAAAAAACATCTTGTGTCAAAAATGAACATAATTTTTGTTCAACAAGTATAACAGCTCTTAGTTTCAAACTTTAAAAAAAAAAATGTAAGGGGCTTCTGTTTCTTAAGTTTTTTATACTTGTGAATGAGCGCCAATCTTCAAGTGAAACGGCTCAAAACTGAGAAGTAAACACATAAATATATGTAACTGCAATGGGGTGTTGTTAAAAAAAAATTTGAGCTAAAGTGTTAGATAATTCAACTTGAACAGGTCCTCCCTCAATCCTAAAAATCACCACTCGGATGATTAATTATCTTATGGTGGGTGATAAGCCATCAGAGCATGCCCAAATAGTTAAATAGAAATTGTCATAGAGAACTAAGTATTAACGTCTTATCAGTATTTAACTAATAACAACTGGGCATGCTTTTGCTGTTTACCACAACCTTTCCCTTCAGATAATTAATTATGGGAAATGGATAATTAATCACGAGATAAACTTTTGAATTTTGGCAATAATATGGGTCTATTCTGTATCTCTTTAACCATAGTATATTTGCTAATGAACACCAATCTTGGTTAACTGGCCAGCGATACATTCATTAAACCATTTCAGCCACCCTCACACATGTACATGATCCACACTACCCCTCAAGACATATCTGCTTCATCCTTGCTTGACCCTCTCCACTGGACACTCGCTGCCTGCGCTCACATTGCCTGCCGTGCTTCGCATCTTCATTCATCTCTGTGTATTAACAAGTAGCCAGCACCATGTTGTTCTGTATTGCGCCTTATATGCATGAGGATTATCTCTGCTTGCAAACCGCCACCACTCACTGCTGTCCTGTGTATGTCACTTTAATAACTCATTGGGGCTTAAACCTTTTTGTTCTATTCTCTGTTTCCTTCCCCTCCGCAGGTGTTTAACAGTGACCTTCATTTTTTTGCAGAAAACAATGGTCATTCAGTGGATTTCCTCTCATTTCCCCCTGTCATTGTTTTCATGGCTCCAGTTGTTTTTTACCTGTTATTTTCGGATGAATCTGGGAGCTTGGGGAGTTGTTAAAACCACACTTGTGTTTGTCTTTCCAACATCATCTCTTCCATGGCTTCAGCTCTTACTGTAACACCTAGGCGTTAGCGAACCAAAGTACATCTGTAATCATCCGAAAAACTCAAGTGGAACTGGAGTGTCAAAGTTATTATCATACAATAGGTTTTAATTTGTATGTTTAATTAATTACCAATTAAATATTGTACATGTAATGAATTAGCAATAAAATATTTGAAGATGTAGCTTTTAAAACTTGCATTTGAACTTTAGTGTTTTATACTTCAGCAGACTTGCTTATTTCCACCCCCTATTAGGATCTGCCCAGTTATTGGTCACATACCATTCTCCTAATGTTACTACACAGCAAGTGAATATATTTTGTTTAAATAGTAATGATACTCCTTTATTTAAAATGATCTCTTTTGCATAACTACACTTAAAAATAGGCTAAATATGTTTAGAATGTAAAACAAAAATACAGCTTTTAATTTTTATGGACAATTATGCAGCTGTCGAATATACCATCTTGGTTTATGCTAATAAGCTATCTCAGGTGGGAGGTTCTTTGTATAAGGATAATGCAAAGCTCATTAGTTTACAAGGACACACCCTTCTGAGACAGCAGGCAAAAAGAAAATGACATAAAAAATAATTGCATATAAAAATTAAAAAATGTTCTCAAAACGTTATCAATTATCAAGTTCAGCTATGCAAAAGACCATATACAAAAAAATAAAAATACCAAATTGGTCCATAAAGTCATTTTGGGTTATATTAAACCCAAAGGAGGTCAATGGCCATTTTCTAAAGGACCACTGTATATATGTAAAAATGTATATTTGTAACAAACTAGCAATACTATTTAAGCTAGGGGCATAAAATAATTTTCAGGGAAAATCGTAATTTTAGCAGTCTACTAGAGTATGCAAGCTGCCATGATAGTCTTACTTCCTTCTCAAGGTACAAAGGGGCAGATACAGAGCAGGGTACCTAAGATAAGTAGGGGGGTGTCCTGTGGTTCTTTTTAATGGGAATTTACTAGATATTATCTCACATTCACAATAAGATTCCTATTTTTCAGGTCACTTTTAAATGCATTTAAACATGGACACAAAATACCCCTGTAGCATATTCTTTACTCATGGATCATACCATAGAGAATATTATAAGAACAATTATGAATGGTAATAACAAATTAGCAGGAATATGTTGTTTTATTCCCAGGCATACAGAACATTTTGTAACCTCTGCTATAATGTGTGTATATTTTTCCCTATTGTGTATCCCTTTATTGTGTGATTCATTCAACTTATGTTGCAGCTTTAATTTGCTTTCACGTGTTACCATACAGTGACTGTACGTAAGACAGAAATAATCCATTTAATTTATTTTTATAAACAATGATTTTTCAATTTCTTATTAGTTTAGATACTGTCCTATATTAATTCTATTTCTACATTGTCCGCTTTTTGTCATTTTTTCCTGTTCAACAAATTATTGTCAAAAGAAAGCCAGAGTTTTGCCATTTGATTTAATTTTTTCTGTAATCTGCGTTCTCCAAATAGATTTTAGGTCAGATTTAATTGTATTTCTTCCTGTGGAATCAATAAGAGTGGGAACTAGTGTATTAAAGCATAAATTAGTCCTTTAAAGGGCAAGTTTCACCTAACATTAAGTTTATTTTATATTAAAGACTAATAAGTTGCCCGTCATTAATGACGTCATCATATAACTTTATATTCAATTGTCCGTGCCGTCTCTCTCGTCTGTCTCTATTTCTGTGAGCTCTTCCTCTGTGCGCTGTCTCTCCGCACTCTCTCTCTCTCTCTGTGCCCTCTCTCTCATCTGTCTCTCTTTCTGTGAGCTCTTCCTCTGTGTGCTGTCTCTCTGCGCTCTTTCTCTCTCTGTGCCCTCTCTCTCCTGTCTGTCTTACGAAATCTTAACATCTTTAGTACACTGGTCCCCTAGTTTTAAACATTTTTTGCTAGTTCCATAAACAATGAAAGGGCCGCCATAGTGTCAAATCTAATGAACTTGGGCTTCATCCTGTGGCAGACAGACACAGCCTCATCTTAAGTTTACAGGTTGTTTACAATTATATTGACTTATAGAGAGTAAGTGTATAGTGTTACAGAACTCACCCCCTTCTTCTTTCTTTCTAATTTTCAGGATAAGTATAGGAGGAGAGTGAACTAATATGTCTAGGCTTCAGATCAGTATTTTTTCATATCTAAGACATTCTGCAAACACGATAGAATAAGAGGGGGTGTCGGTGCACAAGCACTTGGCTTTTTTTCTTTGCTGCTTTTTGTTGACAATGTTTATTAGCTCATAAGATCCTATAGAGACGCAAAGCTTAGTAGACTTGAGACTCTGTAACCAGCAGGTAAGAAACAGGACATGAGTGATGTATCTTGCATTGTTGCCTTAGCTTATATCTATTGCTTTTAGCAACAAATAATGAATAAACTAACATCTGCAGGACACCAAAATCACGTAAAGAGAGGCCAACATCTTTATATCTCTTTATTAGGACCTGCGGCTTCAGAACTTACTTAAAATACACCTCATAAATAGAAGCCGTTCAATAAAATACTTTCATGACCAAAAATCTAAAATAACCTGTTTTGGTAAATTACACTTGAAAACAGGCACATGTTTTTAGAATGTAAAAAAAAATAGTGTAGCCTATAATATATTGCATTTATGTCCAATTATGCTACCGTGCAATCTGTTATTCTAGTTTCCAGACTTTGAATATGTAAGAAGTTTGTATCTGCAAGGTGAGAACTTGGCACATGCAACTTCAAGTGCATTCATTAGGACTAATGGAATGCTCATTAGTTTAGAAGGGCACGCCCAACAAGAAGTAGGCTTACTAAAGAAAATAGAAACCTGCAATATATCATATTTCCATATGAACAGGAACAGTGTAAATGCTGAGATTTTATTTTCTTTACTTTCTAAAAACATGTCCCAAATTATCAATTTTTGTTATTCAAAAGACCATATAGAAAAAAAGCAGACCATAGTGGTGCTAATTATTGTGAATCCTATTTGTAATGATTTATTAGTGAGTTTTCATTGCTTAGACTCCCATTTAGTGCCATTTGGTCTTAACGTGATTTGCAACTCTGCTGAATATAGCCCAGTTGATACTTATTAAAGGTACATTTATATACTATTTGATGATTCACACTTGAGGGACTGATATTTACTATTGGATTATGTTGTATTTTGCCATCACAGGAGATGAATCCAATCAGTGATTTATCAATGTATGCACAACCGTTGGAACTTGAAACAAATACTTCAATTAGAGAGATTAAACTGATAATATTAATACTTTTTTTTTCCAGTACACCTCCAGCATGAGGGCGAAATATCTTGCAACCAATCGTCCGGAATCTGAACCGTTGCACTAAGACGCAGGAAAATCCAGACAAAAAAACACCCGTCTCCTGTCGCCTGTACTCTGACCTTGGATCAGTCAATGTGTCTTTTGAGTTCCACCTTTACATTGGTTCCTCACCCTGTACAGAAGAAGATCCAATATATGTTATAAAGGAAAGTGATAAAAAAAAAATCCAATTTTTTTTTAAACAAATTTCAATCCTGTTTGTGTTTATAGGCTCACTATAAGTCACTTTTTCTACAAGCAAAAAAAATGTTTTTATAAAAATTGTATATCTTACATGATTATGTTGCTGAAGAGATTTGAAATGGGCACCAAATGTTTTGTGTTTAATGCATTACTGTATGTGCATTTTTTAATGTTCAGTCAGATCCACTTGGACTTTTTATTTCATACTAAAATCATTTGGGATGGCAGCTTTTTAAATAATACACAAATTACAAAATTGTACAATTTATCAGGGTTTTGTTTTAGGTTTTTGACCTTAAATCTAATATGTAGTAGAGGTAAAAGCATGCATTATTACACTATTGGCTTTATAAGCATACAGTTACCACTGGTTATGGAAATACTGGTTTTCCAAATGATGCTAGTAAACTACTTTTACATTAAAACACCACTGTAATGCCTTGACAAGAGTAGCTAGCTATTTTAATATGTAATATGCATTGGTCATTTTTAAAATTCATGTTTTATATATATATATATATATATATATATATATATATATATTTAAAAAAATATACATATATATATATATATATATATATATATATATACATATATATACATATATATATATATATACATATACATATATATATATATATATATTTTATATATATTTTTATATTATATCTGATTATAATATTTATAATAGCACTGATCAATATTAAACTTAAAGGTTAAAGCATCTGCCTCCAACTGAGCGTTTGTCTCCACCCCAATAAGATCATCAATCAGGAAGAGGAGGTGTAACAGGTCTTAAGGGTTTTAAAAATATTCTGATTATATATGAGGCCAACCAATTATTCATAGCAAAACGTTGTTGCTAGGGAAAACAAGATTAACGATGCATGTCTCCAGCCAATGAAGGTCATTCTAACACTACCTGCTAAGCAAAGCCTCCTCCCCCTATTGTCCTTATAGTGGGTGGATACCAGCAGCTAAGTTTGAAATTTAAAATAAGTTTAATATTCAATATTGCTTTTTTTCTTAAATATTTAAATGTGAATTTTATGAAATGATCAATGTCTACTTTTAGGGCATTACAGTGAACTGTCAAGTGTGTTTTCATTCTACTTGAATGTTAAAGTTGAAAGATTAATACGTGGGTAAAGTGTTTCCCAAAGTGTTCAATTGTGTGCAAAACAATCTATTCTATACGGACATACAACAGTGTGTTCGGCCAAGCTTTTGTAAGTTATATGTGATTGTTGACAAATTCTAGTTACCACTATGTACAATGAAGACAACACTTGTCAATTTGTACGATTGAATTTAAGATGTAAAAGTCAACATCACTTTCACCTTTTCTCTGGTGTATTGTTAATACCATACAGCTACCTACTGCCACAACATTACTTGGTTTTAATCAACATTGGCATCACACCAAATCTGTACAACCTGGCAAAACCACTTTCCTGAGTGGATGCGTACAGTTGGCTATATTATTTTCTCATTGTTCAGTTTCTCATTAATAGTTTAATAATATAAATTGCTGGTAGTTTATTCTGGTTTCTGTCTGGCTTAACATTACACAATAATGTATCCAAGACAGAAATCATCTGGTAAATGTCTTTTTACATCATTCATATATTTGTCTTTGGCCAAGATCTCTTCTGAAACATCTAGTTTTTCACATTGCCAAGGTTATCACAGGAGGTGTAGTAACTACTCGCACAGTTTACTATATCCCGTGTTCCTGGGCAATGGTGCAGTCCCTAAATTAAATAAGCCAGATACATTATTAGGTCAAACTGGAAATGTGTGGTGTAATATTTCCTTAGATCCTTACATGCTTTTTTCCTAAAAATTCACCTTGTATCAAATACCACCTGCATCCAGTGTTTTTAGTAGATCCCATATTATCTTCTGTCAAGTTTATGGGTTTGAGCACAGTGGAACCATAAAGTCAAGAATAAACTTGTCAAGTGAACTTACTGAAAATAGCATTGTCAACACATTAGGGCAAGCCTCTTGGGGATACTGAACAGTTTAATGCCACAATCAGGACTTGCCAATCTTCACTCTGACTGTGCTAAAACCTTCACCGTGCGTATTTCTTCTGTCTGTGGTGGGGAAAGTGATCCCTATTTTTATATATATATAAATATATAATTTATTTGTTTCTTAACAATTTCATGATGAGCATTGATGTCTACAACAGGAACAGTGTATACAAACATTGTGCCAATTGGTATATATCTACAACCCCACAAATGATGTGGCAGAATTAATAACTGGAAAACATTCAGTATGGAACTGAATGAGAAGCCTTTCGGCTTTGTGACTTCGATCACCGGTGCTAAACATCTGCGGAGTAAGATTCTTATTTGCAGTACTACAAGTTGCAAGATTCCCGGAACGCTTTAAGAATGGATCACAAGATTTTGTACACACGGTTTTTCTCTTTTATATATGATGGAAATATCTTTGCCACTGTAATACATTGTGCTCAACCTTGACGGTTCAGTGGTGCCATGTTGGAATCAAGACTCTTTCATTGACTTTACTGGAACTGAACACAATGCTTTGGAAGAACCACTTGATATTCATGGTTACTTTGTCTTTTGGATTTATGGACTTGGACAGTAGGCAATTACATAACTGGCGTGCCATGTTGATCATGTTGAGATAGACAAACGCAGTACATCATGTCATATTAGAAGCACAAATGCTGTTGGCACATCTCAATTTAGGTTTCAAGACTCATTTTTTTTTGTTTCCACCTGAATATTCCATGAGCAAAACAGCTGGAATCGTTAACAGCTGCTCAAGAAAAGACATCTCCACAATGTGAAGTGTAAATAGCATGTTGGACATAGCGTCCAGTGTACATGACTGCCTTGTAATTGTAAAGGAAACCCAGCTCAAGACTTGACCGTCTTGGGATATTACTGTAGTGTTTGAATCCTGTGTGTGATATTAATGGTTCACCTTGCTTGCCGATCAAAGAAGCTTGGACTTGGTTCTGCTCTTTTCCAATGGTTTTACTTATGCATTTTTATGACCTTCAATATCTTAAATACATTTTATGTTAGCCCTTATAGCTTTCAAGGTTTAATGCCTTTCCACATGAAGAATAACTTGTGAGGTTGGGTAATATTCATGTTAATGTTATTATTTCCTTTACATTGGAGTTACTGATCTACACAATATAGATACATAACAATGGGATACTCATTTGAGAATGTTACTTGGAACAGTCTGAAAATGATTAACATGCCAGATTAATCATCCTAATTAACCTTCCAATCCAGTCTGCTTTGTAGACAAAAAGTTGTCTGATTCAACAAAGATTGTATTCTGACATTTTGTTTTGTTACATACATTATGAGGATAAGCATTTCATTAGAGTAATCAAAGACACTAACCATTCCATGTCATCATTGGGACCAAGTGAAAATTATGTTTAGTTTAAAAGCAGATGGTATTTGCTGAGAAACTACTCTACAATTTCTTCATGAATTCGGAAATTGCAGAGAATTCATTTTTTATAGAAACCACTGAATAAATTGTTTAATTACTGCTAAAACTTTATTTGATATAGGTATCTTTACTATGTGTACTAACATAGCTCTTTTTTTTAATTATGAACTACTTTGGATGCCAACCTTATTAGTTAATATGAATATTTTTTTTTACGTATCCTAAAACCTTATTTTTTCTCATGGTGTGAGATGACTTGTGAAATACAGTATTATTGTGTTTGGTACAGATTAATTCGAATTTACTTTACTTTTCTACATTATTCTGTCTCAATGTGAAACAACAGAATATCTAGAATGAAAAATATCTGGGAAGTTGATAAAATCCAAAACATGGAGAGTAAGTTGTGTTACATCAAACCACCCCTGAAGAAAGTCCATCCTTCTTAGCTTCAATGTATCCATGTATGTTCTACTGTAGTGATTCTCAAGAAAACCCATTGAAAATGTTTGGGGAAATACAGAAGGAAACCCCATCACATTTTATACAAAAATATGTTTTTTCATTGTGACAGGGTATTTTGATCTGTGGTTGGGCAATGCATTATTATGAAACCCATCACTGCCATATTTGATTGACTTTTTTGGTATGGTCCTGGTCCATAAAATATACCAATGTGAGCTTCTGAGGACCCATATTGTTTTATGGTTATGATGAATAGAAGGGATGAACATGGGATGATTCATCCTCTGGTATTATCTTGGTGCTGTCTAATCTACTCATGCCACAAGGACTCTCTATGCAATTCCAAGCTCTGGTTTTTGAATAAGGCAAGGACAACTCCTTACTATTTATATTTCTCTAGATGTCACATGAATGTGGAGAGCATCTAGTGGTTTCATGTGTTGGAGGGCTTGCAAACCTTGTAGGCTCCTCCAGAACCAAATGGAATATATAATGTTCTAACTGATTCAGTCTCCTTCTAGCCTTTGCACGTATATGGACATGGAAAATGTCTTCGGCCTTTTGTTCTCTGTGTGCAATTCTTTGTATTTGTTTTTAAACTATGTTAAACCATAATGGTTGTTTGCCATGCCACTTTGTAAACATTTAATATAAACAAGGGATGCATTGGGTGGGTTTACATATTTTACTCCTAACTTTGCTTAAACCACTAATGGCTTATTTGTGGTTACTTTTCAATAAATAAAGATCGGCCTGCCCACTGTATATTTTTACTTAAGCAAAAGGACAATATTATATGATAAATATTGGTTTGGACTGAAGTCCTAAATATGTATTCATTTAACTGGCAATATCATGCAACACGTCTTTAATCCTATTGGTGGAAAACAACCAAATTGCAACACTGCTCTGATTGGTCATAACATTGTATGGAAATATTCTCCTGTATAGGGTCCATTACAGTCCATGGATGTAGCCAATGTTATTGCTAATGATTCTGTGTTGTAACAAAAGAAAAAGCTATTCTGAATATATACACATGTCCCAAATGGATCAAGAGACATGTTATCCCACATGATTTCTCAGTGTTTCCACTGTAACTAAGGATTCTAGGTATTGATATGCAAATAAGGCTTAAAAATACCAAATTGGTGCCTCTAGCCCACTCATTTTAGGCACATGTGCACTGTTCTTGGGCATCCTTAAGTGCATAGCCTTAAATTGGGGAGCAGTGCCAGAAACCTGACAGCTGTTTCGCCATTATTTGGGGTGGTGTAAGAAACATACCAACCAATTTCATTATTTTATGAGTTAAATTGAATTGGGCGAGTGGATGATGCATTTTAAAAGTAGGTTCTTAATAATAAAGCAAATTTTTAAGTTGTTGATCTGTGGATAGATGTACATCTTGAAGTTTAAAAATATATTTTTAGCATTTTATTTCATTAATTATCGAATCCTTAAGAACAAATCCCAGCACACAAACACATCATGTTTATTGGAGAAATTTGTGTAGGAAAATTAAAGGACCATTTTATTTTTAGGATTAACTTCTTATATTTGTAAAGTATGTCACAACTTGTAACCTTAGTAGCTGTGACCATAAAGGCTATTTAATAACAAATCTTATGTTTTGCAAATTTTGCGTTTAAAAAAATTCTATTCTGTCTGGTTTCAGAACTTATTGGTGGGTGGTTGTTATTTGATAAATAATTGCAGCAGGTACTATTTGACACCCACCGCCTTCCCCTCATGCTTAGAATGGGCAGCTGCAAGGTAAACTGCAAACATGCTCCTGCAGAAGTGTAAAAATCACTCGCACACAAACAATTTCTAATTAAAAACTAGTTTTATTATGTTTGCACTGCTTAATTATGCACATAGTCAAACTCAGATTTGTCAAACATATTTTTTTGCAATCAATAAAAAGGAATAAGCTGCGGAAAATATTAATAAGGTCTTTATAAGGGCATTTTTTTAATGATGCTTTTATTATAGGACTTCTGTGCAATTGCATATATATATATATATATATATATACATATATATATATATATATATATATATATATATGTATATATATATATATACACACACAAAGAGCTGAAGCAGAAAAAAGTCATAAAGTTAATGTTTAATTTTTTTGTATGCCTGTACTGGATCCCAGGGGAATCCATGATGCATAGGTTGAAGTTATGTCTGACAGAGACATTTCTGGAGAGCTTTGGTTGCATCTATTGTTGCAATTTCCTATTTCTTGGATAGTGAGTGGAAAGGTTGTGGAGTCGGTTTCAATCTTAACCAAATAATATAATAAATTATTTCTGTTCACTAGCTGAAGTGATAGCCAAGACACACACCCTCATTATCCAGGAATGAGGAAGTGTTGTAACAAGTACAAAATGGATTCCGGTACTAATAAACAGTCTTCAAAACTTTAAATGTTCCCAAAGTATGTTTTTAAACCTGTGTCTTGCAGTGCTACTAATGGTTTTGGTTTTGGGGCAAACTTGGCAAACAACTGTCTTTTTTCTTACCACTACAGTGGTTATTTAATATGCCATAAGATGCAATACACTATTATGAACACAAGAGGGAGTTGGCTCAATACTTTGCCCATTACGATACTCCATGTTTTGCAGTAATATTTCCTACATCTGCATTAACAGGAACCATATACTATTTTTTTTTTTTTTTTTTTTTAAAAGGCCAAAATATAAATTAATGTTAATTCATATTGAGTCAGGCAAGTACTATGTCAGAGCAAACTGATTTCGGTCCTATTGCATAAAATGTTTTATTTTTTAGATAATTGATCATTGCGTTGAGGTTGCACTCAGCCATTTTTTTTTCTATTGTAAAGCTTATACCAATGTATTTGCTCGCCTTCTTTCCTAATCCCTTCTGTTCCAAGACTTTGTTGCATCAAAGTTTTTTTTTTTATTACTGTGCTTTCATTTTTGCAAAAAATAAACCTTAAGATGAATCATAAATGTAATTTCAGTGGTTTCCATTCAGCTTGGGTATCATGTTTTAATTAAAAAATAAATAAAAAAATGGACAAAAAGCAGTTAATGTTTGTCATGTTTTAACTCGGGGTGGATGCCTTTTTTTGGATTGAAAGCAACATAAAGGAATCATGTCAAATTATTATATGCAATTATACTGCAATAGGGGCCTCTGTTTATTTGCTTCTAGTATCAGAAGTAGCTTGGATGCCGATAAGGTTCTGCTGATAGTCTGTATTCCTTCATGTGAGCACCTTCAGAAGAAACCTCAGCACCCAGTGTCCCCTACATGTCGTTAAAGCAGGTTAACACAATACAAAATAAATATAAAATCAATAAAAAAAAAATCTTACATTTATACTGAGTGTCATGGGCTTTTACACTGCCTCCTAGAAGTTATACTACTGGGACTTGCTTTCTATTTGACTCTATACATAATGGCATTTTTTAAAAGACTAATAGAGATCTTATTTAGATCTGACCCAACACGTTTCTCCCAGGTGTCTAATCCTGTTAGGAGCATAAGCAAAATTGAATATAATTTTTTATATATATATTACAATTTTTTATATATTTTTAAGATATTGCACGTAGTTCGTCTCACTGATTGTAAATATATTACACCAAACTTTTAAACTGCCATTGTTTACTGTGGATGGATTAAATCTAGCAGAAGACATTGGGGTACAGTTTTGGAGCAATCCTTAAAGTGGCCCCAAATATCAGAATGTAAAAGTACAAATACAGATAGTTGCAACTGCTTGTTATTGAAGGGGGGGGGGGGGCAAATCGCAAATCCCCCCAGGTTATATGAACAGGGGACACAAAAAATAGCAAAATTAAACGTAATTATGTATTTCCAGATTTACATCACCAGAGGATGCCAGCTATGTTTTTGCTACAAAACTTTTGACCCATCACATATTATAATTGTCAAACTGCGAGTTGTCGTCACGTTTTGCGACCCTCGCAAAGCGAGGGCCGCAACTGACGACAACTCACAGTTTCACAAATCCCTCTGCCATGGCCCCCATCAGCCCCACATCAGCCCTGCAGCCTCTCTGCTCTGGTGGCACGCGCCCACAAGTGGGGCGCACGCGTACAAGCGGGCGGGACGCGTGCACGGGTAGCCGTGCATACAAGCGTGCGCATGCGCACACACGAAGACGTCACATAAGCCTGCGCACGCGCGCGTCTACAGCATTGAGGTAAGGGAGGAGTGGGGGGAGAGAGACACGGGGGGAGAGAAGGGGGAAGAGATACATGGGGAGGGAGAGGAGGGGAATAGAGACACGAGAGGAAGAGGAGGAGGGGAATAGAGACACGAGAGAGGGAGAGGAGGAGGGGAATAGAGACACGAGAGGAGGGGGGAAGAGAGACACAGGGGACAGGGGAAGTGAGATACAGGGGAGGGGAAGAGAAACAGGGGAGGAAGAGGAGGGGGAAGAGAGACACGGGAGGGAGAGGAGGGGGAAGAGAGACACAGAGGAGGGAGAAGAGAGACACGGAAGGGGGAAGAGTCACAGGGGAGCGAGAGGAGGAGGGGAAGAGAGACACAGGGGAGGGGAAGAGAGACACAGGGGAGGGAGAGGAGGGGAGGAAGAGAAACAGGGTAGGGAGAGGAGGGGATGAATAGACACAGAGGAGGGGAGGAATAGACACAGGGGAGGGACAGGATGGGGGAGGAGACAGCGGAGGGGGGAAGCGATGAAGGTCAGGGGGTGGAGAGACACACGGGAGGGATGAGGGGGGCAGAGACACAGGAGAGGGAGACGGGGTGAAGAGACACAGGGGAGGGAGACGGGGTGAAGAGACACAGGAGGGAGAAAGACACAGGAGTGGGAGAGGGGGAAAAGACACGAGAGGGGGAAGAGACACAGGGGAGGGGGAAGGAGAAACAAGGGGGGTAAGAGAGACACGGAAGTGGGAAGAGGCACAGGGGAGCGAGAGGATGAGGGGAAGAGAGACACAGGGGAGGGGGAAGAGAGACACAGGGGAGGGAGAGGAGGGGAGGAAGAGAAACAGGGTAGGGAGAGGAGAGGAGGAATAGACACAGGGGAGGGAGAGGAGGGGAGGAATAGACACAGGAGATGGACAGGATGGGGGAGGAGACACAGCAGAGGGGGGAAGCGATGAGGGTCAGGGGGTGGAGAGACACAGGGGAGGGATGAGGTGGGCAGAGACACAGGAGAGGGAGACGGGGTGAAGAGACACAGGGGAGGGAGACGGGGTGAAGAGACACAGGAGGGAGAAAGACACAGGAGTAGGAGAGGGGGAAAAGACACGGGAGGGAGAGGGGGAAGAGACACAGGGGAGGGGGAAGGAGAAACAAGGGAGGGAGGTACATCTTGAAGTTTAAAAATATATTTTTAGCATTTTATTATATTGATTATCGAATCCTTAAGAACAAATCTCAGCACACAAACACATCATGTTTATTGGAGAAATTTGTGTAGGAAAATTAAAGGACCATTTTATTTTTAGGATTAACTTCTTAGATTTGTAAAGTATGTCACAACTTGTAACCTTAGTAGCTGTGACCATAAAGGCTATTTAATAACAAATCTTACGTTTTGCAAATTTTGCGTTTAAAAAAATTCTATTCTGTCTGGCTTCAGAACTTATTGGTAGGTGGTTGTTATAAGAAATGGAGATTTGATAAATAATTGCAGCAGGTACTATTTGACACCCACCGCCTTCCCCTCATGCTTTGAATGGGCAGCTGCAAGGTAAACTGCAAACATGCTCCTGCAGAAGTGTAAAAATCACTCACACACAAACAATTTCTAATTAAAAACTAGTTTTATTATGTTTTCACTGCTTAATTATGCACATAGTCAAACTCAGATTTGTCAAACATATTTTTTTGCAATCAATAAAAAGGAATAAGCTGCAGAACATATTAATAAGGTCTTTATAAGGGCATTTTTTTAATGGTGCTTTTATTATAGGACTTCTGTACAATTGCATATATATATATATATATATATATATATATATATATATATATATATATATATACACAAAGAACTGAAGCAGAAAAAAAGTCATTAAGTTAATGTTTAATTTTTTGTATGCCTGTACAGGGGAATCCATGATGCATAGGTTGAAGTTATGTCGGACAGAGACATTTCTGGAGAGCTTTGGTTGCATCTATTGTTGCAATTTCCTTTTTCTTGGATAGTGAGTGGAAAGGTTGTGGAGTCGGTTTCAATCTTAACCAATTAATATAATAAATTATTTCTGTTCGCTAGCGGAAGTGATAGCCAAGACACACACCCTCATTGTCCAGGAATGAGGAAGTGTTGTAACAAGCACAACATGGATTCCGGTACTAATAAACAGTCTTCAAAAATGTAAATGTTCCCAAAGTATGTTTTTAACCTGTGTCTTGCTACTAATGATGTTGGTTTTGGGGCAAACTTGGCAAACAACGGTCTTTTTTCTTAAACTACAGTGGTTATTTAATATGCCATAAGATGCAATAAACTATTATGAACACAAGAGGGAGTTGGCTCAATACTTTGCCTATTACGATACTCCATTTTTGCAGTAAAATTTCCTACATCTGCATTAACAGGAACCATATACTATTTTTTTTTATTTTTTAAAAAGGCCAAAATATAAATTAATGTTAATTCATATTGAGTCAGGCAAGTACTATGTCAGAGCAAACTGATTTCGGTCCTATTGCATAAAATATTTTATTTTTTAGATAATTGATCATTGCGTTGAGGTTGCATTCAGCCATTTTTTTTTCTATTGCAAAGCTTATACTGATGTATTTGCTCGCCTTCTTTCCTAATCCCTTCTGTTCCAAGACTTTGTTGCATCAAAGTTTTTTTTTATTATTACTGTGCTTTCATTTTTGCAAAAAATAAACCTTAAGATGAATCATAAATGTAATTTCAGTGGTTTCCATTCAGCTTGGGTATCATGTTTTAATTAAAAAATAAATAAAAAAATGGACAAAAAGCAGTTAATGTTTGTCATGTTTTAACTCGGGGTGGATGCCTTTTTTTGGATTGAAAGCAACATAAAGGAATCATGTCAAATTATTATATGCAATTATACTGCAATAGGGGCCTCTGTTTATTTGCTTCTAGTATCAGAAGTAGCTTGGATGCCGATAAGGTTCTGCTGATAGTCTGTATTCCTTCATGTGAGCACCTTCAGTAGAAACCTCAGCACCCAGTGTCCCCTACATGTCGTTAAAGCAGGTTAACACAATACAAAATAAATATAAAATCAATTAAAAAAAAATCTTACATTTATACTGAGTGTCATGGGCTTTTACACTGCCTCCTAGAAGTTATACTACTGGGACTTGCTTTCTATTTGACTCTATACATAATGGCATTTTTTAAAAGACTAATAGAGATCTTATTTAGATCTGACCCAACACGTTTCTCCCAGGTGTCTAATCCTGTTAGGAGCATAAGCAAAATTGAATATAATTTTTTATATATATATTACAATTTTTTATATATTTTTAAGATATTGCACGTAGTTCGTCTCACTGATTGTAAATATATTACACCAAACTTTTAAACTGCCATTGTTTACTGTGGATGGATTAAATCTAGCAGAAGACATTAGGGTACAGTTTTGGAGCAATCCTTAAAGTGGCCCCAAATATCAGAATGTAAAAGTACAAATACAGATAGTTGCAACTGCTTGTTATTGAAGGGGGGGGGGGGGGCAAATCGCAAATCCCCCCAGGTTATATGAACAGGGGACACAAAAAATAGCAAAATTAAACGTAATTATGTATTTCCAGATTTACATCACCAGAGGATGCCAGCTATGTTTTTGCTACAAAACTTTTGACCCATCACATATTATAATTGTCAAACTGCGAGTTGTCGTCACGTTTTGCGACCCTCGCAAAGCGAGGGCCGCAACTGACGACAACTCGCAGTTTCACAAATCCCTCTGCCATGGCCCCCATCAGCCCCACATCAGCCCTGCAGCCTCTCTGCTCTGGTGGCACGCGCCCACAAGTGGGGCGCACGCGTACAAGCGGGCGGGACGCGTGCACGGGTAGCCGTGCATACAAGCGTGCGCATGCGCACACACGAAGACGTCACATAAGCCTGCGCACGCGCGCGTCTACAGCATTGAGGTAAGGGAGGAGTGGGGGGAGAGAGACACGGGGGGAGAGAAGGGGGAAGAGATACATGGGGAGGGAGAGGAGGGGAATAGAGACACGAGAGGGAGAGGAGGAGGGGAATAGAGACACGAGAGAGGGAGAGGAGGAGGGGAATAGAGACACGAGAGGAGGGGGGAAGAGAGACACAGGGGACAGGGGAAGTGAGATACAGGGGAGGGGAAGAGAAACACAGGGGAGGAAGAGGAGGGGGAAGAGAGACACGGGAGGGAGAGGAGGGGGAAGAGAGACACAGAGGAGGGAGAAGAGAGACACGGAAGGGGGAAGAGGCACAGGGGAGCGAGAGGAGGAGGGGAAGAGAGACACAGGGGAGGGGAAGAGAGACACAGGGGAGGGAGAGGAGGGGAGGAAGAGAAACAGGGTAGGGAGAGGAGGGGATGAATAGACACAGAGGAGGGGAGGAATAGACACAGGGGAGGGACAGGATGGGGGAGGAGACAGCGGAGGGGGGAAGCGATGAAGGTCAGGGGGTGGAGAGACACAGGGGAGGGATGAGGGGGGCAGAGACACAGGAGAGGGAGACGGGGTGAAGAGACACAGGGGAGGGAGACGGGGTGAAGAGACACAGGAGGGAGAAAGACACAGGAGTGGGAGAGGGGGAAAAGACACGAGAGGGGGAAGAGACACAGGGGAGGGGGAAGGAGAAACAAGGGGGGTAAGAGAGACACGGAAGTGGGAAGAGGCACAGGGGAGCGAGAGGATGAGGGGAAGAGAGACACAGGGGAGGGGGAAGAGAGACACAGGGGAGGGAGAGGAGGGGAGGAAGAGAAACAGGCTAGGGAGAGGAGAGGAGGAATAGACACAGGGGAGGGAGAGGAGGGGAGGAATAGACACAGGAGATGGACAGGATGGGGGAGGAGACACAGCAGAGGGGGGAAGCGATGAGGGTCAGGGGGTGGAGAGACACAGGGGAGGGATGAGGGGGGCAGAGACACAGGAGAGGGAGACGGGGTGAAGAGACACAGGGGAGGGAGACGGGGTGAAGAGACACAGGAGGGAGAAAGACACAGGAGTAGGAGAGGGGGAAAAGACACAGGAGGGAGAGGGGGAAGAGACACAGGGGAGGGGGAAGGAGAAACAAGGGAGGGAGAGGGGGGAAAGAGACACAGGGGAGGGAGAGCGGGAAGAAACACATGGGAGGGAGAGGGGGAAGAGACACAGGGGAGGAAAAGGGGGGAAGGAGAAACAAGGGAGGGAGAACGGGGAAAGAGACACAGGGGAGGGAGAGGGGGGGAAGACAGAGGGGAGGGAGAGGGGGGGAAGACAGAGGGGAGGGTTAGGAAGTAGAGGGCGGGAGAGGTTTACAATGAGTGCCAAAGGCGCTCATTGCGAGGCCCATGATTAGCGCCAAAGGTGCTCATCGCGAAGGCAATAAAGTAGAGGGGGGAGAGGCTCACAGTGTGTGACAAACACCATTGCCAGGCTTCAATTTTTATTGCCGTCATTTTTGACGGGCAAGTCGCTAGTAATTTATATTTAACATGTTTTAGACATTCAAATGTGAACACAAATGTACTATTTATTTGCTGTATGGTGGAGGGCTTCTATTGCTCTTTTGCCCACCATATATTAAATGATTGTTGTGGTGAACTACCTACTCAAAATATCCACTACACAAGCTGAGATCCTGCTTCACGCTGATGATAGGCAGTAACTTTGAAACGCCTGTACGAGGGTGGGATTCCTAGCTTTGCTCAAAGCTGTTTGATACAGTAGGCATATGCTAAAGGGAAGCCATGTTTGATATGGTTATGGCTTGCAAGAGCAAAGCCTTTGGGGGCACTTTTACATGTCCCTGCCAAGTTTCCCAGAATGCAGTGTAATAACTATTTCTTGGAATTCTGGGCATGAAACAAGCTTTTCTTATCTGGTTTTAGACATTCAAATGTGAACACAAATGTACTATTTATTTACTATATATATATATATATATATATATATATATATATATATATATATATAAATTATATATCTACATATATCATTTTTAATTATATTGGGGGCGAGTGGGTGGGGCCCAAAAGCATTGAGAATTTAACCAAAGACTTCAAATAATTCAACTCTACCCCTCGAGCCGTCCTGGGAGTAGAGTTGATTTGCACCACTCAGTGCCACAGTTGTTTCTCTTTAAACTGTGTCCCCACCGCTATCATTAGATATATTTGGGCTCCTATGCCATGCTTGAAAGTTAAGCTTTTTAAGTATAACTTACATGAAAAAGTTCTCCCTGTGTTCTAATAACGTGAATATTTATCTCTCATCAAAATGGGGGGAGATAAGCCACCAGAGCATGCCCAGTAGGAAAAATAATAATAGTCACTTTTAAGTGTTAAAGTCGTATCGTTGATCTTGGTTATACCAACTTGGCATGCTTTCTTTAATCTCCCCCACTTAAATAGTTAGTTAGAAAGTGAGGCGGGTTACAAATGTATGCTTATAATACCAAACATTCTGGCTCCGTTGTCCAACACTCTCACTCGAAATATTTAACAACCAGTTGTGATTATATTTATTTGTGTAGTTTTAATTTCCGCAAGAACTGAAACCTTTTTTTGTGCAGCTATAATGTTATTTTTTTTATTTATTTTTTATGTTATCATATACAAAAATGCATACATATCAAAAGAATATGTTTGCATATGGATAAATAAATCTAAACAGTGATACAGATATTCAAACATATAAATATAAAACATAAAAGCGGATTATGGGCAAGATCCAGCAAGAGGAGAGTCGAGATACTCTATAGGTCATGGGAACCAAGTTAAGGTTTGGCGATAAACCACTCGTTTTTTGTCCCATATTCGCCATTATAACTACATTTTTCGACATTATAATTTCTAAGAAATTCTTCTCAAAATTTCTGTTATTTATAATGGCTGCTTCTACTTCTGACCAATTTGGTACTGTGCTTTGTTTCCATTTGCGTACAATCAACCACGTGGCCACACAATAATCTTGCAAGGATACAGAGACAGGAAGTGCCTTATATAGGCCAAGAACCAGACAGCTGACCAGACACAGCTAAAGAGAGTTGTCACTGATTTCATTGCTTTTAGAGTCAAGGTATCAGATCTCAGGCAAATCTGCAAGAGGCAGGCTGGTGTACTGGTAGGGAAGAGGTTTAGCAACATGCAAACCAGGGTTCGAATCCCAGCAGAGTCAATTCCTCACACCGTTACAATTTGTAATATAAAAGCCACAATGTCCAGGTCCATACCATCAGGGAAAAGATGTAACAAAGCTAACTAGGGGTTAATATAATATGAGAGAATCATGTTATATGTTCAAAGGAATTTTTCCAAAATGTCTGAATTTTATGACACTTCCACCAAATATGCAGATACGAGCCAACTGCTCCACATTCTCTCCAACAAAATTTCGACTCCTCTTTTTTTAAACACTTGAGTGAGTTTCGTAAGGACTATGTACCATCTACTGATAAACTTAAAGAAGGTCTCTCTATAGGATGCGTTCTTTATCAATCTATCTGTATATATAAAGGCTCTTTGCCAGTTGCCTTCTTCCCTTCTTCCCATGAAGTTTGAAGATCAATTTCCCAAGATTACTTTTTGTTGAATTTTTTTCCCTCTTCTAAATAATCTCTCAAAATGTTAAAGCATTGCGCAATTAAGGTGAGGTTTAGCAATATTAATTAGAAGCTTTTTAAAGGGCATTAAAGGTCTATTAGCCTTTGCAAGGATCGGAAATTTTGCAAACGCTAGTAGGAGGCTATGATAGTCTGAATCTGACGTTTAAATCTGCAAAGGGAAGAAGAGCTCCATCGCAAATTAGATCTTTAGAAAGACTGAGCCCCCACCTCTTCCAAACCCTTACATTGGGAATATTAAAAAAAAAGGACATATCTTCTAAAGAAATCAAAGGGCTCGAGAAGGGAATTAGTATATTTCAAAATGTGTTTCTTGCCCAAAAATTAATCAGAAGTTTGGTAATATCTGCACCTTCTGATAATATATTTTCCTGCCATTTTCCTTGTAGTAACAGTGTTCTCATTTCCGCTATAATGTTATTGATGGGTTCCCTGGTGGTCCAGTGGTTAGGATTTGGTGTTTTCACCGCCGCAACCTGGGTTTGATTCCTTCCAGTCAGGGAACCAAGAGGTCACACCACCCTGAAGCCATGCAGCGTTGGGCCTGGTCAGTACTTGGATGGGAGAATATCTAGGAATACCAGGAGCTATATGCTGTTGCCCACTGGAGAAGGAACCGGCAACCCACTTCAGTATCTCTGCCATGAATACCAAGTGGATCAGAATGACCATGGACATAAAGATGTGTCTGGTGTATTACAGTCCATGAGGTCACGGAGAGTCGGAAATGACTGAACAAATGGAATGTTATTGTGGGCAGTCTATCTGGCTAAGTTTTATTTTCTTATTTTTTTTATGTGTGCAAATGCTTGTTTAAAGGGACATGTTAGGGTCCTGGTTTTTAATATTAAAATAATCTAAGTGTTTATTTGCATATTTAGACATTATGTTATTTCCAAGTTCTTAAAACCTCTATTTTTACTCACTGAAACAGTCCAAACAGTTCCTATAAAGATAGATAAATAGAGAAGCCCTATTGGATAAAAACAGACTGCAAAATAAAACTAACTTTATGAAAAAAACAGCTTAGCAGCATTATTAGGGCCTATTTCTGCAAAAAAAAATCTTATTTGGGTATCTCCGCAGCAGCAGCAGATTTGTCTGGAGTGCACAAGTAAAACAGAGCTGGTGCAGTGCCCTGGCACACACTGATTACAGTCTGAGAAAAGGAAGTCTTAACATTGTTGCAAATGCAGTTTGCAAAAAAATTAAACATTCTTTTTTTAACCATTGCGGAGATGGGGAACTTAATTACCAACAACTTTTTAACTGGTCTTCGATTCTTGCTTTTTATATTGTATGATATTTTACAAAGTGTCCACTGGGTGGCAGCACAAGAAAGCAAATACAAAGCAGCAATTATGTTTTGTAATGTGCTATTTCTGGGAAACTGGAGATGAAGAGACACCCTACTAAACACATAGGGCCTCATTCAATTGTGATTTGGTCAATTGAATTGGGCTCTAAATAAGCACATAGCATATATATTTTTAAAGAAGTATTTAGTTAGTGAAAACCTTGCTTTTGGATAGATGTATACCAACTAAAAACTTATTTTAAAAAAATATGTTATGTGCTTATTTAGAGCCCTATTCAATTGGCCAAACTGCTATTGAATGAGGGCCATAGGGCCTCATTCAATTGCAAGCCCGTAGATTGAGTTGCACAGGCCGTATGTCTGCCGGCTTAAGATTTGCTACAATTACGAAGCAATTCAATTGAACAAGCCCGCAATTTATGGGCCGAAACCGTAACATCAATTAAGCAAGGCCGTAACTACCGATTTAGAAACAGCCAATAGAAAATGAGACCTTCATCATGACGTCAGTAAAACATGGAGGTTACATGTCAATCAATTAGCGTTTAGGGGTCCGATATGCAATCAGACTCGCAATCTTGCAGTGTGCAAAATAATAAAAATGAATGGCGATACTGTTCTAGTCCATGTGGGTGGCCTGATATGTATTAACTCATTGATTCCCAAGATTGATATGACACCGAAATGAAACATAAACAAATGTGCAATTAATTATAATGTCTGTCATCGCTTTCCCAGTCTTTAAAACGGCAGTATTGATTTTTTATTTGCATTTACAGTGCTACGATCAGGTGTTTAACCCCTTGCGAGTCCTCTTTGGTACCCGTAGGATTTTCTTCTACATTTACCATTTACAGGTGTGAAAATATTTGCGGGCTTGAGGAATTGTAGAAATTGAATAGCTATTTGCGATTTTAACTCTTGCAGGCTTGAAAGATCAAAGGCTTAGATGGGTTGTAAGTTACGGTTGTAACAACCGCAGGTATTTTCAGCCTGTAAGCCACAGATCGGTTGCGGCTCGCAATAAAACGCCAATTAAATCGTAAATTAGTTTATGGGCCAAGCCTGTAAGCTACAATTTATCATTTGAATGAGGCTCATAGAACGTACTGTATCTAAAGCTAAATGGGCCTCAATGTATTTTATCATCAGTATGGAGGCAAGTATAATGGACAAATAAAGAGCATGGTGCCTCTGCACACAACATATTTATCCCACGGTCCCATATCTACAACACGCACCACTAAAGGACTTAAAGGGACATGGATTTCACTATGAATATAATATACTTATGTATCAATTTACTGTTTTATACTTTATTTTATTAAGAAGTGCTTAAAAGCTGCTTTTTTCTGCTTAAAATCTTACAAATAGTTTCTAACTAGTTTCCCTCTGCAGCTCATGAAGACAGTGTGCGTGAGGTTTTCTTTGTACAGGTGGTCGGGAAATATGCCATTCTGTAGTTAGGAACGACTAGTTTATTTCATACTCCTACGATTGCAACGGCCAGTGCTCGGTGTGGAGGCCCGGCACTTTGTATAGGATGAAGGGGCAAGGGGCTTCATCATAAAGGGCATGGAAACCAGGATACAGACTATATACATCATTACACATTGTATGCGCTTCATTAGACATTATGTATATTTTATAATACAGGGCATGGAAACCAGGGTACAGACTATATACATCTTTATACAGGGCATGCGCATCATTATACAAGATTTATACAGTCTTATACACTATCTGTATGTGCTGCTCATCATGGATCCAACTTATATACAAAACCGATTTAAGGACATTTTCAGGAAAGGATCTTGTCCCTAACCCGGGGTCTACCTGTATTTTTTTAACAAATCTGATTTTAAAATATATGTCTATTTCTGCTACCTATATCTACATAATATTACCTTGAAAAAAAGATATAACTAATATAGTTGTACTGCAAATTGCTAGTTGCGCATGGGGGAGAGGGAGGGGGAGAGGAGGGAAGGAAAGAAAAGGAGAAGGAAGGAGAGGGAGGGAGAGAGAAGGAGTGAAGAAGAGAGAATGAAGGAGGGGGAGGGAGAGAGAGAGTGAGAAGGATGAAGAGAGAGAGAGGGAGAGTGAGAAGGATGAAGAGAGAAAGAGAGAGGAGAGTGAGGATGAAGAGAGAAGGAGAGAGAGGGAGAGGGAGAAGAATGAACAGAGAAGGAGAGAGAGGGAGAGTGAGAAGGAGGGTGAGAGAATGAGAGAGAGGGAGAGGGAGGTAGAAAGGGACGAGAGGGAGGAGAGAAAGAAGAGGGGAGGGAGAGATAGAAGGAGGGAGGGAGAGTGAGAGAGAGAAGGAGAGAGAGAGAGTGAGCACAGAGAGAGGGAGCACAAACAAACAGAAGACATAATTTTAAAGAAAAATATTATGCTGTTGTTTTTCACGGGCAAGTGACTAGTATATATATAAGTATATTCAGTGGCCCTTTTAAATAAACATAGCAGAGGTTCCAAATTTTGGATAAATTAAATCTATAAGCCCGACAAGTACTTAAATGATAATTATTATTTTTAATGCATTTTCTTATAGCAAACATATATTGACGTTTGGATCAGCCTTTATGCTCCCCCCACCAAGCAAAAACTGATATATATTTCTAATTATTGAGAATAATTGCTAATTCCAGGCTGTGGCTGTGGCTCTGGCTGTTTTGTGCTCAGTGTAAAACTGTATGCAATTGGAAAGACTTAGGCCCTCATTCAATTGCGATTTGGCCAATTGAATAAGGCTCTAAGTAAGCGCATAGCATATATTTTTTAAAGAAGTTTTTAGTTAGTGAAAACCTTGCTTTTGGATAGATGCTTACTAACTAAAAACTTCTTTAAAAAATATATGTTATGTGCTTTTATATATATATATATATATATATATATATATATATATATATAAATATATATAATGTGACCTTTCCATCTATCTATGCTCATACACAGAGAACGGGGGCTGACTGCTAATGGGACAGTCCCTGTCTGATAAGAGAAACAACCACAGTATTTATAAAAGGTCAAATATAGGTGATGGACGCCTTATATTCCAAGAAGTAGAGTAGTTTTCTGCTTTTGACATTCCTGTGATAATTGGCATGTCTGGTATCACCGTACCAAGTAAGAGTTTTATGGTTAACCCATTTATAGAAATTACACTAGAGAACCATTGGTCATACAATAGGTTTTTGTTTAACTATTGATTAGCAATAAAAATCATTATTATAAGAAAAAATGTTTAGCAGCGTTATGTAGAGCTGCTTCTATGCACACCAGATAATGGATATAGTGGGCGGAGGATTTCCTTTATTTGCCTCCTTCTCTTGCAACATCTAAACTGATTTAGATAAAATGTTTTAACAGCCTCCTTGGTAGAGCCTACATTTTAAGTAATATTTTTTCATTCTACTATAATTTATGATTTTATTGCTAATCTGTAATTTTGTGAACAACATTAGCAGCTGTGTAAACTAAGAACATAAAAAAAACATTTTTAGAGAAAACTGGAATATTCAAAGAAAAAAAGACTATTTACTAGTGGATGCCTCAATTTTGTATTTGCTGCCTCACTTCCTGAGATTTTGATCATGAGATTGATAATGAAGTGTTTTTTAATCTATCACTCAGGAGGTATATGAGATGGTCTGGTACTCTATCTTGAAAACTTGCCACATTTTGTTGTGATCCACACAGTCAAAGGCTTTTGAATAGTCCATGAACCAGAAGTAAATGTTTTCTAGAACACTCTTGCTTTTTCTATTATCCAGCGGACATTGGCAATTTGATCTCTTGAGTGTCTGCGTAACCTGGGTTCTACATCTGGCAGTTCTTGGTCCAAATATTGTTGGAGCAGAGCTTGCAGGTTCTTAAGCATTACCTTGCTGGCATGTGAAATGAGTGCAATGAATGACCTTTTCCAGCCTACTGGCCAATTTTGAGTTTTTCAGAGGTTTTGGCATAATTTTCACAGCATTTTCTTGTAAGATTTTGAACACTTCAGCTGGGATTCCCTCAACTCCTGCAACCTTGTTATTAGCAAGGCTTTATAGGGCCCATCTCACTTCACTCTCCAAGATTTCTGGCTCCAGCTCATTGAACAAACTATTGATGTTATCAGTGCTGTTAAGGTTGTTCCTGCATCGATCTTCTGTATATTACTGCCCTGTCCTCTTTATCTGATCTGCATCTGTTAAATTGGTACCATTTTATACTTTTATCCCAGTTTTCTTGAAAAGATCTCTTGGCTTTCTGTTATCTTTGTCTATGACTTGAAATTGATCATTATTGAATGTCTCCTTGTTTCTTCTTCCTATCCTTTGGAATTCTGTATTCAGTTGGACACATCTTTTCTTATCTCCACTTCCTTTCGCATTCCTTCTTTCCTGGGCTACTTTCAAAGCCTCATCAGATAGCCAGTTTGCCTTCTTAGTTTTGGGGATATTCTTTTCTGCTGTTTTCTGGACAATGTCTTAAACTTCTGTTCAAAGTTCTTCATGAATTCTCTCTTCCATGTCTAGTGCCTTAAATATTCTCTTTTCCTCCACTGCATATTCAGAGGGGATATTATTTATTTTATATCTGCTTGGTCTGATGATTTGCATCTTTCTTCAGTTTCATTCTTAAATTTGGAATAAGAGGCTCATTATCTGAGCAGCAGTAAGCTTCAGGTCTTGTTGTTGCTGACTAGAGCTCCTCCATCTTTGGCTACAAAGTATATAGTCAATCTGATATATATATTGTCCATCTGGTAATGTCCATGTGTACAGTCGTCTCAGAGTCTGTTGGAAAAGGATTTTTACTATAACCAGAGAATTATCTAGATAGAATTCTACTAATCTCCGACCTGCTTTGTTTTGTACTCCAAGGCCAAACTTCCAAGTTATTCCAGGTATATTTTGGTTCCCTATTTTAGCATTCCAATATCCTATAATGATAGTAACATATTTTCTTGATGTTATATCTGTGACATGTTGAATATCCTTGTAGGATTTGAACTTCAGTCTCTTCATCATACATGCATAGACTTGGATTACTGTGATGAGAAATGTCTCGCCTTGAATTTAAACTGAAATCATTCTGCCATTTATTCGGTTGTAACCGAGCACTGCCACCCTTTGATTATGAGATGTACTCCATTTCTTCTGCAGGATTGTTAACCACAGTAGAAGATCTAGTGGTTGTCAGATGAAGTGTCCCATTCCAGTTAATTGGATTTTACTAATTCCCAGGATATCAATGTTTAATCTTGTCATCTCATGTTTCACCTGGTCCAGTTTGCCTTGGTTCATAGTTTGAATGTCCTGGACTTTCCTCCCCTCCAGGCACATCGCCAGCAGGGTGTCCTCTTGACTTTAATCCAACCACTTCATTAGATCTGGTGCTACTTGTTCTTGCCCTCTGCTCTTCCTCAATAATGTTGTAGGCACCTTCTGACCTGAGAGAAATATCTTCTGGTGCCTTATCATTGGGGACATGGGAACTGTAGGGGATAGGGAGACATATCCCACCCATATTATATGAATAGGGGACACACAAAATAGCATAATTAAACTTCAATTTTGTGTTACTGCCACTAGATAGTGCCAGAGCTATGCAGTTGTATGCCTTGCACCAAGTGTTTCTATAGTACATTTTATTGGGTTGTAACCGAGCACTGCCACCCTTTGATTATGAGATGTACTCCATTTCTTCTGCAGGATTGTTAACCACAGTAGAAGATCTAGTGGTTGTCAGATATGAAGTGTCCCATTCCAGTTAATTGGATTTCACTAATTCCCAGAATATCAATGTTTAATCTTGTCATCTCATGTTTCACCTAGTCCAGTTTGCCTTGGTTCATAGTTTGAACGTCCAGGATCCTATGCTGAATTGTTCTTTGCAGCAGCGGACTTTCCTCCCCTCCAGGCACATCCCCAGCAGGGTGTCCTCTTGACTTTGGTCCAACCACTTCATTAGATCTGGTGCTACTTGTTCTTGCCCTCTGCTCTTCCTCAATAATGTTGTAGGCACCATCTAACCTGAGGGAAATATCTTCTGGTGCCTTATCATTAGGGACATGGGAACTGTAGCGGATGGGGAGATGTATCCCACCCATATTATATGAATAGGGGACACACAAAATAGCATAATAAAACTTCATTATGTGTTACTGCCACTAGATGGTGCCAGAGCTATGCAGTTGTATGCCTTTCCCAGGAAGGCTTTGGCATTGGAAAACGTTTAATAAGCCATAAAGTTAAAAAAAGAAATTCTACTTATGTGTTATACCAAATTATTGACTTACGGTTATTATAAGTACAATATGTATGCATGTATTATGTTTTATTTTTCATTTTTGCTGACTTCTCTAAATTCTTTTTCATCAATCTGATCTATTTTGCATGGAGGCCTCTTCAAATCTTCAGGATATCAGTTCATCATTCATCCATACTTGCATTTGGCTGACTCCCATAGAATTGAGGGAGAATCTGTATTGCCTCAGATTAGTGCTTCCACTGCTGGTGGTTAAGTACCATTCCTTTTATATTCTTATTCTTTTTGTTTATATTGTGTGTAACTGAGGATGAATATTCTAGTCTTCTATCAACCTTAACAACTTGTCCACACGATCCTATACCATTACAGCTGACCCCTCTCTCCGTTCCACACTTATCCCAGCTCTCACATATCTATTCAACCTTTCCCTAAATACTGGCAAGTTTCCATCACCTTTTAAACATGCCATAATAGACACCCCTTCATAAGAAACCCTCATCTGATCCAGTTTCTGAATCTAACTACTGCCCTATCTCTCTACTTCCCCTGGTTTCTAAACTGCTTGAGCATGGTGTCTACAATAACCATACTGAATTTATTTCCTCCAACTCCCTCCTTGACCCCTTGCAATCTGGCTTCCGGTCCCAACACTCCACAAGCACAGCTCTCACAAAGGTTACTAATGACTTGTTCACCACCAAGTCAAAGGGAAATTTCTCTATTCTAATTCTCCTTGATCTCTCTCTGCTGCCTTTGACATGGTTGATCACCCCCTTCTTATCCAAACTCTACGCTCTCTTGGCATCTGTGACACGGCTCTCTCTTGGAAAACATCTTATCTAGAAAATCAAACATTTAGTGTCTTCTTCTCTGGGGCATCTTCTTTGTCTCACCCTCTAACTGAAAGCATACCCCAAGGTTCCGTCCTAGGCCCCTTCCTTTTCTCCATCTATTCATCCTCCCTTGGTGCCATAATAACATTTTTAGAATTTCAGTATCATCCAATGTGGCTTAACAATGATTTAAAGATCAATATACAGAGAAAAAAACAGGCATTTAAATTATGCAAACAAGAAGGGACAGAGACTGCTTTACAGGAATACAAGGAAATCAACAAGGCTTGCAAAAGCGCAATTAGACTGGCTAAAATAGAAAATGAAAAAAGAATTGCAAAAGAGAGTAAGACTAACCCTAAAATATTTTTTAAGTATATTAATTGGAAGAAGGCAAAGAAGAAAGCTATAGGAACATTACAATGTGACACAGGCCGTCTGATAATTAGAGACCAGGGAAAGGCAGATGAGCTAAATAGGTTATTTTTTCTTCGGTATACACAAGGGAGGTACCAGTGGTTGGGACACGGCAACATAGTGGGGCTACACTGCCTTTGCCAAATAATTGGTTAACACAGGAAGTAATCCAAAAGAGGTTGGAAAAAATAAATGTTAATAAAGCCATGGGTCCTGATGGAATACATCCAAGGGAACTAAGTGAACTGAGTTCTGTAATAGCCAAACCATTATATTTAATTTTTCAAGATTCACTCAACACAGGGTCTCTACCCAGACTGGAGAAAAGCTGATGTGATACCTATATTTAAAAAGGGAGCAAGAGCAAATCCAGGGAATTATAGACCAGTGAGCCTCACTTCTGTAGTGTTGAAGCTTTTAGAAGGGTTAATAAGGGATAATATACAAGAATATGTCTATTTGAACAGGATTATAAGTAGGAGTCAACATGGATTTATGAGGGATAGGTGATGTCAAACAAATCTAATTAGTTTCTATGAGGAGGTTAGTAGGAACCTGGATCAAGGCAACTCAGTGGATGTAGTCTTTTTGGATTTTGCAAAGGCTTTTAATACAGCGCCACATGGGAGACTATTGTGCAAACTAAGAGATACAGGAGTTGCAGTAAATATCTGCTCATGGATGCTGGCTAAAAGACAGGAAGCAAAGGGTTGTTGTAAATGGAACATACTCCGATTGGACTAATGTGGTAAGTGGGGTTCCTTAGGGTTCAGTATTAGGTCCTCTCCTTTTTAACATATTTATTAATGACTTAGAGGTAGGATTGGAGTGTGGTGTCTCCATTTTCGCTGATGACACGAAGTTGTGCACGGTAATTAAATCACATAGTGATGTGCTTTCCCTCCAAAGGGATTTACATAAAATTAAGGAATGGGCATCTAAATGGCAGATGAGATTTAATACGAATCAATGTAAAGTTATGCATCTGGGAAGGAAAATTAGCTATGCAATTTATAATCTTAATGGAGCAAATCTAGGTGTATCAGATATTGAAAGGGATTTGGGAGTGCTTGTGGATAACCACCTAGGTAACAGTGCTCAAAGCCAAGCAGCGGCTGCAAAGGCAAATAAAATATTAGCATGTATTAAGGGTATAGAAGCCAGGGAAGCAAATATATTTCTGCCACTATACAAATCTCTAGTACGCCCTCATTTGGAATATGGAGTAAAATTCTGGGCACCACTTCATAAAAAGGACATTTTAGAGCTGGAAAAAGTACAGAGGAGGGCAACAAAACTAATAAAGGGAATTGAGGGGCTAAGTTATGAAGAAAGACTAACCAAATTAAACTTATTTTCTCTAGAAAAAAGGCGTCTAAGAGGAGATATGATTACCTTATATAAATACATCCAGGGTCAGTATAAAGATTTGTCAAGGGAGCTTTTTGTGCCAAGAGTTTTTCAACTGACAAGAGGACATCCCTTGAGGTTAGAAGTAAAAAGATTCCACCTTAAAGAAAGAAAAGGGTTCTTCACAGTAAGGGTGGTTAATCTGTGGAATTCTCAACCAGAGGAGGTGGTGACAGCGGATTCGATAGATAACTTTAAAAGGGGACTGGATTTATTTCTAATTAAAAAGGGAATTCAGGGTTATCATGGATAATTAGAGAGGCAGTATTGATCCAGGGAGAAGTCCGGTCGCCGGTGTCTGGGATCAGGAGGGAATTTTTTTTTTTTATACAACTAATTAATTAATAGTTAATCCGCATATTGCAGATCAGAGCAGATCTTAAAAGGTTTAACTTGATGGACTGAAAGTCTTTATTCAACCTTAAATACTATGTAACTATGTAACTATGTAACTATATGCAGATGACAAATCTACCCCTCAGCACCTGAACTATCTCCCTCTCTGCTAGCTCAAGTTGCCAACTGCCTCACTAGAATATCTTCCTGGATGACTGCCCGTCAACTCAAACTCAACATGCCAAAGACATAGCTCCTTATCTTTCCACTCTTTTCCTCTGCTTCCACTGCTCACATATCTCTCACTGTTGACAACACCATCATCACTCCCACCTCCCAGTACCGCTTTCTTGGGGTTTTACTGGATCTTGACGTCTCTTTCATTCCTCACATTCATTCAATCAATCATCAAATCTTTTCATTTCACCTAAAAAATATTTCCTAAATATGTCACTACCTTACACAAGACACAACTAAAATTCTAATTCACTCTCTCATATATCGCCTTGACTACTGCAACTCTCTCCTTTCTGGCCTTCACATAAGCCCAGCTGTCTCCACTCCAATCCATATTGAACACATAAACTAGACTCATCTACTACACCCAACGCCCAGTGTCTGTAGCACCTCTCTGTCAGGCACTCCACTGGCTTCCCATATCCCATATCCTGACCCTAACATATAAAGACCTAAAAAATAATGCACCCTCCTATATCTCTGATCTTGTCTCAAAATACTTTCCTACCTGCCCTCTTTGTTCTGCTAACGATCTCCTGCTCTCCTCCTCTCTTATAACCTCCTCTCATTCCTGCCTTCAGAACTTTTCTTGTGCTTCCCCTATTTTTTGGCAATCCTTACCTCGTCCGCTAGACTATCTTCCTGCCTAAAATCTTTCAAAGCTTCATTAAAAATGCATCAGTTTAAAGAAGCCTATAATTTTTAGCCTCAATATGCACAATGCATCTATCACTCTCCTGTACTTCACCCTTACCCTTTAGAATATAAGTTTGCAAGTTTTCAATCTGATTATGTGCTTTAGTGAAAGCACTGTGCATTTTTGATTGAACACTCAATAATAGGACCCTCTATTATTTTGCATTGGGTTCAAATTGTTTTTGACTTGTACTTAACCCCTGTATAGCGCTAAAGAATATGTTGGTGCATTACAAATAAAGGACAATAATAATAACAATAGTGCACCACTATTATATGTTTTGTTTAAACTTGGTTGGTCTGCCCTCCCTAGCCTTGGAGGCTTCATGTCCTGGAAGTAGAATTGAATTTCACCACTCAGACCCACAGTTTTGTGTGTCTCTTTAAACTTTATCCCCCCAGATTTTTTTGGCTCCTACACCCATGCATACCTTTATGTCTCTGGTTGTGCTTATCCATGCAGTTTTATTGGCAAACTGGAGTTGATTGCTAGTTTCTTTTCTAGTGGACCACAGTTTGTCTGACCTCTCTGCTATGACCTACCTTTTTTGTGTGAGCCAACATGGTTTAGCTCACAGCTTCATTGAAGTACACATGCCCATTCACCACTACAAGGTAGCAATCCAGAAGGGTGATTTTATTACTAATCCATTGCTAAGTAAACAATCTGTATGAGCACTACAGAGGTCCTTTAAAGGACCACTGCAGGTCAATAAAAAGAACATTTGTTTGTCAAGTATGTACTAAACTAACATTTTATTAATTAGTAGCTGTATAAGTCATGGACATAAAACATTTGTGGGAAAATCAGAATTTTTTAAGATTGTTTATGAATATAGAAATCCATTTTGTGTTTATTACATCACTTCCTCAGAGCTAGATCATGGGGAAGGTGCTTTCGCTATTCGGCGGACCGAGGAAGGATAGAAGAGACAGTCCTTGGTAAGATAAATGGATAAGATTGAAATAAAAAAATACACTCCTTCCCACTTAGAAGCAGACCCCTTGCTTCAGGAAATTCAACCATATCTCTCCAGTAATGTATTCACATCTTCCACCAATGTATTATGAATCCCACCACAGCCTAACAGGGGTATCAATTATTTTTTTTAATTAAAAACTAGCTGTCATGATCTGCTTCTTCAAGGGGGCTTGATATTAACCTAGTTCAAACCTACCCCAGCAGAATTGGGTAGTTCCTGTTCTCTGTGGCACAAAAAATGGCTTCTGAAGAGGGCAAGGCCCAAAAGGTACAGCCAGAGAATACTGCATACAGGTTACAAGTGGCCCACGGCAAGACCATTCCCCAAGTCAGGATACAACACACAGAAATAGTCTCACACTGTGTATATGTGAAAACTATCTCTCAACCTTTATTGAATGATCAAAACAACATATTTATACTCTCCAATACCACACCCTTGTGTACATTTGTGTATGTGTGATGTCAGCCCATCTGGCTTGCAACCTTGTGAAAACCTTAGTGAAAAAACCTTTATGTTAAACTCAAGTGTTTGCTTAGGACTACTTGAAGTACATACATCTGTCTTGACCCAAGGTCTTTATGTGTGAGTGTGCAATGATCTGTTAAACCGTAGCACTTAGACAATGAGCGCCAAAGGCGCTCATTGCCTTTAAACCGTAGCAATTAGGCAATTAGAGACCATGAGCGCCAAAGGCGAGCCGTTAAACACGTCACACACACGACTTTAAAAAAAAAAAAAAACACCTCGTAACCAACCTTCACGTAACGAACACCCACAGGCACTAAAAATACGACCATAACGGCCGAACCGCGCGCACCTAAAGACAGTAAAAACACACCAGATACTCACAAAAACTGCATAAAAAGCTTACCCATAGCAAGGGGGGGCAACCAGGACCTCTGAAAGTGAAGTTACACCTCCATTTAAGTCCAAATTCCCGAGTTCAGACACACGAAAATCCCCTAAGCGAGAGAAAAAATGTCCGCCGAAAGAAACGAAAACGAGGCTCACAGCCGAGCCACGTACAACTTACTGAAGACGGGAACCGAGATAAGCTCGGAAACTTGCATTAACCACACATTAACCATCGCAGTGGGGGTCCCGATTGCACGCTATCGAGGACCCCCGCTGCAATTAAAATCTAAAAAAAAAGGACCCGTTATAAAAGAAAACAAATATACACTATCACCCTGTCAATCATGGGGGTCAATACAGACCACCATAAACCCCTAATTAACCCTGTCACTCATGGGGATCAATACAGACCCCCATAAGCCCTTCATTAACCCTGTCACTCATGGGGTCAATACAGACCCCCATAAGCACTTCATTAACCCCCTCACTCATGGGGGTCAATATTGACACCCCATAAGCCCTTCATTAATGCTGTCACTCATGGAGGTCAATACAGACCCCCATAAGCACTTCATTAACCCCCTCACTCATGGGGGTCAATATAGACCCCCATAAGCCCATCATTAACCCTATCACTCATGGGGGTCAATACAGACCCCCATAAGCCCTTCATTAACCCTGTCAATCATGGGGGTCAATACAAACCCCCATAAACCCCTAATTAAACCTGTCATTCATGGGGCTCAATATAGACCCCCATAAGCCCTTCATTAACCCTGTCACTCATGGGGATCAATAGAGACCCCCATAAGCCCTTAATTAACCCACTCACTGATGGGGGTCAATACAGACACCCATAAACCGCTAATTAACCCTGTCACTCATGGGGGTCCATACAGACCCTCATAAGCCTCTTTTTAACCCCATCAGTCCCATAAGGGTATATTAAGACCATTATGGGCCTGTTACAACACTACATTAACCACATAAGTGCCATGACGGTCCTCAAGGACCATCATGACACTAAGTATAAACACTACACTGCACTATACCCCCCCAATAAAACATTAAATATCAACTAAACACCCTCTACACTAACCTATTAACACCTACACTACCTACCTACCCCCTAATAACCCCCACCACTCTAATTACAGAAAATAAAAAAGCCTAAAGTCACACCAAAAAAAAATCTACATTACATAAAATAAAAAACCTAACTCACAAAAAAAATCTACATTACAGAAAATAAAAAAACCTTAGTCACAAAAAACATTACAAACCCCCCCCCTCACTACAGAAAAAAAAATATATACACCTGAAAAAGAAATACATATAATACGATACAATACACTACAAATACATACAATATAATACAACTAGCGTATTGCCCGTCAAAAAATGACGGCAATGAGATGTGTATGTTTGGAAAGTTGTTTAGTTATTAATATACATATGGAATTGTAAGGTAGCTAATGTTGTTTTGTGTGTACTACTGAAATATATAATACAATTAATAAATGAATATACTTTACCTATTTTTATGCATTGTGTTGAAGAGCTGGCAATCTGTGTTGATGTTGCTGCAGCATTAGTGGTGTGGAGCTGCTGTGTAAGCGTGATGAACGTGTGCAGTGTAATAGTGTGCGTGCGCGAGCCGAAACCGTTAGCGTAGTTGTTTACTTCCGCATTATCGTAAAATGGCGGGTAATGTGTGGTATGCGTCTTAGCGGATCATCCGTACGTCGTTTAATGGCTGGTAATGTGTGGTATGCGTCTTAGCGGATTATCCGTACGTGTTTTCCGTGGTTATAGTGCTGTAGCCTCGTTTTCGTTTTGTTCGGCCGCCATTTTTTATCTCGCTTCGATAATTTTTTAGTGTCTAAACTCTTTTATTTTGAGCTAAATGAAGGTGTAACTTTCTTTTTTGAGGTCGTGGATGCTCCCTCTTGCTGTCGGTAAGCTTTTTATGTATGTGCTGTGTGTATTTATTGCTCGCCTGCAATGAGCGCCTGCGGCGCTCATTGCCAAAGTGCTACAGTTTAACGGCTCGCCTCACTGTGCGAGGCTCACTGGGCGATGAGCGCCTGCGGCGCTTATCACTAAGCCCGCTAAAGTACTACGGTTTAACGGCGCTCATCGCTAAGCCCGCTAAATCGTACGGACCACGCAAACAGCGTGACGACGACTCGTAGCATATAAATTATAATAATTATAATATGTGATACAATTAAATACAATACAATACACCCCTATCTAATATACATCACACAATCTATCTAAATAAATACCATAATCTAATATACATCCTATCTATCTAATATACATCACACAATCTATCTAAATAAATACCATAATCTAATATACATCCTATCTATATAATATACATCCCCAATCTATCTAAATAAATACCATAATTTAATATACAATACATTCTATGCTATCTATATAAAACACATACCCCTAGCTAACATACAATAAATGCTATCTATATATAAAATAATCTAATTCTAAGCTAAAATAAAATAATTAAGACCACTTACCTTTGCAGATGTCCATTCAGATCAGCCACCTACAGAAAAAAAATAAAAAATTTAGTGCAACACATTTACAGTACATAAAGAAACATTCTATACATTCTAAATATTATACTCACCTTTCCGGCATGTCCCGTCCTTATTCTTTTACCCTTCTTTGGAGCGGCACCTGTTAAAAAAAACATAACATTAATACACATACATAAAAACAAAATAAAATAAACATAATCTACATTGTACTTACCTCCCCGCGATGTCTCCGGCCTCCTCCGCCTCCTCTTCTGCCACGCCCTGTATAAAAAATAAAAAACAAATATATATATATACTTACATCCGCACTCACGGACATCCCCGACGCTAATGAGGCTCCCGGAGACTTTTTCGGAAGAAAATAGGCAATGGCGCCTTCTGATTGGTTGAAAACGCTGTCTATCAAATTCACCCAATCAGGAGGCGCCAATGTGTGAGCCAATCAGAAAGGGATAAACCCTGAAATCCCACTCTGATTGGATAATGCACCTGTCAATCTTTATTTAAACCAATCACAAGGCGCAGATGCCTTCAGCCAATCACAATGGAATACACCCCCACAGGGTGATTGGTTGGAGCATCTGCGCATTCTGATTGATTGCACTGACAATAGCCAATCACAATGGAATACACCCCCACGTACTGATTGGTGAAGGATTTGCGCATTCTCATTGGCTATTGTTAATGTCAACCAATATTACAGCCAATGGGAAGGTGCAGATGTCTTCACCAATCAGTACGTGGGGGTATATTCCATTGTGATTGGCTGATGGCAATAAAGCCTTAGGATTAATTCAAATAAAGATTGATAGGTGTGTTATCCAATCAGCGTGGTATTTTGGGTTGTATCCCATTTTCATTGGTTCACAATTGGCGTCTTCTCATTGGCTGAATTTGATAGACAGCCTTTTCAGCCAATCAGAAGCCGCCATTGCCAATTTTATTCTGGAACACTCCGTAGGAAGCTCATTAGCGTCGGAGACATCAGCCAGGGTGGATGTGTGTCGTTTTTTTTTTTCTTCATGCGCGGATGCTTCCGGAGCAGAACACCAGGAGGCCGGAGACATCGCGGGGAGGTAAGATTGTGTTTATTTCACTTTATTTTATGTTTATGTATGTGTGCTAATGTAATGCTTTTTTTTAACAGGAGTAGAGCCGCAGAGGCAAAGATGAAGGACGTGACATGCTGGAACGGGACATGCTGGGACGGGACATGCTGGAAAGGTGAGTATAATAATTAGAATATTTAGAATGTTTATTTATTTTATTTAAACGTGTTGTATCAATTTTTTTAATCATTTTTACCCTAGGTTGGTGATCTGAAGAAACATCTCAAAGGTAAATGGTCTTAATTATTTTATTGTAGCTTAGAATTAGGGTTGCTATATAGAGACAGCATGTACTGTATATTAGATAGATAGGGGAATGTACAGTATATAGATAGTATTTATTGTATATTAGATAGATAGATAGATAGATAGATAGATAGATAGATAGATAGATAGATAGATAGGGGGATGTATATTAGATAGTATTGTATATTACATAGTGGGATGTATATTACATTACATAGTGGGATGTATATTACATAGTGGGATGTATATTACATAGGGTGATGTATATTACATATGGGGATGTATATTAGATAGGAGGATTTATATTGTATTTAATTGTATTGTATTGTATTTAATTGTATTGTATTGAATTGTATTGTATGTATTATATGTATTTCCTTTTCAGGTGTGTAATTTTTTTTCTTTACTGTAGTGGGGGGGGGGGTTGTAATGTATTTTTTTATTTTCTGTAATGTCCCTTTTTTTATTTTTTGTGACTTAGGTTTTTTTTTTGTGCTGTAATGGACATTTTTTATTTTTATTGACTTTATTTTATTTGATTTCTATAATTAGAGTGGTGGGGGTTATTAGGGGGTAGGTAGGTAGTGTAGGTGTTAATGGGTTAGTGTAGAGGGTGTTTTATTGATATATAATGTTTTATTGGGGGGGTATAGTCAAGTGTAGTGTTTATACTTAGTGTCATGATTGTCCTTCAGGACCCTCATGGCACTTATGTGGTTAATGATGGGTTGTAACAGGCCCATAATGGTCACAATATACCCTTATGGGACTGATGGAGTCAAATAGAGGCTTATGAGGGTCTGGATAGACCGCCATACGTGACCGGGTTAAAATGGTGTAGTGCTTACACTTTGGGTCATGAGGCTCCTGGATGACCCTCATGGCACTTAGTGTTATTACATGCATTCATTAGTGTGTTAGAGGGGTCTATATAGTTGAGGCACACAGTACACTCACATTGTGTGCCAAACAGCATTTCGACACTTTCTTTTATTGACCGTCATTTTTTGACGGGCAAGTCGCTAGTAACACATAATCCAAATGCAACAATGTCATGCTCACTTGGCCATATTCATAAATTACTGGAAATATGAGTCCTTAAACAATTAAATCATGACAATTTCTCCCCCTTATCTTTCTAGTATAGCATGGGAAGTTTATCCTGTCGGATAACTTCCCATCTATACAGGTGGTTACCGGTCCTATTGATGCGACAGTCCATCCATGTGATCGCCTCAGTGGCTCTCTGGGTACCCTGCCTCCCCCTGTCCAGGGGGAATGAATACTTACTCCCTCCCAGTGGCCTAGTGACCTTCCCAAGCCCCTGGGGAGACTTATGAGACAACTGCCATGGAGGACCCTTCAAGGTAGTAGCTAGTAAGTCCAGCATAAGCTTGGGAGGATCCTTACCCAACAAAGCCCTCTCCCTCCAGGCTAGGGAGACCTCCTGTCCTGCTGATTCCGGATCAGTACTCAGGCCCATGGGTAAAATTGATGAGTACAAGATTCCCTTTGTCAGGCCTGAGCTTTCTCCTGAAAAAGCTGGGATGCTGGAGTTGCAACATGGGCTAGTGACATTCTCTGGTGTCATCCATGCTGGATTAATGGGCAGTTCTGACACAAGCCATTGTGGTTCAGTAACCAACCTCCTAACAAGCCTGGCCAGTGGCCCTTCTTTCCAGGGTTACAGGTACATAACCAGTTTCTTTGGATGGCTGCAGGGGAGTCAATGTAGGGAGACTAGAAGACAAACCACAATCTGGGATATCCTTTGGCTCTTTGGTCTCTGGATCCTCAGGTGGAACCTCCTGACTCTCTCCATCTGAGACTGCCTGGTGTGTAGTTACAGGCAGCCCTTGAGAAGCAGCTGTTTCTGCCTCTTGTCCAGGCTGAAGAGCAGGGCTACTTTCTGTTTCTGCTCCAGGGTCTGTGGCTGGCTCCTGGACAATGGTCATCCAAGGAACCTCTCCACTATTTTCACAGTCAATTGGTAGGGCCCAGTGCTCATTAGGTTCTTCTCTTACCCTGAGAGCAGGGTAGCCTTTCCCCAGTCCTTCCCCTGGGCCTGGCACTGCTGTGGTTTTGGCCCTGTCCCCGTGCCTCTAACTGGGTGAGACTCAGCCCCCTAAAGATCGAGACCAGTTCTTCCTCTTCCCAGTCAACCTCATGGATGAAGGTATCCTTGTTATTTTGAGAATCCCTAATATCAAAATTCTCCCCACAGTCCATACCTTTATTTTCTGACCTAGCCTTGGCAACATTTAGCTGGGTCCCTGTAGTACCTGTTAGGTGGTTCTGTTCCATGCCTGACTGGCATAAGCCCTCCCAGCTGGGTGGCCAAAACCCATCCAGGGATGCTTCATCCAGCAAGTCTATATAATCCACCTCCAGCTGTAGCTCCTGCTGGATCAAAGGCAAAAGTAGGTTAGCTGTCTGAGAGCCTGTCTACAGTCCTAGCAAACAGACACAGCTGCCTTTTCTCTGTCCCCAAGCCACAACCTGGATCCCCATGTACAATGTCCCAAAGTGCCTCTTCCAGCCCCAATGAAAAACAGGGCCCCCGATGAGGTATCCAAACAGGTCCCACCCAATAAGCATTTTGCTCTTCCAGGGCGACCTCCTCACAAACTAATTTTTTCAGCCATTCCATTTGCCCGTGACCTGGCCATAGACCTAGGAACACCATCCATTTATTTAGAAGGACCATTCCTCTACAGTCCTTCTAAATTCTCTGTCCCTACTGGGGATAAGCATTTCCCCTCCACAGGAGCTGAGACAGGGCCATTGCTTACCCTTCTCCACTTATCCTTTACCTCCTGTATGATCTGTATCCGGAGTTCCCTCTGCTGATCCTTGGTTGAACCTGCAGGCATTATCTCCATCCATCTTTGGTACCATCTGGACACTTCCTCCTCCTCTTCTGCCGACATCTCTTCATAAGCTGCCATCCTTCTGTGTTTTCTACAGAGATCCCACCACTGCCAGCCAATGTCACAATCTGTTTCTTCATGGGGGCTTGATATGAGCCTAGTTCAAACCTACCCCAGCAGAATTGTGTAGTTCCTGTTCTCTGTGGCACAAAAGGTGGCTTCTGAAGAGGACAAGGCTCAAAAGGTACAGGCAAAGAATACTGCATACAGGTTACTAGTGGCTCATGACAAGACCACTCCCCAAGTCAGGATACAAAACACAGAAATAGTCTCACACTGTGGATATGTGAAAACTATCTCTCAACCTTTATTGAATGATCAAAATAACATATTTATTCTCTCCAATACCACACCCTTGTGTATATTTGTGAATGTGTGATGTCAGCCCATCTGGCTTGCAACCTTGGGCTATCAAAAGCTCTTGAGATCAGATTCACCAGATGTCTATAGCTGGGTAGAGAAAAAACCTTTATGTTAAACTCAAGTGTTTGCTTAGGACTACTTGAAGTACATACATCTGTCTTGACCCAAGGTCTTTATGTGTGAGTGTGCAATGATCTGCAGCTAACCGATGCAGAGCATTTTTACCAATTTCACATATGTTCTATATAACATTTTCCCTCTTATAATATATTATAACTAGGATACATAATAACCATGTACAGGCAACATATAACCACACAACACATAATCCCAATGTAACAATGTCATGCTCCCTTGGCCATATTCATAAATTATTGACAATATGAGTCCTTAAACAAGTAAATCATGACACTAACCGTATGACTTTTTGTCTGCTTAATTATGCTCTTTGTTAGACTCAAAGTTCTCAAACAAATACATTTCTTTTCATTGTGCAGTGGTCTTTTTAAGCAGGGTGTGAGCACTGAATCTGTCACACACAGAAAAAAGGAGAAATACAAAATTATACCAGGAAATGAAGACATAGCATTTTCTTCACTTCCTTTCTCCGAAATGAACCCTTTCAGCATTGCAGCAACACCCTGTAACCAGTGAAGCAAGTAATACGAGCTGAGAGTGACACCATCTTAATGAAAAGAAATGTAAAAAAATATCTTGCTAAATGTTATTTCTTGCACACAATTGCATTTGAATAAATAGAGCATTTTTGTGCCCAATGCGGAGGCTGCACAGGCTCAATGGGTCAGCACGTAGCGTCACATGACCCAGCGGAGCCTGCAAGGCGTCGTTCAATAGTGTTGGGTCGGGTGGCGGGACTCCCGCCTGTGTTCACGTGATTTCCAGTCCAGCACGGTCTCTATCAGAAACGGATGGAGATCTGAGGGGATCCTGCACAAATGATTAAAGTATGAGGTTAAAACTGAGAAATCATACCCCAGCTATACAGCACATAAGGGCAGTTGTGAAGGCTTTGTGTGTGTGTGTTCTTTTTCCTGTCCGTTTTGGTCCATTTTGGGTGTGTTTGTTGCTTGTGCCCATTATGGATGCTGAGGAGATAGAGGCTTTACTGGCTGAAGTTAGGACTCGGACCTTAAGCCATGGGGTTAGGTGGGTGCAGGACAGGCTGGGGCCACCCATGCTTTCTGCAGAGGGCCCTCCATACATTGCACAGGCCCAGCCTGTAGTGGCTGGTGGCCTAGGCAATACCAGAAGTGCCAGCGGGCTATCACCTCATTCCACCTGTACAGAGCCATCAGACTCCCGTCCAGTGGATGGTAAGGTCAGGATGTCCAGGGGGGATACAGGTCATGAGAGTCAGGACCCCATACCCCCCACGCAGGAGAGGGCTGGGCCTACGGGCGGTGAGGGCGAGGTAGATCTCCGGCCACCACCAGTCACTTTGCCCAAAGGGTCACACCCACATCAGAAGGCAAGGAACACCCCTCTACAGCCCCGTAAAGGTGGCGCAGGGGTAATAGAAAAGCCGGGAGCTCTAAAAAAGCTCCTACAGCTTCTCACTATGCCAACTCTGTGGTCCCCTCTAGCTCTCATACTAACAGCGCTTCTGGTGCTTTACAGGGATGCAGCCACAGCAGGGAGCTGGGCATAGCGACAACACTCAACAAGAGGAACAGAGTCGTCAGCGAGATGAACAGCCAGGACAGAATGGTGATGATCAATGACGTGCCAGTGACGGCCACAGTGGTGAGGCAGGCGCGTCCCATTAGAGCTCAAAAGACTACGAGCAGGTACAGTCCACTGCTATTCACTCACACTCCTTTAGAACGACAAAGGGCTGAGACTGAGGACGTTACGGTTAGGCCACAGCAAAAGGTGACTAATATCGACCCACAGTTAGACCTTTTACTGTCTAAGAAAGTCTCAGATGACCCTGTACAAGGTGTGCCAGAACCATGGGTGCCAACTTACACCAGCCGCGCAGGTATAGGTGACCATGGCCAGTCTTCAGGGGAGGAGCAGACGGTTTGGGCACGGGTGCGCAGGCCACGGAGAGCTAGCGACTGTTCCTCTTGCACTCCCAGGTCCAGGAGAAGTTCAAGATCGAGAAGCAGGAGGTCCTGCCAATGCAGTTGTGCCTGCACAGGTTCAGAGAGAGGACGGAGCCCACGGAGGGCCAGACGGTTGGAGTCCCCAGCGAGTCACAAGGGACGCAGGGATATCCCATTGGTGGCTACTACTCCGAGGCTTCCGGATGCAAGGGAGCTCATGATGGTTGGTCAGCTAGAAGATACAGGAAAAAGGGAGCCCTTACATACAAGGACAGGGTTTTAAGGATCCCTCAAGTCCCTACTATCCACACACAACATTTCAGTGAGCGATCAGGAGATAGGGACATGGATCGGCGGTTTAGCTAAGAGTGCGTGGTCTGAGCAATCCCCTAGTGGGGGAGCTGGCCATGTAGCGTCGGCTGCGGTAGTGTCGGCAGCTGTGCCTCCCGCATCTGCGGTTTCCCCCGCTCCTCAGCCTCCTAGTACCAGCACAGTTTTTGCTGATGCAGTAATGAGACCTGTTGTCTTGTGTTCACTGGACAACTTGGTGGCACATCTCCCCCAAGAGGTCAAAGAAAAAATTTGAAGGAGGGAGCTGTTCTCACTACTTCCCATGTCTAGATAGCTGAACGCTGTCGATAGGGGGTCCTGCTAACGAGGACGACCGTCGTGTCATTTAGATGGCTTCCAAGGACTTTCGGCACTTGGCTCCAGGCCTTCTCCATCATGGCCTGTTGTGCGAGCGACATCCCGAACCAAGTTTGCGATTGTTTGTCTATATAGACGAAATTCGCAACGCACACAAAATATACGGGGATATGGCGTGGTGGCAGTACGAAGTCGGGAGTTCTGTCAATATTTGGCATCCAGGCCAATGATGGCATGGAGTGACAAAGTGGTGGCATACTGGTTGAAAATTATGATACCGATGCGTGTCATGCCGCTCTTTCGGAGCGCATCTGGTGGAGCCAAGGGCCCCACCCCCACAGGCCTCAAGACCTGTTTTGCCTACAACGAAGGGGTTTGTAGATGGGTGCCCAATTGCAGTTTCAAGCATGCATGTTCCAACTGCGGCGGCGAGCACCCCCTTGCTAGATGTGCCAGAACCAAGGAGGGGAGTAGATCAGACGAGCCCCCTGCCAAAGGGCAGGACTCCCATACGCCTCCCGCCATGCTGCCGTGGCTAAAAAGCTACGGGAGATTGCCAGGTAATGGAGATGCAGCTCACCTCTTGGAAATGGGTTTCCAGGAGGGGTTCCTTATCCCATGCAACTCTGAGCTGCCGGGGTACAGGTCAGCGAATTTGCGATCAGTACAGCATTTCCCGGGGGTAGCGTTGAGCAAAGTTCAAACTGAGGTCCAGCTGGGTATAATTCCATTTATGTCCCCCCCAACCATGAGCTTGTTGTCTCCCTACTTGGCGTTGTCCCAAAAAAGGAAATAGGAAAGCTCAGGTTGATTCAGCACCTTTGGCACCCCAGAGGGCGGTCAGTCAATCACGGTATTGCTAAAGATCAGTCTGCTGTGTCTTATGCGTCGTTCGATCGGGCCTCTGAGATGGTGCAGCTCGCGGGGCCTTGGGGAGCTTTTGGCCAAAGTGGACATTGAAGCTGCGTTTAGGCTGATGCCGGTTCATCCTTTGAGTCACCTGCCCTTGGGCTGTTACATTGACGGCGTTTTTTTCGTCGACCTATGCTTGCCCATGGGGTGCTCCATATCATGTGCCTACTTTGAGGCGTTTAGTACCTTCCTCCAGTGGGTTGCGCGCTCAGAAGCGGGGTATTGGAGCATAACGCGCTACCTGGATGATTTTTTGTTCGTCGGTCCAGCGGGTCAGGATACGTGCCTTTGGCCGACAACAAAACCGAGGGCCCCACAACAAAGTTAACCTTTTTGGGGATTCAGATCAATTCCATGACAATGGAATGCAGTCTTCCCTTAGAAAAGGTGGCGGACATGAGAGCAGAGCTCGGTGCTTTGGAAGGGGCGAGCAGGGTGTCATTGCGACGGCTACAATCCATCATAGGGAAGTTGAACTTCGCCTGCAAGATTATCCCCATGGGGAGGATATTTTGTAGGTGAATGTCGCTTGCTACGGCAGGTGTCTTGAGGCCGATTTATTTAATTAAGATTTCAAGCGCCATGCGAGATGACGCAAGGATATGGTTGGCTTTCCTCCCCGAGTTTAATGGGACTGCGCTTATTCAGAACGGGAGTGCTACTAGCTTTGAGTTAGTGCTTTACATGGACGCATCCGGATCAGTCGGGTGCGGTGCTTACTTCCAGGGTAGGTGGTGCGCCGCGGCATGGCCCAGGGAATGGGTAGCGGCGGGTCTTACAAAGAACCTGGCATTTCTCAAGCTATTCCCCATTGTGGCGGCGGTACACGTATGGGGCTCAGAGTTTCGGGACCGTCGTGTGTTAATCTTTACAGATAACATGGCGGTGGTGCAAGCGGTGAATAGCCTCTCGGCAACATCAATACCGGTAGTGCGACTACTTCGTCACTTGGTGTTATTCTGCCTACGCCTCAATATATATGGTTTCAGGCCAGACACATGCCGGGGTTGGAGAACGGTATTGCTGACGCCCTTTCTCGATTCCAGGAAGGGCGGTTCAAGGGTTTGGTTCCGCAGGCGAAAGTGCAGGGCAATACCATTCCCGGGGGGAGATTTGGGAGCTTGGAGCGGTCAGGTAACAAGACTCATCAGACAGTCTGTTGCCCCGGCGACATGGGCCGCGTACAGATGAGTGTGGTCAAAATGGAATGACCTGGTTACGGTGGCCGGAGGACAAGACACTAGGTATTCTAACTTGGTTCCTGATGAGGTGCGTCGAGGAAGGCGAATCTAAAGCCGTTGTCGGGTGACAGGTCACGGCTCTGGCTTTCATGTTTAAGCTGGCTGGGCAGAGGGACCTCACGAAGGAGTTCATAGTGCGCAAGGTAGTACGTGGCATGTTTAACGGTGATCGCAGGCCGGATAGTAGGCGGACGATTACCTTTTCCTTGTTGCTGCGATTGGCGCAGGTGTTGTTGGGAACTTGCAGGACCCCCTTTGAATCTCTGCTTTTCCGCATGGCTTTTTCCCTGGCATTCTTTGGAGCGTTTCGTTTGGGCTTTGAGCAGTCGAAATTTGGCATGCACTCCTTCCGAATCGGGGCTGCTATAAAAGCAGGTTAGGCTTGCCCGATGCCACGGTGAAGCGTATTGGTAGATGGGAATCAGAATGTTTTTGGTCCTACGTGCGGCCTGGATCAGGAAAAAAGAAGCAACTTTGGATTGTTGGCCATTCGTACGTGTACTGGGCCCACAGGTTAGCCGGTGTTACCAAGAACAAGGTACAACTGGGTTTTCCTGTCACGGACTTGCAAGTACGGTGGTTTGGAATTCGAGGCCTGCGGTGGGCTCAAGTAAATGGGCTATTTGACTCGTACGCCCAGCATTATGGACAACCCAATTTGTTACTAATACACACCGGGGGAAATGACTTGGGGGTGGTCCCTACGCGTAGGATGCTGAGGGATATGAAATGCGACGTTGAAAGTTGGGTAAAGAAGTTTTCGGGCGTGTTTATAGTATGGTCCGAGATGATTAAGAGGCGTTCCTGGAGAAATGCATGGGATCCTGTCGGGCTAGACAAATCTCACCAGAAGATCAACCAACTGTTGTCGAGTTTCGTGAGGAAGCTTGGTTTCGTCGCTATTCGATACAAGGAATTTGAATCAGTCGGTGCAGACAAGTTTTTCAGGAAGGATAAGGTACACCTAACCGAAATCGGCCTAGAGCTACTCATGTTAGAGTTTAGGGAGAGTGTTGCGCGGGCCCTAGCTTTAATTGACAGCAGGGGTGATCGCAGACTCAGGAGGGGTCCCTCGCTTGCTCTGTGGCGGGAGGTGAGTTGCCCGGCCAACTGGCCTAAGTGGGCGTGGCCCTACCTCACAGGGCGTGCTTAGTATAAGCATTGGGGCCAGTCTCCTCCCCCTTGCAATTTTATATAAATATATATACAGTCATTTATGTTATGATTATTTGGTTATTTATTAATAAAGCTGTGGCCTGTGTTTTTCTCCCACTCAGTTGTCGTGTCTATTATTTCCTTCTAAGCCTAAATGGGTCATGCCAGGGTCAAGAAAGAGCCTCATTGACTGCACATAGGCAGCCATGTTTACAGCTCACCAAATGCATAACAATGGGTTTCAGAACTGAAGCAAGTGACCAGCCAGACCAGCATCTTTGTGAATGAAGACCTCTAGGCAGATGAATATTAATAAGTTCTGCTCTGAAAGCTTATCATCAAAATTTTGATAATGAGAGAGTACCAAGTTTTGGTCACTTAATTCCGTTATAATGAGAATAGTAAGGTTTGTAAGCTTTCTTATTTATGAGCCTTGGTGATTTTCACTCTTGGCTGAAACCTAAAAGAGTGTCAATTATGCAAATCTGAGATAAACATTTCATGTACAGATCTTGCAAAAAGATCTATGAAGAAAGGGAAGTTGCTATGCTTAAATAAATGCAGAAACAGTCATTTTTAAAAGGGCATCAAATAAAACAGGTCATCGAGAGAGATATTTTTACTTCACAAGCTTGTTGTTTGCCGCTGCTTGGTGTGATACCATCATTTCCCCTGCTCATTTAGCTTTTTCAGCATTGTAGCAGTGCTTAGCCACACAGGCAGAGATATGTTATTTCTGCCTATGGAGAAATAATCATCTGTATTTCCAAATAGCTCTTGCTTACCAAGGACCTCATTCTATTATCGGCCGCAGCCGCTGCGGGGCTGCAAGGACCGGCCGCAAGCTTTCCGGCTATTCTATTCCCCTCCAGGCCGGGGGTTCCGGCAGGCTTGCGGCCGGCGCCTTGCTATCTCTTGCGGACGCACGCGCCGGAGGAAAGCCTTTGATCTAAAACGGCCGCAAGGAAATCGGCCGTAAGAAAAGCCTGGTTGCGATTCTATTGCTCCGGGAACCCTGTCTGCAAGGCTAAAAACGAGCCGCAGCTTACTTGCAGCAAACAGGTCCCGCTAGCACCAATTAAGCACATAAAATAGCCCAAATAAAGCCATCCTGCACTTTGCGGAGTCTATAAAGTGATATTCAGTGTTAGCAAAAATAGCACATAATTACCCTATACTCAAATCCATAAAATAATTTATTTTTAATATACGTAAAATATACATGTAAAAAGTCCAGAGTGCTTGGAGCACCTCAGACCCGCCCACGCCGCAGCCGGAAAATAAACAGTTAATTTGAACTCGGGTTTGGGCTGATGTGCAAGCTTGAGAGTGGGTTACTTTTAATCCTCATGTCCCCCAATATGTTCCCTAGCATTTACAGAGCTGTACAGTGCAGGCTTGAATTTATTTTTGTGTTTTTAGATTTCAGAGCTTACGGCCGGTTTCAAGATATGCGGCCGGCCGTAACAGGAGATCCTTGCGGGGCCGTATAATAGAATCGCGAGTTAACAGAACCCCCGCAAGGAATCGCAGCCTTACGGACGATTTACGGCCGGTAATAGAATGAGGCCCCAAATTAAAGGTACACTGTTCAATGAAAACAATATGTTTGAAAACCTTGTGTCTGGCTATGAGAAACAAACAAAAAATAGCCTGTTAAAATTAGAAAACAATACATTTTGAAGCCACTGTTGGACCCTGGACGAATCCATAATATATTGGTGGAAGTGCTGTGCGTGTGAGAGGGGTATTTACATTTCAAGAGAGCTGTGGTAGTATCTATTGATGCAAACTTTTCTGCTTTTGGTACTGTGGTGTACATTTCAGTGTGATCCAATTATCTAACAATTATCTTCCATCCTCACCATACACTCTCCAAAAAAAAACACAAGCAAATCATCAAGCTCTCATGAACTGATATAATAAAGAGAAGATGGATTACACATACTCATAAACAGAGTTTTCAAAAACTTTTCCAAACAATGTTATTATATCTATGACTTTCACTGCTGCTAATATTATTAGTTTGGTTCTTACTTCACAAACATGGGTCTTGTTTCAGTATCCTTTAATACAAAACTTAGAAGACCTGAAACTAAGTTATAGTGGGAAAAAAAGTAAATGTAGGTTTTATTTGTATATGGTCTAAAATATTTTGTGGTGGTGTACTTACAGCAGGAAGTAATATTTGTTATGACACTTTGCCTATTTCCTGTCATATTACAGTAAAGTTAAAGCCTTGAAACTGTACAGATTTCAGCCTTTGATATGTGATATCAGTGATCAGCTGGGTCTTCCAAAATCTACTAAAAGGGACACCACTGAATTTAAGCATAGCACCATGACCATTGATTTAACCTCTCATTTATCTCAGGACACAGGTAAGTGGTATTAAGGTCCTCATTGGACAAGGAATTTCCTTCTGCTCCTTGGTCTTCTTCCCTTAAAGGACTATTGTAGTTTGGGCATACAAACTTCACATCTTGTGAATGATCAGTAGCTGTGTAAAACATAAGCATAAAAACATTTCTAGAGAATATTCACTTGCCACTGCTTGTATCAGATAAGTCCACCTTGGACTGCTAGCACCAGGGTTGTCTTATTGAGGCTTACTCTTTCATTGAGTTTTGTTGTTATGTGGCTTTTCATAGTGGCAGTCTTTCAGCAGAACTTAATGGAGATGTAATCTAAATCTACAGTTCCTTCCATTCCTCCCTAGTTTCTAATTCGGTTAAAAACTCCAACAAAACGCCTGTTGCCATTAAAGTCAAATTGAATACAATATTTAAAAATGAATTGCTGTATTTATTTATTTATTACAAACTTTGTAAAACATTTTGCATATTCAGTCAAGTTTTTCATATGTGCATACAAGAAATATGACACGTTGGTGGTCCTTTAATATGTATACAAGATATAACAATTTTACATGTGTGATGTGGTAGTACTGACCTTTATTATTGATGAATGTCATGTAATATTTAAAACTATATATCAACCGGCTGTATGGAAGAAAAAACACAAATGTTCAGAGTCTGGCCAGCGATTGGGGAAGGGGAAAATTGCACGGGGACCTGTAATAAATCAGTTGCTGTGGGCTGCTTCCCATAATTCAAGCATGGTCTGAACCAAAAAATAATGGGCCAGTAGAACGTGCCCCCATCTATCAGTGTAAGGTAGGCCTTGACTTCCTTTATAATAAATTGTAGATACAACTCGTACCTCCAGAAACATTCCATATTAGTCCTGCCCGTTATGGCAGCTAGTGGATGAAGACCAACATTTTGTGGGTAGTTGTGTAGAAAGTATTGGAAGTAACTGAGAAGAATGTTGGCTCAAGACAAACTACGGCCTTTGGTGCTCATATGGAATTATTTTTTGCCTTTTGAGATACTTGGCAAAGCTTCGCTTCTGTTTGCCTTCCTCTGAATCAATTAACAATTAATAATTAAACTGAATACTGCATCAGTAATCAGAGGAGATCTTAAAAGGTTGAACTTGATTAACTAAAAGTATTTTTTCAACCTGAATTGCTATGTAACTATGTAACTAATGGTAGTGGAATGTTTTAGGGACCGGCAAATGCCCTAGGAATTATTGTTGAGAACCACCGGGCAGGACAGTACTAGAGGTCAATTCCTCTACAAAGTAAAGCAACGTCGCAACAGTCAGTGTAGTGCTCATCCAATAGATTCACCTTCTTTTTTTTAAATAACTGATTAGCAACCCAATCCGTATTTGAAATACATTCTCAATGTAGATTTTAAAAATTGCATTTGAACTTTAGACTTCAACAATGGGAGAGGCTCTACTATGAGGTTGTAATCACAGTGTCTCTATTTGCCTTTTTTCCCTGCAGTGGCTACTGCAAGCATATCTAAATAGTTAAAAAAATAAGACTGTCTCCTGGGAAGATTCTCTTCCATACCCTGGATACGAGAAAGGGGTGGACAGAAGCAACTCTGCTTTTCCCTGAAACAATAAAATTAAAATATACCATATTGGCCTGAATATAAGCCGCACTTTTTTTCCGATTTCCAAGCCTGGAAATTACTGGCGTGGCTTATATTCCCGACCGTAAAAAAAATATTGGTGACTTGCGGGCTTGAGGCTGTTGCGCAATTAATTCTAATGTCATTCATCGCTTCCCCTTATTTGACAGTGCAGTATTTATTTTTAATTTGCATTTATGGCGCTACATTTAACCCACTTGCAGATCCTATTTTGAACCCGTAGGATTTCCTTTTACGTCTGCCATTTACGGGTGTGAGTGCCTGCGGAAATATAGCAATTGAATATCGATTTGCGATTTTAGCGATTGTAACATTTTGCGAGCTACGATTCTCGGCCAGTAACCCTCAAAAGAAGTTACCATAGATACTGATTAGAAAGCCTGTTTCTCTCCAATTTTAAGGGTGCGGCTTATATTCGGATAGTATCTTTTTTTCTTTCATCCCCTTGAATTTCACAGGTGTGGCTTATATCCATGTGCGGCTTATATTTGGGCCAACTACATTGAATTTATTTTTTTCAATATTTAATTCTATTGCTAACCAGTTACAGTGCCCTTTCTGTGACCAATAACAACATAGGAGAGGGCTCCTGGCACAGCCATGAATTGGTGCCCAAGGATGAATGTCCCTATGTATCTCTCATGGTACCCAAGTGTTCCTGTCTGCAGCAGTGTACAACACTAATACATTGCTTTAGATCTCTTTTAAAGTTGCCTGATAAGCTTGACTTATAAACAAGGTTAGTATTGTGAAAACAAACAGAAGAAAGAAGCAACAGCATAGGACTATCCGCTTGGTGGGGGCAAAACAGTTACAGCCCGCCTACCCATCATTGGCCAATATCATTATTTAAAACTGGAAATTTTGCTGCAAGTCTTGCAGTGACACAGGGCTACATTTGTCATAATGATGTGTACAAACTGTTTTGTTTTTTTTTATTCCAGGATAAACAAACTTGTAAAGCACTGTTGCAATTAGTGCCATTTCTACAGCTTCGCGCAGAATGGTTAAAGCTTCATACAGGTAGAGCGAGAGATGTGATGATTAACTGATACTTCTCACTGCAAGCAACCTGCCAAGCATGTCAGTAATGTGTTTCTGTCTAGGCTAGTCCTTCCCAACCCTCTCATCAAGGCTCATCAGACATGACTTAGGTTTAACAGTGAGGGGACTAATATTCAACAGTCTGTTAAGTCTCTAATTGCTTCACATGCATTATATATTGTTAAACATAAACCATGGTCTATTTTGTGAGCCTTAAAGAGTGGGTTGGGAACCACTGTCCTGGACCCATGAGGCCTAGGCCAGCACATTCTCAGAGGGCATTAAGTGACCTGAAGATGTTGGTGGAGTGTCATGGAATAATGTGTGTGTAATCGCAGAAATGTCTATATGCTGTGGTTCCTGACACTTTCTGACAAATTATATGGATACATAAAGATCCACTGATCATTTGGCGATATTGCAATGGTATAGATGGGGGTTGTAAATGGGGCACACAAACATGAGTGGCCTAAGACAGCATAAAATCTAAGTACACTCATCTTACTGGCCTGGAGCAACATAAAATCAAAATATTCCTCTGAAGCTGTTTTTTTTTATTTTTTATAGCGCTGTATAAATATTTAAAACTCACCAACCCAACAGCTTTGGGTAAGTGATATTTTATTGTAAACTAGTCTTTATATTTAGTATTCTATTACCATTATAAATTTACATTAACCGTTTTGCTGCTGCAGAGTGATAATAGAACATTAATCTGGGACTTGCAATAAAATAGCCATCGTGTAATTTTTTTGTTAGTGGATTGCGGAGCACGGTAGATGAACAAAAGTGTTTGTTCTTCACAGATGTCTCATCTTGTTCTTAAGCAGGAAACATTTTATTTGTTGTGTAAAGGAAGCGTTCTGTGACTATAGGAGTGAAACACTTTAACATGAAAAAGCTGCTCCTCTGGCCTGTGTTATGTTTCTGTACTGAGCGCACACAGATGTAATGCTGTGTTTGCAGAGGATTTTTTTTAACTCTTTTGTCTTAAAATCCAAAATGAGCATCCAAATTTAGAGCAAGCCTTGAAGCACCACTGTGGGCAAAACATTAAAAGGAAAACTTATAAATAAATACACTTGAAAATAAGCAACGTGTTCTTGGAATGTAAAAATAATATAATACAGCCCCTAAGTTATTACTATTATATGCAATTATGCTGCTATTTTAGTTTCCAGTGAACCACTTCCTGGGGCGGGAAGTTACTTTGAATACAACTGAAGAAAGGGAAGGTGGCAGATACATATGCCAGTGCTCCCAACAGTTCTAATGAAGACCATGATTACCCATTAGGCCAACTAGGCAGTGGTCTAGGAGCACTTCCCTGTGAGGGTGCCTGGCTTAAAAAAAAAAAAGAAATGCTGCAGTTCATAGTCTGGCTACTGGGAATAACCACCTAGAACAAGAGAGTAACAACAAGAAAAGTAACCTTGCATACTCGTTCGCAGCGACTCCTCCACTTCACTGCCTAGGGGCTCTAAAAAGGTAGATCCTGATGGAGAAGAAATAAGTCTATCTATCTATCTATCTATCTATATTAATTATTATTAGTCTCCAAGCTGTGCACGTAATGTTTTTTTAGAGAAGTGTTTACATTTGATAAAGAATTTTATTACAAAATTATATTACTAATTTACAATTAATTTTTCTGAGCTTCATCTGGCAACATGAAAACCAGGAAGAAATCTTACGTCCCGATTCAATTAGAAGCTAGCATCTTGCGGTATACAGGCCGTATGTCTGCAGGCTTGCTGTGGGCTTGAACTCTGCTGCAATTTTGGTGCTATTCAATTGAACAAGCCCGCAAGTTACGGGCCAAAAGCTGAAGCCGTAAACCATGCACTCATGCGTAGCAGTTCAGGGCAGGAACATGATCATTTAAGCAAGGCTGTAACCACCTATTTCAAAACAGACAATAGAAAATGAGACCACCATCATTATGTCAGTAAAACATGGAGTTTGCATTTCAATCGATTGGCATTTGGGGGTCCGATATGCAATGAGACTGCAAATACTGTTCTAGTCCATGTGGGTGTCCTGATATGTATTAACTTTTTGATTCCTGAGATCAATATAATCTGAAATAACACATAAAAAAATGTATTGACGATTTGCAAGCTTGAGACTGTTGTGCCATTAATTCTAATGTCCATTACATAGCCCCCAAATTGTTTCAACCCCTGAAAAAAGAATAATGTCAGGAGGCAAAAACAACCCACAATATTCTGTAAAGTGTGTTCCCACTTTAAACCCCTAAACTCAAACCATCTTAGTTCAACTGTTTCTGGAGGGAAACCCAACAGAATAACATCATCTCGAACAGTTGCTAATCTCCAGGACCAAAATATAAACAAATGGCATATGATTCACAAACGAAGAGGAAAACCTGAAAGGAAAATCAAAATAATAGATGTGAATGAATATATGACTTAAACCTAACATGTTCCCACTCCCAATTTGATTCACCACATTTTTTTCCAGGCCTATCCTCACAGCCTCTATAGCAGCTCCGGTTCTAAATGAGTGTGTTCCTTCCCCCGTAGGGTATCTAAATTCAAAGAAGCAATACGTCAACGACAAACAGAATTAAAGTAAAAACAGGATAAATTGGAACCATTGATATAAATTAAGAGTGAGGCCCCCCTTAAGGCCGCAGCTTTAAATATAGAGTAACATTACCAAAGGGGCAGAGTGGTCTGGAAATGGAATAAAGAACTATATCTTGACTGATTTGTTTTGGACTTTCTAAGTAGAATAGATACATGGGAATCATAACCTTTAATATCTGAAAACAACAAGCTACCTGGCATGACTCTGTTGGGAGCTATGAGCTCAGAAATGCGAAAGGCCCCCAAAAAGCAAGAGAGAAAGCTGTCTTAAACAAGAGAAATTTGAACTAACAAACGAGACAACAAAGAAAACAACACTGGCCTTTTCTTATCAGATTGTACCGAGCCTTTCTTTAACTCTTTAAGCTCTTGCAAACTAAAAAGGACTTGGTAACATCCCCAACACCAAGAAATTTAAAAAAGAATGTTAAACCACTAAAGCGGTTAGAGAAGTAATATGTGCATAGAGATGTCATACAAAATACTGCATGGCTTTAAGAGATCCCAGTGGAGTACCTGTAGAACGGGTGTGATTGTGGAAGATAATCCATACTTCTGATTGCAGCCCCAAGCGGATGGGGCCAACATGCTCTGAATCAGGTTGTCTATAGCCATTATCTTAAGTCCCAAAGGTGCAGCGGTAAAATAGACCCCTGTTGATCCACTGTAAGAACCGCTTCCCAAAACTGTTGCCACTGGAAATGGGAATGAGATTCAGAGATAGTATGAATGGAACCTGGTAGATGAAATGCCCTACAAAAGAGGGAAAGTACATCATTATCTGATTTAATTACCTTGCACAACTTAGTGTCATCAGCAAAAATGAACACAATACTTTCCAGTCCAACTTCTAAGGCATTAATAAATAAGTTAAAAAGTAGAGGACCTAATACTGATCCCTGAGGAACCCCACTTACCACATTAGCCAAATCTGAGTATATTCAATTTACAACAACCCCATGCTTCCTGTCTTTTAGCCATTTCTCAATTCATAAGCAGATATTTACTACAATTCTGTAACCATTAGTTTGCTCAATAGTCTCCGATGTGGCACTGTATCAAAAGCCTTGTAAAAATCCAAAATGACTACATCCACTGAGTTTCCTTGATCCAAGTTCCTACTAACCTCTTCATAAAAACGAATTAGCATGACCTATCCCTCATAAATCTGTGTTGATTCCTACTTATAATCTTGTTTAAATTGACATATTATTGTATACTATGTATATTAACCCTTCTAAAAGCTTTCCCACTACAGAAGTGATGCTCACAGGTCTATAATTTCCTGGATTTGCCCTTGCTTCCCTCTTAAATATAGGTATCAGCTCTGCTATTCTCCAGTCATCTGGTAGAGATTCTGTGCTCATTGACTCTTGAAAAAATAGATATAATGGTTTGGCTGTTACAGGGCCCAGTTCCCTCAGTACCCTTTGATGTATTCCATCAGGACATGGGGCTTTATTAACGTTTATTTTTCCAACCTTTTGGGGATTTTTCCTTCCGCGTTAATCAATTATTTGGTGAAGGTAGTGTATTGGATTTTTTTTATAAAAAAATAACATTGCTATTGAATCATCGTATGGGGACTATAATTATTTATTTACTTGATGTGACATTCCCTTAGCCTGAGGGCACTCATCTGAGAAGATGCCTAATGAAGAGCAACCATACATGATTAGTTAGGACTAAAATAACTATGAGGCTAATGATAGTAAAAAGTGTAGCTTGTGTTAATTATCATTAAAAATAACTCACATTTTAGAGACTTTTAAGTTTTAAAAGACCAATTTTTTTAAGAAAAAAAAAAAGTTTGAAGTATTTAACAATCTGACCACATGTTTAAGCCATGGGCATAAAAAAAAAAAATTCTAAAGGAGAAATATTTTTTGTGTGTAGATAGTTCCATCTACTTTGTGATAGGTTGGAGCCTGGTTGGGTGTTCTTATTGTAGCTATGGGTGAAGGAGGGGTGGGGAAGGAAGGTAGTCAATTTATTACATCTTTGGAGCTTTTAGTATATGAAACCATTCCCTTAGCCTGAGGGCACTCATCTGAGAAGATGCCTAATGAAGAGCAACCATACATGATTAGTTAGGACTAAAATAACTATGAGGCTAATGATAGTAAAAAGTGTAGCTTGTGTTAATTATCATTAAAAATAACTCACATTTTAGAGACTTTTAAGTTTTAAAAGACCAATTTTTTTAAGAAAAAAAAAAAGTTTGAAGTATTTAACAATCTGACCACATGTTTAAGCCATGGGCATAAAAAAAAAAAATTCTAAAGGAGAAATATTTTTTGTGTGTAGATAGTTCCATCTACTTTGTGATAGGTTGGAGCCTGGTTGGGTGTTCTTATTGTAGCTATGGGTGAAGGAGGGGTGGGGAAGGAAGGTAGTCAATTTATTACATCTTTGGAGCTTTTAGTATATGAAACCTATCCCTTCCCTGCACATGCTCAAAAGCAGGCAGTCACATTGATAACTGAAAATCGTGCTACTGCAGAAATGTAAATGCCCTTTCATGTACGTAACCTTTACCAAAGTATCGTGGATGCCTCCGGGGACAAGCAGAGGCATAATCATTTATTTTTCCGAAATAAAATTGGGGTTTTATATTATACTAGCGACTTGCCCATCAAAAATGACGGCAATAACATTTGAAGCCTGTCAATGCTGTTTGATACAAATTGCCGGGATATGGCCCCTCTGAGCACCTCCTCGGCGCTCATCTCGATCCTCTTCCCCCGTCTACTTTACAGGCATTTTTTTTTCACTTCAGCGATTTTCAATTGTGAAAAAAGGCAAAATATGTCTTAAATGAACTTGCAAACTCACTCACAGGCTCCCTGGCTCTCCCCCTGTGCTGTGTGTGAGTGTGTAAGTTAATTTGAGGCATATTTGTGTGTTTTTTCAGGTCTTTCCAGTTCGGTGGTTTGGCTGTTAAAGTCGTATATTTGCAGTCCCCACAGTCTATCTACTTGCTTCGGGTCCTAAGTCCTTCGGTGCTCATTGCAACTAAGTCCCGCGTGTCTCGGGATGAGCGCCTGCGGCGCTCATCTCCACCCCTGCAATGAGCACCTTTAGAGCTCATTGCAGCTAAGTCCCATGGCGCCCCTGGCGATGAGTGCTTGTGGCGCTCAATGCAGCCTAAGTCCCATGGCCCTCGCAGTTATGGCCCGTAAAGACTCGTAGTTGCGGGTCATGCTGGGCAAGCCCCGCAATTTAACATTGCGTTACCAACAACCCTGGGCAACCCCGCAATTACGACAACTATATATGTCATTATCTCTAGTTACTACTCCTTTTTTCCCATTGTCTTCATGTCTATATAAATAAAAGCATAAATGCATAGGTGCTTATTTGTACATGCAGTATCATAGTTACATAGTAATTGAGGTTCAAAAAAGACTTTTAGCCCAACAAGTTCAACCTTTTTTTAAGGCAAAAAAAAAGCAGTGAAACTTTGCAAATTGTTTCAAAAGAGAAAAAAATGAATTCCTTCCTGACCCCAGATTCTGGCGATCGGATTCCTCCCTGGATCAATACTCCCTCTCTAATTAACCAGGATAGCCCTCAATGCCCTTTTTAATTAAAAATATATCCAATCCCTTTTTAAAGTTATCTATCGACATTGCTGTCACCACCTCCCTTGGTAGAGAATTCCACAGATTAACCACCCTTACTGTAAAGAACCCTTTTCTTTCTTTAAAGTGGAATCTTTTTAGTTCTAACCTAAAGGGATGTCCCCTTGTCAGTTGAAAACCTCTTGGCACAAAAAGCTCCCCTGACAAATCTTTATACTGACCCTGGATGTATTCATATAAGGTAATCATATCTCCTCTTAGACGCCTTTTTTCTAGGGAAAATAAGTTTCATTTGGTTAGTCTTTCTTCATAACTTAGACCCTACATTCCCTTTATTAGTGTAGTAGCCCTTCTCTGCACTTTTTCCAGTTCCAGTTTACATGACTATAAATAGTATTTTTCTCTCCCAGTAATCACTCCTGAAATATGCAGCATTGTTTGTGAGGCTTCTATATGCTAATGTGTTTCTCAGTATGCTAATTTGCAGCTCAAAGTGTTTAATAGGGAGAGGAACTAACTGCATGAAAACATTGGGGGGCATTGATACTAATTAGCACATCAAAGCAGCAAATTAGTATTCAGGAGCCACTCATTGGCATATTAATGAAGCTCAAATAATGCTAAATTTCTCAGGCATAGTTCATTTTAGGAAATAAATTACTAACATAATTCAATATATAGTGTAACCCATTTTTTGTGCTCTTTGAAAATAACTTGAGTTTGGGGTGACAACATTCCTTAAAGGAAGTGTGCTGCCAACTGAAATTGTCATGCTCTAGGCATAGGCACAGCCCCCCCACTAGCAAGATCCTCACCCTGTAAGAAATCTGTTCCTGTCAATCTATGCCAGTGGTGGACAACTCGGTCCTATGAGGATACAGGATTTCTGTCTCTGTGCTTGTGTGAGAGGGGAGTGTTTTTGCCTGGGTTAAACTTGCATATAGGTTTGGACCTTGTGTATGATTGTTTGTAGTATTTTTTCCCACTGATTTTTTTGTCATTTGTAATTATGAGTCAGTTCAGTAGCAACCTTACTCAGTGTACATCCTGCCACATGTATGAACTACTGGAACAACTGATCCAGGGTCCATACCTCTGTGAGAGGTGTGAGCATGTTGCGTCTCTGGAAGCTCAAATTGGAAAACTGGAGAGGATAATTGCAGCACTTAATGATATTGCTCCACTGGATAAGGAGGTTGGGGCTTACTGAGCACAGCTTAGATGGGCCTAGCATAGAGGGAGGTAGCTGGGTTACAGTTACAAGGGGAATCAGGGGGAACAGGAGGAGGCAGGCCAGTACTGAATTGGCAATCACCAACATATATTCCAGATTGAGTGAGAACTGTTGGGGATGTCCATGCAGGAATGGCAATGCCAGATAGAGCTTTTCCCTCTAACAGCCGGGAGAACAGTTCTACTAGAGGAGTGGGAAGGCAGAATAGGCAGAGAGACAGACAGGTTTTGGTTATTATTAGGAAGTTAGGAAGGGTTATTTGTCACCCAGATCCCAGCAATCGAACAGTTTGCTGTCTCCCTGGTGCTCGGGTCCAGCATGTTGTGGATCGGGTAGATAAATTATTGGGAGGGGCTGTAAATGAACCAGTGGTCTTGGTACATATTTGTACCAATGACAAAGGTAGTGGAAGATGGAGTGTCCCAAAGAAGGATTTCAGAAAACTAGTGTATAAGCTTAAGGCAAGGACCTCAAGGTAGTATTTTCTGAGATACCAGTGCCACGTGCTAGCCCAGGGAGACAGATGGAGCTTAGGGAGGTTAATGCGTGGCTAAAAAAGTGGTTCACTAAGGAGTGATTTGGGTTTTTAGAGCACTGGGCTGACTTCTCACTTGGGTACAATCTATATAGCAGGGATGGTTTACACCTTAATGAAGAGGGAGCTGCTGTGCTATTGGAAATGAAAGGCTAGGAGAGTTTTTAAACTAATAGGTGTGGGGAGGGACTAGGACTAGACAGAAGTAATGGGGTAGTAAGTGTAGAGGGGGGTAAGGAATGAATTAACTAGTCATGTGGGAGGACATGGGGGGAGGGTTAGTATAGTCAATAGGGAGGTACTGCTAAGTAAATCAAGTATAGTGGCAGGCACTTCAGAACTACAGACTCATAACATAAGGTGTATGCTTGCCAATGCCAGAAGCTTGTCTGGAAAAATGGGAGAGTTAGAATTATTGGCAGTTAATGAGAAATAGGCATTACTGAAACATGGTGGGATGAATCTCATCACTGGACTGTAAATCTGGATGGTTATAACCTATTTAGGAAAGATAGGGGCAATGGTGAAATATTGGTAAGAGTATGCTATAAACCCCCAAATATAATTGAAAGTGGGGTAATGCAATTATTATTACAGATTGGAAAGAGGTTGAAAAAAATAAATGTTAATAAAGTCCCAGGTCCTGATGGAATACATCCAAGGGTACTGAGAGAACTGGGTTCTGTAATAGCCAGACCATTATATCTATTTTTTCAAGATTCACTCAACACAGGGTCTCTACCAGATGACTGGAGAAAATCAGAGGTGATACCTATATTTAAGAAGCCTCACTTCTGTAGTGGGAAAGCTTTTAGAAGGGCTAATGAGTGATACTATATAAGAATATGTCAAATCGAACAGGATTATAAGTAGGAATCAACATGGATTTATGAGGGATAGGTCATGTCAAACAAATCTAATTAGTTTATATGAGGAGGTGTTATGATATTGGTGGTACAAAGTTTGGAGTCCAGTAGCCAGATCAGCAAAAACTCCCTGCCAGAGATAGCCACTCGTTACCCAGGTGGTTGAGCCCCTGAGCCTTGAGTGGCTGTCTGCTCTGAAGCAGAGATGGGAGTCAGGAACAGAAGGATAATAATCTTAGTGAGGCAAGCCGAGGTCAGTGGGAAGGAGAAGCAGCAAAGTCAGGAACACAATAATCTGGCAAGGATACAGAGACAGGAAGTGCCTTATATAGGCCAAGAACCGGACAGCTGACCAGACACAGCTAAAGAGAGTTGTCACTGATTTCATTGTTTTTAGATTCAAGGTATCAGGTCTCAGGCAAATCTGCAGACCAGGGTTCGAATCCCAGCAGAGTCAATTCCTCACATTACCCCCACCTCTATAGGCGCAGCCTCTGGATGCCCTATTACCCGGTTTAGCAGGGTACTGTGCATGGAAAGACCGAAGAAGATCAGGAGCGTGAATATTGTCCACTGGTTCCCACGATCTATCCTCCTCACCATAGCCTTTCCACCGAACCAAATATTCAAGCTTGTTACGGAATATCCTGGAGTCAAGAATTTTTTCCACTTCATATTCATCTTCACCATCCACAAGGATTGGAGGTGGGGCATGTAGGGCTCGGCCAGGGAAAGTATTTTCATGAAAAGGTTTAAGCAGTGCAACGTGAAACACTGGATGTATCTTCATGGAATTTGGAAGTTGCAAACGGAAAGTGACAGCATTGATCTGAGCAATGATCTCAAAAGGTCCCATGAACCTTTGACCCAATTTATGAGAAGGAATCCAAAGTTTAAGATTCTTTGTGGACAGCCACACCTTTTCACCAACATGATAGACTGGGGCCTCCTTTCTATGCCTATCAGCAGCTCTTTTGTAACATTCCTGAGCCTCCAAAAGAGTCTCTTTCAACAGTGTTTGGGAATCACGTAAGGCGGTCAGCCGGTCAGTGACTGCAGGAACGGGAGTAGTAATCGGGAGACTCACCAGAAAGGTCGGATGGTAACCATAGTTGGCAAAAAATGGGCTCAGAGAAGTGGAGCAGTGTTGGGCATTGTTATAGGCAAATTCCGCCGTGGATAAAAAATCCAGCCAGTCATCCTGCAGGTAACTAATATAGCACCGCAAATATTGCTCCAAAGTCTGGTTGGTTCGCTCAGTCTGTCCATTACTTTGTGGATGAAAAGCTGATGACAGATTTACATCGATACCTAGAATAGAAAAAAAATATTTCCAAAAACGAGATGTAAACTGCACTCCCCTGTCAGAAATTACCTCATCAGGCACTCCATGCAAGCGAAATATTTCCCAAATAACTAGGTCAGCAGTCTGTTTAGCTGAAGGGAGACCACGAGCTGGTATAAAATGACTCATCTTGGTTAACCGGTCCACAACAACAAGAATGGTAGTGTGTTCCTTAGAGGGAGGTAGTTCCACAATAAAGTCCATGGATTTAGATCCCCAGGGACGATGAGGAATAGGAAGAGGCTGAAGCAAGCCAACAGGGGATGAGCGAGGAGTCTTATGTCTGGCACAGACGTCACAAGAGGACACATACTTCTTAACATCCTCATGATATTTAGGCCACCAAAAGGATCGGGCAAGTAGTTCTTGTGTCTTTCGGATTCCTGGATGACCTGCTGGTTTTGAGTCATGGTAGAGACGTAAAACGTCCAGTCGCACGGAGTCCGGAACAAACAGGCGTTGTTGAAAAATCCAAAACCCATTATGCATTGTCATATGAAGATCACGAGGAGGATCACGAAAAACTGGATCTTCAGCGTAGCCCTTCTTAATGCGGGACATTAGATCAGAAGGAAATGTAACACCTAAAAATCTACTCTCCGGCAAGATCGTAGCCTCGGTAACTGTAGTATGGAGGGGGTCCGCTATCCTAGACAAGGCATCCGCTTTACCATTTCGGGAGCCCGGGCGGTATGAAATCAAAAAATTAAACCTTGAGAAAAATAGGGACCAGCGTGCTTGTCTGGCTGACAGTCTCTTAGCTGATTTAATACATTCCAGATTTTTGTGATCTGTGAGGACAGTAATTGGATGGGTAGCTCCCTCCAAGAGATGTCTCCATTCGGTGAAGGCAGCTTTTATAGCCAAAAGTTCTTTATTCCCTATGTCATAGTTCCTTTCTGCTGGCATCATCTGGCGGGAATAGAAAGCACATGGATGTAACAACATCTTAGGTCCAGTCCTTTGAGACAGTATAGCACCAACAGCTGAATCAGAAGCATCTACCTCTACAGTAAATGGCAATTCTGGCTGAGGATAGGGGCAGATGTAAACAGAGTCTTTAATCTGGAAAATGCGGTATCAGCCTTATCGGACCACTGAAAAGGAGTCCCCTTACGTGTAAGTTCATTGATCGGTGTAATAATGGCAGAGAAATTCTTAATGAATTGCCTGTAAAAATTGGCAAACCCCACAAATCTCTGAATATCTTTTACATTCTTGGGGATGGGCCAGTCCACCACAGCCTTAATTTTACTTGCATCCATACTTAAACCTGTAGGAGTTATTACATACCCCAGGAATTGAATTTCTGTTTGTTCAAACTCACATTTTTCCAGTTTAATGTATAGGTGGTGGGTACGAAGGCGCTCAAGAACAATGCAGACCTGTTTTCTGTGATTTTCAAGATTATCAGAAAATATCAGGATATCATCCAAATATGCCACAACAAACTGATCCAGGAGATCCCGTAGTACATCATTGATTAGATGCTGAAAAGTTGCGGGGGCATTACAAAGTCCAAATGGCATTACTAGATATTCGTAATGTCCGTACCTGGTTCTGAAGGCTGTTTTCCATTCATCATTTGGTCTTATACGAACCAGATTATATGCCCCTCGTAGATCAAGCTTCGTAAATATTTTAGCTGAGCGAAGTCTCTCCAGAAGTTCAGGAATGAGAGGCAAGGGGTAGCGGTTTTTAACAGTGATGTTATTAATGTCCCTGTAGTCAACGCATGGCCGTAGGCTGCCATCTTTCTTTTCTACAAAAAATATAGGAGCTCCTGCTGGAGAAGTAGATGGTCGAATAAAGCCTTTGGCAAGATTTTCTTGTATGTATTCACGAAGTGCTTTCAACTCAGGCTCAGAAAGGGAATATATACGGCCAAATGGGATAGCAGCTCCAGGTAGCAGCTCTATGGGGCAATCATAAGGCCTGTGGGGTGGAAGCTGATCAGCATTCTTCTTATCACAGACATCTGCAAAATCCCGATATTGTAGGGGAAGCTTAGTTAAGTTTGTAGCAACCATTTCATTAATTGTTGAGGCAACAGGTGTTACCTTAGAGCAGTGATGGCGAACCTTTTTGAGCCCGAGTGCCCAAACCGCAATACATGCCAACTTTTTTTCCCTCTAAGTGCCAACACGGCAATTAAACCTGAATACTGAGTCTTAGACGAACAACGACAGGAACGCAGAACGTTGAAAATAAAACAAATGGCAGTTAGTGCGCGCCACGCAAATGGTGCTCAGAGGAGCAAAAGCCTCACATTATGTGGCAAACAGCATTGCCAGCCTTACAATTGTATTCCCGTCATTTTTGATAAAATTATAGACTGATCATTTCTTTGTCATGGACAAAAAAAATCCGAAGGGGATCAAATACTTTCCCCCCCCCCCCCACTGTATGTATATATATATATACATTTTTAGAGAGAGGAAATTAATATTACATTAATAAGCCCATTCACATGTCTAAAAGGCAGGGCCATGCAAATGAGAATACAATGCACCTCACTCTTTTAATCCAAAAATAGCAATTTTATACATTGCTCCCTTAATGCATATGCCCGCTTCCCCTTGTCGCCCCCTTCTCCCTTGTCTCTCCCCTTCTCTCTTGACTACCACTCCCTTTTGTCTCTCCCTCCACTCTTGTCTCTCACTTTCTCACTCCCCCTTGTCTCTTACACCCTTCTCTCTCTCCCATTCTCCCTTGTCTCTCCCCTGCCCCTTATGTCTCCCCTTCCCCCTTGTCTCTCCCCCACCCTTGTATCTCCCCTTCCCCCTTGTCTCTCCCCCACCCTTGTATCTCCCCTTCCCCTTGTCTCTTCCCCCATTTTTCCCTCTCCCCCCACCCTCCTCTCTCGCCTCTTGTCTCTCCCTCCAGCCTTGTCTCTTCTGCTGAGCAAGCCAGGGTATACCCAAAATCACTGGAAACTGTGTTGAGGAGATTAGGTGAAAAGATATAGACTCATGGTGATTCACTTCCAGAATCAATTTTAAGGGCACAGTCTCATGTGTAACTGGGCCTGACGTAAGTGGAGAACCATCTACTGTTTCCATTAACACAGGTGAAGATTTAGGGATAGACTGAATTTTATTTCCTGCTGCAAATTTGATGTCCATAAAGTTTCCACCTGCTCCAGAATCTATCATAGCTGTAGTCGAAATTTTATTATCACCACATTGCAAAGTGATAGGCACCACCAAATGAGGATGTTGAGTCATCATACCCTCTTTACCATGAGCCAGAGAAAACAAGGGTTGTGTGACAGAATCCAGTTGGTCTGAAATCTGGGATTGGGGTTGAATCTGCGTACCCTCAGCAGCCATAGCTATTGTTCTCTTGGATTTGCTAGGGCAATTGATGGTATAGTGCCCTGCACTACCACAATACATGCATAAATTGTGAGTGCGTCGCCACTGTTTTTCTTCGTTGGATAATGACCCTCTTATTGGATTTACCTGCATAGCCTCTGGCTCAGAGTCGGTAGGTGTTTCTGGGTTTGGGGTAGAACTTCTTGAATAGAAAGTAGGAGTAGCACTTTGTTTAAAAGAGCTCTGTCTTTCCAATTTTCTTTCTGAAAGTCTCCGATCAATACGGATAGCCAAACGCACAAATGCATCAAACTCAGCAGGAAGATCAATACGAGCAAGCTCATCTTTTATAGCCTCTGAGAGACCTTTTCTGAAGTGGAACCTCTGGGCTGATTGGTTCCAAGTAGTATCAGCAACCCACTGTCTGAATTCAGCAGCATATTCAGCCACAGAGCGCCTCCCTTGAGGCAAATGAAGGAGAGTGGCTTCTGCTGTAGCACATCGATTGGGGTCATCAAAAACTAGGCACATGGCCTCAAGAAAGTCATTTAGATTACCCAAGACTGGACTGTCATGTTCCAGAAGAGGGGAGCCCCAAGCCAGGGCTTCATCTTTGAATAGGGAAAAAATAAATCCCACCTTCTCTCTTTCAGATGGGAAACGATTAGGTAACATCATGAAATGCAAACGGCATTGATTTAGGAAACCCCTACATTTTTTGCGGTCTCCTCCAAATTTTTCAGGCAGAGGCAAGCGGGCATCTTGTGCAGGTGTAACATTAGTAGTAGCAGCAGCCGCAGCATCATGTGCCCTGTAGCTGGTAAGTTCACTATGCATTGATCGAACTTCATTTTGCAGTTCAGCTACTTGATCCTGCAGCACTTGAATGGTCTGTGCCTGGGTCTGCATAGTTCTTGTATTAAAAGCAACCTGCTGAGCAAATGCAGAATCTGATCCGACGGTCTCCATGATTAGGGCCAGATTATTCTGTTATGATATTGGTGGTACAAAGTTTGGAGTCCAGTAGCCAGATCAGCAAAAACTCCCTGCCAGAGATAGCCACTCGTTACCCAGGTGGTTGAGCCCCTGAGCCTTGAGTGGCTGTCTGCTCTGAAGCAGAGATGGGAGTCAGGAACAGAAGGATAATAATCTCAGTGAGGCAAGCCGAGGTCAGTGGGAAGGAGAAGCAGCAAAGTCAAAAACGATCCAAGTTCAGCAACAGGTAGGAGAAACAGGAACAAGCTTGATTAGAGAGTTCAGGAACACAATAATCTGGCAAGGATACAGAGACAGGAAGTGCCTTATATAGGCCAAGAACCGGACAGCTGACCAGACACAGCTAAAGATTTCATTGTTTTTAGAGTCAAGGTATCAGGTCTCAGGCAAATTTGCAAGAGGCAGGCTGGTGTACAGGTAGGGAAAAGGTCTAGCAAGCATGCAGACCAGGGTTTGAATCCCAGCAGAGTCAATTCCTCACAGGAGGTTAGTAGGAACTTGGATAAGGGCAACTCAGTGGATGTAGTTTTTTTTAGATTTTGCAAAGGCTTTTGATACAGTGCCACATGGGAGACTATTGTGCAAACTAAGGGATACAGAAATGGCAGTAATTATATGCACATGGATTGAGAGCTGGCTAAAAGACAGGAAGCAAAGGGTTGTTGTAAATGGAACATACTCAGATTGGACTAATGTGGTAAGTGGGGTTTCTCATGGTTCAGTATTAGGTCCTCTCCTTTTTAACATAGTTATAAATAACTTAGAAGTATCACGGGAAAGTATTGTCTCCAGTTTTGCTGATGACACTAAGTTGTGCAAGGTAATTAAATCAGAAAATTATGTACTTTCCCTCCAAAGGGATTTACATAAATTAGAGAAATGGGCAATTAAATGTCAGATGAGATTTAATACAAATAAATGTAAAGTTATGCATCTGGGAAAGGAGAATAGCCATGCAATTTATAAACTTAATGAAGCTTGTGGACAATGACCTATGTAACAGTTCTCAATGCCAAGCAGCATCTGCAAAGGCAAATAAAATTTTACCATGTATTAAGAAGCGTATAGAAGCCAGGGAAGCAAATATAATGTTGCCACTATACAAATCCCTAGTGCACCCTCATTTGGAATATGGAGTACAATTTTGGGCATCACTTCATAAAAAGGACAATTTAGTGCTGGAATAAGTACAGAGAATGGCAACAAAACTAATAAGGGGAATGGAGGGGCCTAGTTATGAAGAAAGACTAACCAAATTAAACTTATTTTCTCTAGAAAAAAGACATATAAGATGGGATATGTTTACCCTATATAAATACATCTAGGTTCAGTATAAAGATTTGTCAAGGGAGCTTTTTGTGCCAAGAGGTTTTCAACTGACAAGAGGACATCCTTTGATGTTAGAAGTAAAAATATTCCACCTTAAAGAAAGAAAAGGGTTCTTCACAGTAAGGGTGGTTAATCTCTCATTGATTTACCTGTGCGAATGCAGAGAAATATTGAAAAACTGGCCTGTTGATGGCACTTATAAGTTGCCCTCCACTGACAGAGGCCCATGTGCAGGTGTCCCTGGCCAGAATCCTGCAAAAGTCAATATCCCGGGAGCACTGGAGGGTATCAGATGGTCTGAGAGGATGTGCAGAGCCCAGCTCACTGTGTAAATGTTTTACCAGATTAACTGCATCACTAGGGACTGGACCCAGCTTGTTACACACACACACTGACCTTTAGTGATGTTATATGTTTTACAGCCTCTCCCATCTATACTTTCTCAGGGAATCTACACCTGTATCTGTGTCCTCCCTGCATTCCTCCATTCACTTTAACACTTCACGAACTTTAGACTACTCATTAGTTTTATGTATAAATTAAAAACATGTTCACCAATAAATTGTGTCACAGGCAGGCTGAATTTTGGTGACAATATATAAATCTGTCAGAAGTCTTGGGGACTAAAAAAGATTACAGATGATAATCCAATGCAGATACTTATTATAAACTGGTTTAACAAAGATACAGTATTGTATCCTTATTTTCTTTTCTCTGTAAAAAAGTTCTCTGTAAAGTTTGTGATAAAGAATATATATATATATCTTATATACATAAATAAAATCTAGTTTCCTAGAGTGTTTTGAGGTTTTGCATTAAAAATCACAGGTGTAGATCATATCTACTTTTAGTAGTTTTTGGACTGCTGGAAATTTGGGGACAAAGTGAAATAAAATGGTTAGCATTTACAAGCAAATGAAGAATGTTTGTTTAAGGTACATTTGGATATGTACCTTATTTAAATATGTAGTATTTATTGTCCTTTGCATCTTTTGTCTCTTCTCTCAATCATCATAAACCAGAGACAATGTAGGATTAGAGTGTGATATTCCCACCTCCTAGTACCAGAAACCAGGTCCAACACGGGCCATAAACTTTAGGTTTTCCAGCTTATTTTCTTAAGAACTGGGTGTAGTAAAGCAATATAAAATGGATAGATAGGATTCCCAGTGTAATAAATATCCTTGCAGAACACAGACAGATTCAGACACAGTAGTGGAATAAGGGAAAACAGGTATCTATTAGACTATCTACTTGTTCACAGTCAAACAACACTGATAACACAGTGCAAATACTAGAGAAAGCTTCAAATCTCAAATCTGTGCCAATAAGAGAAAAATACATGGGCTTGGAGACCACTAATGGGAAGGTAAATTCGGAAGCAAAATAGTAATGTATATACAGTAAATCAAGGGTTCTTATAGAGCTAAGGTGTCACCTTGATTTATTAGAAAGTGATTATTTGTGATTAAATTGGTATCTTAATGAATAATAATAAAATAAAATAACACCATTTTAAAATAACACCAAAGTCGAGAATATTTGTCAACTTATCAGAAATGAATATATACATATATATATATATATATATATATATATATATATATATATATACCGGTATATATACCGTATATACTCTCTCAACATGTCTCTTCATTCCTTGCATTCCCTGACTGTCTCTCACATCATTCTCCTGACATCTGTCTCTTCTTCCTTGGTTGCTTCTCTCCTCATTCCCTGACTGTATCTCTCTCTCCTCCCTTACCTTGGCTGTCTTTCTCATCATTTCCCTGGCCGTGTCTCGCTCCATCTTTAGCCATCTCTCACATATTTCTACTGCCTGTCTCTCTCTCCTCCCTTTGCTGCCTCTCACATCATTCTCTTAGCGGTCTCATATCCTTTGATTTAGCCGCTTCTCTACTCTTTTTTACTGTCTTCTCACTTTGCACGGTTGCCTCTTCCCTCCCTTGCCACGGTTGTCTCTCTTCCCTCCCTGGTTATGGTTCCTCTCCCCCTTTTAGAATATAAGGCTGTGTCTGTTTGGTATAACTAATACATGTTTCATTGGTGCCTAACACCTAGTTCTGTATATAATAAATCAATTATACAAGAATATTTAGAGTACCTTAAAATTCAATTTTATTAATATGAATATCAACGCTATTTAAAAAGTAAGCATGTATGGTTTACTGATATAGTTTGGTAGCAAGTTCAGAAATGTTACAATTGTGAACACAGTGACTAGTTTTGCATCAAAAGTATGAGATTTTCAGTTGCAAATTCTCTTAAAGAATCACTAAATTTCCAGGAAATTTAGGTAGATAGAATAGACAAACCAGGTGGGGCCTTTTTTTGTTTTTTATCTGCCGTCTATGTAATATCTGAGTAATATCTAGGCATAAAAACGAAATGCATATACACACATGAATGCATTTTTAGAGAAAATCTTAAATTTAACATACTGCCTGTGTCGTGATTGCTTCCATATTGGACTGCTGGTTGACAAAGTGTTTTCTACTACCTACTACCTATCAAGTCCTTCATCATCTGACACTTGACAGTGACAGTCTTACAGTAGAACTAAAAAGAGATCTTATTTCAATACAAACTTTGTCCTATTTCTCCCAGACGTCTAATTCTTTTAGTTATAAAAGAAAAATTATGCAGCAACTAAAGCAAAATTGAACATAATACTTAAAACAACAAATACTATATTTATTTAAAAAAAAAAAATTCACATTATCAAAAGAAGTTCTTTATAAGAGCTTAGTATGTGTAAATATAATACTTCAGTGGTCCTTTAAGCACTATATATTTTTCTATAGATTTACACAGCTTTATAATACAATCATTTTGCAGTGCTCTTATAATGCTATTACCATTTGGACAATACGACCCCCTATACCCGTGTGAGTAACAGCTCGGTGTCCTCTGGTATCTGCACAATGAAAGCTTTTGGGCAGCACCATGACATAACAGGTTAAGTCTGGCCAGAGTCCTTTGTATCCCAAGTGACCCAGACAGAAAGGAGGCCAGTAAGGCTGCCCCTGGAGACCCGGTCTCAAGAAAGAGATCCAGAGGGCAAGTAGACAGCAGCTGCTCACTGTCACTCAACCCAAGCCTTCCTACTCAATGCTTTTTTGTCAACTCTTTCCCTCTCAAAGCAGAGCACAGGTGCAGCCGGACAATGTATAAAGAGGTTATTTGCCTATTCAGGGTCTTATTGCATAGTGAAGTTTTGCTAGGGGGCGCATGTTTGTGAGGAGGGTTATATGCCTTAAGACCTATCTGTCACAGTAAAATTCATAAGGCTGTTAGTATGTTTTTGTACTCAATTTTCCATAAAGGACTATTAACTTAAATTTTACTGTATCGTATTTTGAATAACTAAACTCGATCATGGGCATAAAAATAAAAATATTTCAATTTTTTATTTGTATATGCAATTATTCCTTAATTTTGTACCTCAATCCTCTACTCTGGGCTGATTTTTTTTCTGTTGCTTTTTCAAGATGGTGTGTTCTCATAAACTATGGAGCTTTTATCAGTATTGTTGAAAGCACTGGCAGTTTAAGCTGCCAGATTCACGTTGTGAAAATATAAGCCAGCTCTGTTTTCAAAATGTCCTCCAACCTCAGGAAGTTGATAACATAAAACCAAAATAGTAAAATCCACTGAGGTATTACTGCATATAAAAAGGGGGGGAAAAGAAGCGTCATTAGTTTTTTACATTATAAAAACACTAGGAAATTGCCCGTCGAAAATGACGGGATTAAGATTATAAGACTGACAATGTTGTTTGCCACACAATGAAAGGCTTTTGCTCCTCTGAGCACCTTTGGCGCTCATCGTGAGCCCTGCGCTGAGCGGCTTTTGGCGTTCATCGCGTGGTTCGCAATGAACACCTTCGCCGTTCATTGCGAGACTCTCCCCCATGTACTACAACTTTCCTGCTTTGCCCTGATCACCTTCGGCGCTCATTGCCCCACGCTGATCCCCTTCGTCGCTCATCGTGGGGCTCGCAATGAGCTCCTTAGGCGCTCATTACAAGGCTCTCCTGCTCGTGGTGCTAATTGTGAGCCCGTGATGAGCGCCTTTGGCGCTCATCACGTGACTCACAATGAGCGCCTTTGCCGCAAATTGCGACCCTTTCCTCCCGCCTACTGTACGGGCCGATCATTGCAGGTTTTGTTAACCTGCAAGTTTTGTGCTTGGGAATGCCATGTGTCTCTTTCCACCATCTCCCCCTGTCCCTTCCCTGTGTGTTTCTCCTGTGTGTGTCTGCTGAAGGCCGATTGTTTTATTTTCAAAGTCCTGCGTGCCTGGCGTTGTTGGTGTAAGTGTTATTGTCTTTGACGTTGTGTATTTTCTAAGTCCCGCGTGCCTGGCTTTGCTCAGCCTCATTTTCATCCAGTTTCAGAATTCTTTACGTTTTTCGTCCGCCATTTTTTTTCATGCTTAGCCGATTTTGGATTGATTAAAACCCCCAAATATGGCTCAAAATCACTTGCAACCTCACTCACAGGCTTCCTGGCTCTCCCCTTGTACTGTGTGTGAGTGTGTTATTATATTTGTAAAATTTCATTTTTTTGTCTTTAGGGTTTTTAGAGTTACGCACTTGGCTCGCAGTTCCGTCCCTCTTTACGCATTTAAACCATGAGCCTAAGTCCTGCGCCGCACGCGGCTCACCTCGCTTCTCGAGGCTTCGCAAATTCGGCGCTCATCCAGCCTAAGTCGTGCGCCGTACACGGCTTCTTTCTGTAAGTATATTTGACACTTTCTGAAACACCATACACATAAACTTATCATTTGAAATATAGAAAGGGCACTGGAAGAGATGCAAATAAGTGTAGGGGGGTACACAATTCTGAATGGCCTAGAGCAGCATAAAAACTAAATATGCCTATCAGTCAAAGATGAAAGCCCTTATTACACAAGGAGGATCTGGTAATTTTAAGAATTTCTATGCAAAAGCTACTGTAGCACCAGGGTACAAACATTGTTAGGTATAGACGTCTCCATTGAATGCAGGTCCCCTGAAAATGGAGATGCCTGGCAACCTAAACCAAAGAATGAGTGAAAAACTTTGCCTATGGACACCATACAACATTAAAGCACCACTAGAGTTCAAGAAAAGAACCTTGTTTGTCAAGGATGTACCAGACACTATTAGCATTGGTCCTTTAATCTAACCGGGTTTCTATTTTTTGTCAAATGAAATGCATTGATAAAGGAAGGTAACATGTAGATGAGCAACATAGAGTCCAACACTCTACAACAATAATAAATTACAATATTTGTATTGGGAGATGTCTGTTTTAGTCCAACGATTTGTGGTGAGAGGTTCGCTAACTGTTACTACAAGTAATTTATACAGCTGTCTTCGCCACAAAGGAGATGTTTCAAACTAAAACAAGTGAACCTTTCTGTCACCCCACAGCATTTCGTCCACCCTCCTCCCAAATCCAAACAGTTTAGTAACACCCGAACAATCCTTTTACTCTCACGCTCTCTTTTTTGGATAACAAGCTAAATAGCATCTCTGCAAAAAAAAGTTCCTTCTTACAGAGAGTCTCTAGAAAGGTTGCCATAGAAACGAGGCCTACAATAGATGCTGCAGGCGGATGTCTGAAGTAAAGGCCTGGGAGGGAGGAGGGAAACTGTGAATGGAGGAAACAGCAAGTGAATAAAACAAGCTCGTCATTGACATGCACAAACTGAAGAGACATGCCACAGAAAAATAAAAAAATACTGGCTTCACATTCAGTGTCCATTCATCCCCTGTGGACAGCAAGAGGGGAGGAGGGAAGGATCACCCATGATTTATTACGGTCTTTCTGTTTTGGAAAATTGTGTCTTATTCAATCTAAAGATCTTCCTCTGATCTTTAACTAAAAATAAAAAAATATATTATTCTTGTTTATAAACCAACACAAGATTCTGTAGCATTATGTGAAAGGGTAACAGTGAATACAACAGACAAATGACAAAATACATACTGGTACAGAGATACTTTAACAATCTGTGTTTGATTAATACTGCTGTTGAATATCTCTTATTTTTCTATAACAATAACAATAATACCTGGAAGCAAATGCAACAACCGAAATAAAGGGGCTATTATTGAACAAACTAACCTTAATAGGTTAGTTCTGTGGACATGATAACCCACTCTGAGAGTGGCCTCTGTTAGCTCACTTGTGGCCTTCACAGGGAGAAATATCCTGTAATATATTAGTCTCACTCAATAGCATTATCCAACCCAGAAATACCAGGCAAACCCCAGACGTACGTTTCTGCCTCTGTGGGCCTCATCAGTGAAGCTGATAAGGCACAGTGAGCAAGGAGTCCACGTCTGGAGTTTCCTATAACCCTTAGGGTGACAAAACTCCTAAGGATCATTTGCATACGCAACAACAAAGTCAGAGACGCTCAAACTGGGAAAGAACAATACCTAAGTATGCTTGTTCTATAGGCCTAATCACCTACTCAGAGAGCAGCCTTTTTTAGCTCACGCGTGCCCTTCACAGGGAGAGATATCCTGTAGCAGGGAGAAATACATGGTAGCACCTGCAGTACTCCTGTGCTGGAATTTCTCTTTGGTAGAGGAACATAGTCCTTGATCTCAACAGAAAGCCATTGCCAATGCTCAATAGAATGGGCTTGTGGGAGGAATTCTAACTGCACATGTTCACAATATAGCAATAAATGTGGCATCAAAAAAATTCCACTGGTTTTATGCCTATACATGACATGTCACAGCATATGCACCTTACCAAATCTCCAAATGAATCTAAACAGAAGAATGTGTATCTCTTCCATATCAATAAACTTTAGTGCAATTGGGAAAATTTGGAAAAAAATCTAAGATACAAGGTAAAATATGAATTTTAGTCACATTTAGGCAGTGTTTCCAAAAGTTCATGCCAGACTTCCAAATTTTTAGAAATAGTGTGCTATAATTTGCAGGACATAACAGAAAATGTAATTCCTAAATATTTAAGTGGTTGCACCTCCCATTGCAAAAGAAGATTAGTCTGCACGAGCACATTTGCATCTCTTCAATACCTCTTTGTTGCTCCACCAGAAGCTATAGGTCTAACAAATCAGTTGTGCTGTACTAATTCCAATATATAGTAATATATAATAATATATTATAATAATACTATTCGTTTGCCCATCATAAATAATGAGATAATATTTTTCTCCCCACCCACCTTCCCCTGTATTTCTTTCCTCCCTCTCCCTCCCCTGTGTCTCTTCCCCCTCTCCCTCCACTTTGTCTCTTTTCCCCATCTCCCTCTCCTGTATCTCTTTCCCTCCTCTCCCTCCCCTATATCTCTTCCCCCCTTCCTTCCCTTGTGTCTCTTTCCCCCTTTCCCCTTCTGTCTCTTTCCCCCCTCCCCTGTGTCTCTTTCCCCCTCTGTCTCTTTCACCCTTTCCCCCTCTCTGTCCCTTTCCGCCCATCTGCTTGCGCCGCGAGTTGCACATGCGCGGTGGGTGCCCTGCATGCACACTACGGGTTGTACGGAATTCCATACATATACTTTGTAAAGTGCGCATGCGCTCCCCTGGAGCATTACGCACACTTTACAAACTATATTAGTCATCTCTAAAAGTACCATCTATCTGATGAGAAAAATAAACAGTTGGCTGGAAAAGGAGACACAGGTAGAAACAAGACATCATAACATAAAATATTCAGACTTGCTTATTCAGTTCAGAATGTAAAACATGATTCTCTTACAGGTAAGTGCAAAAGGCACTGTTTATTACTTGTCATTTTGGTATTACTTTACTGCAGCCCACTGCAAGCCTGCCACTTTACACACAACTCCTCCTTACAATAGATCTTGCTCAATGCACCTGACTAGATAAGCAGTTTCTATGTGTCAAACATAAACGTACTGAAAAGTAAATGTATTGTTATGCAAATGAGGTTCCCCTAGCAGAAAGGGAACCATAAACATCTGTCTTATTTGCCTAGTTTTATATCCATTTTGTAATGTACAAACTTAACAAATATATATCCTGGTGCCTAACACCTAATGTAAGTTTGTAGATTTATTAAATAGGAATATTTAAAACCCAGAAAAAACGCTGCTAAGTAATATTAAAACCGGTGCTAGGATAAGGAATAACAAATCCATAAACATTTTCCAAACATATCAAAAGGAAGGAAATAATATAGCAAAACTACTATTTAAGCCAAGTGCAAAAGTTTCCAATAAATCATATTATATGCAATTATACATTGACAACTAATAGTACTCATAGTTGCTATTTCCAAAGAGATTCTGAAGTAATCCTTGTATGCATGAATTTTGATTTAAGGCTGTTTTAAATATTCCTATTTAATAAATAGTTTTATATCCAGCCATGCCTACACTAAGTCTATCTGTCCAGAACGGGTGTTTATGTCAAGTGCCTCTGATTTTTAAGTATTGATGCCAAGCCCACTAGGGAGCTGAGGTCCTCTAGTAAGCTAAGAAGATTCAAAATAGAAATATCAGGTTTGGTAATATCACGATAATGTCCTCACCAAACATACAACATTTCAAAATTCCCACCAGCAAGTGAAATGTCAATGATATCTGTATGGGATTGAACACATTATGATAGAGGATCAATTGCAAAAGCATTATCAAATAGCTTTGGCCAAAACAGACACTCCTGTGTTCTACATCTCTGAATATTATTCACACCATGAAATGTTCCTTGTAATTTCAACCCATAGTTTATAACAAATAGTTTTAAAGAAACAGGTCAAATTAAAGAAATGATCACTGAACCCAAATGTTGAGATCACTGCTAACAGATATGGCCACAATAAAAGTGTATAAGCCTTCTCCATGTTCAAAGTCAGATATTTGCATTTTACAAGCTAGCCAGAAGATCAAGCATTCTTCTTATATTATGCTGGGCCTGCTGATATTGAACAAAGCACACCTGATCTTTATGAACTGAAGATTAAGAAAACACACACAGCGAGCATATGCTTCGGAGGAGTATAAAATGGTAATTTGGATTCAAATAGTTAGTTACATTGGGCCTCATTCTATTATCGGCCGTAGGAGATGCGAGGCCGCAAGGACCGGCTGCAAGCTATATGCCTATTCTATTCCCTTCCGGCCGGGGGTTCCGGCAGGCTTGCGGCCGGCGCCTTGCTATCCCTTGCGGCTGCACGCGCCGGAGGAAAGCCTTTGATCTTAAACGGCCGCAAGAGATTCGGCCGCAAGAAAATCCTGGTTGCTATTCAATTGCTCCGGGAAACCTCTCTGCAAGGCTAAAACCGAGCCGCAGCTTACTTGCAGCAAAAAGGTCCCGCAGGCACACAATTAAGCACATTCTAAAGCCATAATAAAGCTATCCTGCACTCTGAGGACAATATAAAGTGATTGTAGGTGTTAGCATCAATAGCACAACATTCCCCTACACTCAAATCCGTAAATATATTTTTTTTCAATTTATGTTACATATCCATGTAAAAAGTCCAGAGGGCTTGGAGCACCTCAGACCCGCCCACGCTGCGGCCGGAAAATAAACAGTTAATGTAATCTCTGATTTGGGCTGATGTGCAAGCTTGAGAGGGGGTTGCTATTAATCCTCATGTCCCCCATTATGATCCCTAGCATTTACAGAGCTTTACAGTGCCGTCTTGAATTTATTTTTGCATTTTAAGATTTCTGAGCTTACGGCCGGTTGCAAGATATACGGCCGGCCGTAAGGGTATAGCTTTGCGGCGCCGTCTATTTGAATTGCAAGGTAACGGGACCCCCGCACGGAATAACAGCTTTGCGGCCGGTTTACGGCCGATAATAGAATGAGGGCCATTGTATCTCATCTGCATGTCCAACTCTGTCTCACCTGAATGCAGTACTGTATTTCTAGGAAACCTGAGCAGGAAAAAGGGTTTTAACTTATTTTTAGACTTTCAGGTGGGCTTATACATGTATTATTAATTTTCTGTATGGTGGAGAGCTTCTCTTACTCTTTTGCTCACCATAAACTAAATAAAGATATCAATATTTAAAATGGAAATTATTTAAATATAAGAAAAATTGTTTGGAATGTACTACATTGTGCCACTAGAAAAGTATTGTTATTTGCAGCTAAGCACCTTAAAATACTGATGAATAGTTGCCTGGATTAATGGCTTCCATGTGCATACAGCATCTGAGATGTCAACCTGTGACAACTCCAAAGCTATATGTCAAATTAAGCCATTAGTTTGATATAGCTTTTAAAACTTACATTTGAACTGTGGTGATGCAGATCTTCTTCTTGTCATCTCCTACTAGGTGCCCAGGAGGTAAGAGAGGATCTGCCCTGGAAGCAGTCCTATTTTTTTTTCTACTGGTCTATGCTTGATCGCAGTGACCACTGCAGGGAAAAGTGCTAACAAAAAGTACTCCTTTCAGGACAGCTTCTTGGGCAGATACTCTCTTACCCCATGGCCAGCTAATAAGTGAGAGAGAAGCAGATCTGCTAATGTCTAAAATACAAAAGTTCAAATAAAAGTCTTAAAGTCTACATTGATTTTTTTATTTTAAATACTAGATATTAAATGCACAAATTAAGCCATATTGTATAAACACTACAGTGGTTCTTTAAGTTTCTAATGTTCTTTTGAGCTAGAGGGTAATGTATCTGTCATCAATTCTTGGGTGGCAGACAGGCGCAAATATGTTGTGAAATCAGGACAGACGTGTGGGCTCATGCTGACATTGGAAGGATGAAGTGTCCTAGTTTTAGCTTCCTCTTTCAGTAAAGGAACAGACACTAAAAAGAAAAAGTTAAGAATCAGGTTAGTAAGTATGTGGGCTGGAAACCTCAACAAGTGAGCACACACGGGTTAGAGGACCAGTGCAGTGCCATGTATTCATTGAAATATAGATATGTAAGCAGATAACAGCTGATTCTATCTGCTACATTCTCATGATGGTATGTCCTTCTAAACCAGGGGTCATCAACCTTTTAATATCTACCACCCACTTTTGATGGTAAAATGTCCTTACCGCCCACCCATGCCGCAGTAACTCAATTTACCCTCTCTTATTTCTGGTTACATAAATCATATGACCCTAGCTATGTATCACACTGTACTTACTAGATAGTGATTTGGTCCTGACTGTTGTCCCAAGGCTCTTTCATCAGTTTTCCAATCAGCCAAGCTTGGTGCTGCAAGTCTCCGGCGTGTGGCGTCACTCGTCAGTGTCGCCACCAAGTCATTACCCCGCCACCCACCATAAAAGCTTGAATCAAGTGGGCGGTAGGGACCAGGTTGACTACCACTGTTCTAAACTATTGAACTTTCCATTAGCCCCTTTGGAAGTACTTTCAGTTTTGCCATATCTCCATTGTGCACATTGTACTTGCCCCCTCGTCAGAAACAAAAATTAAGGCGCTCCTTGCCAGCAACTGCAGACCTCGCAACATTTACGGACTTACGACAAACAACTACAAGACGCAGGACTTAGAACAAAAACCATTACGACCACGCAAAAATACGACTTTAGTGGCCAACCCGCGCGAACCTGAAAACATTAAAAACACAATAAATACACACAACAAACACATAAAAAAGCTTACCCACAGCAAGAGGGGGCACCCAGGACCTCTGCAAGTGAAGTTACACCTCCATTTAAGTCCAAATAGATTTAAGTCCAAAAAGAGTTTAGACACCCGAATATCACCGAAGCGAGAGAAAAAATGGCCGCCGAAAGAAACGAAAACGAGGCTACAGGACCCTAAACACGCAAAACACCACCAGACTGATTTTCCGAAAAAGACGGACGAGATCCGAGAACAAGGACGCTAAATTAGACACAGCCGCGTACCACACATTAGGCGCCATTTTACAACACTAACTTCCTGAATGCGGACGTACACAGCTACCCTAAAGGATTTCCCTCGCACACGCACACTATTTACACTGCACACATTGCTGACACTTACAGAGTCAATATTTAAGTACCATATACTGCGTACAGTGACCCTTTAATATAACCAGGATGTTTGGTTAAAGGCCCAGTGTAAGTACCTGGTAAAGAGCTATGAGTTTCTTTTTAGTTCAATAAATGTGTGCCTATAAAGTCAGCAATAATGTAATCTGTAAATAAAATGGTTTTAAAATAAATTTGATCCTGCCTGATGTGCTGAATTTGTCACATGGCACATTCTGTTTGCCTGGAAGCTATTAGAATCACCTGGCGGCAGTTTAATTTTTTTCATAATTTGTGACTTAGGTGCTCATTTTATCTGATAGGGTTGTTAGTTAGCCATTGTTGGGAATAATAAAAATATTGACAGCATAAATCACATCAGATGGGAACATGGTCACTCATGAACCTAGCACAAGGGTAGAGGCCACGTAAATAATGTGACCCGTGTGATGCAAGGTGGAAAGAGCCCTAGCACACAAGGCAGGCAAGGTTCATTTAAAAAAAATCTTATTTACAGTCAGCTTTATTGTTGGCTTCATTGAAGTAGCAAGTGGTGAATCAGGTACTCACGACCCTCACTTATACTGGCCCTTTAAAAAAAATTGGCAACCTTATACATATATAAAACATCTGTACTAACTATTACTACAAAAGGCTTTGCATACAGAAAGTCTTAGACAATGCATGTGTCTCTGCATTTGAGATATGAACTTTTTTTATGCAAAAGTCTAATAGTTTATTTGCATTTTTGCTTCTGCTGTCTGGAATGAGAGTTTGTGGTCTTTATATGAAAAGACATCCTAACCAGAAAAACCATTGTATGCAAGATAATTCATGTAAAGCTCTGTTTATAAAATAGGTTCTTGACTGTGTTCAAAGGCAACCTCAGTAACTTGCAAATGAGCCACACAACAAGTTTTGTGGTTATGTTGCTTTAAAAAAATTACGGGCGTCTGAAACAAAAATAGCATATTTATATCTCACACAAATTAGAGACAAATATACAGTTTTGCATATTACTGGTGCATAAAGGACATTTGCTTCAGAGAGCAAAACATGCAAAAAGGTTCACTAGAAGCAAATAGTTAAAGGGCCACTCCACACCATTAAAGAACCACTGAAGTGTAATTTTTTATAATATGCTCTTACTTGATACTGTGCACAATGCTACAGCTTGTGTCTGGGAGTGCTAATCTGTGGCAAAGATACTGGAGTGGGTTGCCAGTTCCTTCTCCAGTGGGCTGCGATTTGTCTGACCTCTCTGCTATGACCTGCCCATCTTGGTCCCTGCGATGACCTGCCCATCATACATGCTTCATTGAGGTACACAAGCTCCTTCACCATGACAAGGTAGCGATCCAGAAAGGGGATGGGTTATAGTAATCTGCAAAATGTTTTACCATGTTTAAAATAAATTAATAAAGCTTTGAATGTTTAACTATTATTTTCAGTTTTGTTTTAATGATAACAGACAAATTAGATTTTTGTTCCTAAAAGAAGTAGAAACCTTGGAGGAAATGTATTCAGATAAGATCTCTATTGTTATTATTATATAATTATTATTATTATTTTGAAAACTGCTCTTTCATAGGAGATTTCTATAGAAGATTAAGGCCTTTTATGATAGCCCTCCCCTCAAGCTACAGACAAGTAAGCAGTCTATTAATCAAATCTACTATCACACAAGAAGTGTGTCGGAGTCGGCGTAACACATGATTTCTCTATTTTTTTAAATTCCTTTCTTGCATAGATGCTAATGTTGCTAGTTTGTTACATATCGTACAAGCATGTGAAGGCTTTCCCAAACTATGATGGTCCATTTGGACCACTATAGACTGGGAAACACGTCAGATGTTTCTGAAGTATGTAACAAATTAACAACATTAGCAGCTGTGAGCTATACAGTGTAGGGTCACTCAAGATGGGCAGGTCCCAGCATAGACAAATCACGGTCCACTGGAGAAGGAACTGGCAACCCACTCAAGTATCTTTGCCAAGATAACCTTATGGATAAGCATAACTTGATACATGGGGATCTGTGGTCATGTCATAGAAACTCAGACACCACTGAATAACTGAACAACAGCAAGCTGTGAACATAAAATATTTATTTTAGGAGATACTGCTTGGGCCTGGAGCATTGGCGTAGAAGACCAAAAAAATCTGGGGTGGTGTTAATCAACTGCTCCCAGGACACGAAGCAGGGGTGGATCTACCTGCTCTGGGAGGGCCCATTGCTGCAATTTTTTTTTAAATGCTATTGTTTCTACTCTCAATACCCCATATATATGTATACATATATATGTATATATGATAAAAATGAAATATACATATATATATATAGATATATCTAAGAGATCTAGAGATATCTAAATTATGGGTCAAAGCTTTCATGGGTAAGGCATACTGCTTCATAGCCATCTGTTGGCCAAATCTGGTAATGCAGGATTAGGTTTAGTTTTGCTATTTTTGTGCCCCCTATTCATTTAATCTGGGGGGGGGGGTGTCCCCCAGCCCCTCCCCCAGATCCTACGCTCCTAACCTGGAGGATGTCATGTTTGTGTCTTCTACACTTCCTGGTAACTTGAAAACTGGGTAAGAGTGTTCTGCTAATGTATTAACTATTCAGGAGTGATAATAAGGGTGGAGTGATGGGAATGTGTTGACAGGTGGATTCTGATAAGATTTCAGCAACGGTAGAGGCAGCTTGTAATTATACCTACAACCTTTAGCCTGTCACCCTCTTAACCTATGGAGAGAAAAACAAATTGATTGACGCAATTTCCCCAAAAGGAAAGGTTACGAGATATAGCGATTCAATGTCACTATTAGTAACATTAACTGAAAGAAACTAGCGCTCTCTGCCTCTTCTGACCACACAAAAGTGTATTTCCCGTTTCCTAATATCGCATGATTCATCAGCAGATGTGTTACACTTTTTCTCTTTATCTCCATGCTCTGTTAGCCTTGCGGGCACCAGCATGCCGCCTCCTGCCAGCGCCTGACTCACTTCTGCACTGTACCCGCGACTTGTGGGTAGCTGCACAGGAAGCAGGCACTGGCGGCTCAAAATAAAAAAACTGAAGATGACAAGTGGTTTTCAAAAGGCTTTCTGTATGTTAAAAACAAAACCTAGGTTAAGTGATAAAATTTGTAAATTAATAAAGAAATATACTGCCTTTACTTTCAATGACAAAAGAAGGTCATCCTGAATGTATTAATAACATATAGACAAACAAGGCATATGCCTAAGTTTTAAGGCAAGGTTTTTTTTAGCAAGTTGAACAAAAAATAATATATAGATTATTCTTGAGACCATATGGGTATAATATAAGACACATGGGTGCTCATGTTATAAAGGGTAACCCGTTGGTTTTAAACCATTCTATATTTCAAATATTCAACTACGGTGTATACATATTGATACTTCTGTATGATTTGCTATACGGTCTGCTAATTATGTGTTTTATTACAGAGTGTTTTTATCACTGAGGAAGCTGCAAGAAAACGCGTTTGATATCACAGTTTTTTATTGCTTTTATGAATATATCATATTCATGATATATATTTCACTTTGTGTACTTACACTACCAATACAATATCATATAATTTATATATTTATACAACGTTATATTTTTGGTGTGTATGAGCATATACAAATCACATACTAAGAAGCCATCTCATCCAAGCACTAAAGGATACAAAGACATGGACCCTTGATCCACTAGATTCGCCACAGAACGCCTTTCCCATACCTCCTAATTTTGAGATTGGCCGGCGCGGAGGCAGCCCAGGCACGCCGGGTCTGACGCAGCGCTGCGTGACCCGGCGGAGCCTGGGCGATGTGGATTGGCTGGGAGGAGGAGGAGGGACTTAAGCCCGTTTCGCAGACTTCCTCCTCACTCTGCGCCGGCCATTGAGCTGATTCCCTCCCTCCCTCCCCTAAAATGGTGGCCAGATAGGAAAGTGGCAGATAAGGAAGTAGGGTACGTCTAGAGGGCGAGGTTGGTTGAGCAAAGTTCAGGAAGCTTAAGCTATGTTTAAAAAAAAAAAAAAAAAAAAAAAGGGGTGGAAAAGAGTTGAAGGGTTAGGATTCTGTGAATTCTAAGTTAGGATGCAAATAGGAATGTCTTTGGTTGGCGGGAGGTGAGGCACCCGGCCCACGGGCTTAAGTGGGCATTGCCCTGCCTCATGGGCGTGCTTAGGAAAGCACTGGGAGGCTCTGGGCGCGGGCCCAGGGCGTGAGGTTACTGACCGGGCCGGGCTCCTCCTCTGGGATGTTATTTAAGCTGTGATTTAACAATGTTAATTATGTTAATTGGTTATTGGTTTATGGTTGCTTTAATAAAGCTGTGGCCCGTATTTTTCCCAAGAAACGCTGTTTCAGTGTGTTTATTTATTCTAAAGCCCATTGGATCTTGCCAGGGTCATGTTCCAGGTGAGCAGTATATACACAGGTGTCATAGCATTTGTCCATACTCCTACCTAAGATATCTACTGTGACGAAGTTACATCTACACTGGGAGATTTTCCCCTCCCCATATTCTTGAGATATGCTTGGGTGTCGTTGTGTGGTACAGATAATGGAACACCGGCGTAGCTTGCTTGGAAGAAACTATCTAGAATTATAGAGTGTTTAAAGTCAAGGTGAAGTTTTATTTTTACAAGATCAAATACATAGATACTATGACCATGAAAATAGCAGTACTATGTTACATTATATATCATTTAAAGGGCATGTTAACCATAATTGTTTGTGTTTAATGTGCAAACAGCAGCCTAGTAAATCTTTAGCCAGAAATATAATTTATAAACACAGTTCAGATCATTAATGGCCATTGCTGTGTCCCTCCCGGCCTTGAACCAAGCATGGCCCTAGTGATATGCTACCCACAATAACATACACAGACAACTTGTTGGATGAAAACAGGCCACAGCGTTTATTTGTTAACATAATGGCGGATAACTATCAATGGTAACCATAAATAAATAAACACCTGAGGGGAGAAGCCAGGCCAGAAACATTACCCACTACGCCCTGAATCCGTATCCATGGCCTACTATGATGGTACAGCCATACCATGTAGTGTAGGAACTCACCCACTTTACCAATGGCCTGGGGACTCGCCTCACCATCCGCTTCTGTGACAACAATACTTTATTATTTTACAAAACAGAAATATAACATTATCAAACCTTAACCATAAACTCCTAACACAATTTAACCTAACAATAAACCCTTCTCTTTACTCCTATCTGGATGGGCGGTGGGTACTTCACTCGTTTCTAGCTGGGGGCAGAAAAGAGTCTATAAAAGGCTCCACCCTCAGCTAACCACTTCCTTTACATATTCCAGACCCTGCTGGGGCTCCTCTGCCAACACAGGGGACCTGGGCGGTGTATACAGCCCTTCACTCTCATTGCCTGTGTACTACTGAGAGGAAGTGGAAGATTGCAACTGGGATAATATTAACAAAAAGTGCTTACATTGGCTCTTTAAGGAAACAGAAGTGAAAGTAAGCGTTAAATAATAGGTAGGAGCAGTGGTGGAGCTAGTGAATGAAGAACCATGGTGCAAAATAGTTTTTTTATTCCCCTTTCAAAGATGCCCGTAAATATATACAGGTGGTCAGACCACCCCTAGGGCGATCAGATCACCTTTCTTTAAAATGAATTATCTTCACCTCTGAATAAATAAAAAATCCTCCATCACTCCAGGCTGCTGGCCCTTATCCAGTTGTGTCCCCTTTGCTTGGCACCAGCAGTAGCTCTGCCACTGGGTAAGAGCATTTTGTTATTTTAATACTTCGTCTTGCCTGGCAGTGCCAATGTCAGTGCATGCACAGATGCTACAGGACTGGGTACACACTTTTTACCTGGTTTAAATTTTCAAAATATCACATTTGTGGAGTAAGTAACATAATATTATTGTAGAGAAAATATTTTATCAGATATTGCAAATATATAGGGCTGACATGTATAGACTCCTTCCTGTTCAGTGCATGAGAGGATGGCAGAGCAGAGGAAACATGATAACCACTTTATAATGCAACTGTCTACTTCTGAGCATGTGCAGATTTTGAAGAGACCACAAAAACAGATCCTCCTACATTTCCTCCTAATGGCTTACACAGCTGCTAATATTGTTAGTCTGTGTCGTGTATAAAAATATGTGAATTTTTTTCCAAACCAAAATGTACTTTTTAGAAGTTGCTTAGGAAGAAATAGTAAATATATAGGCCAATTTTAAAAATCTAACTCAGCCCCTTGCTCCCCCTCCATCTGATGAGAATTTCTCATGGGGATAGGAACCTGTCTCCTTATACCCCCTCTCAGATACTGCTGTGCTCAGCAGGTGTAATACCCTATCCTATAGTTTATGGGTGAGGTAGACATTGTCATCATGTATTATTATGGCATCCCTGGGGGAGATAGCGGTTATCTCCTCACCATTGTTCATCTGTTTATGGCAATTGTTTTGTATGCTCTTGATATGACATCTGAAAAACTCAATGAAAAGTTGAACAAAAAAATTAATAACTATATAAAAAACTATTTCAGACTGTTCCTAAGCTTCTGTATCAGGGAGAACTGTTCTTTAAAATAAAATCTGCAAAATGTAGAAAAAAACATTAATATATTCCAGTCATTCAAATGTCTATTAAAATATAATAAGCAGTTATGTGTGGTCATGTGTTAAGTAGGCCCTCTGACCACAAAACCACAGATAAAGAGCCAAGACATTCATAACACAGTAATACATATCTACCAACACAAACTGCCAAACCACCCGTTAGAGGCGTATTGCTCTGCAAGTAAAACATCAGCAGATCACTTTGCCCATCTGACCTGCTCATCTTCCTGCATTTTAAAGCCTCAGTTTTGGTCTTCTCTTTATTGTGATATGTAATGTCTTAGTTTTAATCATCTCCTGTAGTCACAAGTTACTCTTTTGAATAAAACAACATATTTACATAAAGAAATAAAATAAAGTATTTATATATTTAACTTTTATACTCAATTATTATTTATTATTGTGCTCCATTTCTGAGCTCCTGCTTTTAGCTATTTTCTTGGGAAGGAATTTTCCATTAGTCCTGTTAAAAGCACAGGCATTTTAGTTGCTGCATTTCCACTATAGCAGTGAAAGCTTCTTTAGCATTCAAAACCTCATCTCATCTGTAGAAGCAGATCAGAAGGAACCAAAATAGTTAATTCCACATAAAAAGTAATAACTGAAAGGCTGTAGTATTTCTCTATTTTCCAAACTATGGCCCCTATGCTATTCCCTGAAAAATCACTTAAGAGTGCTGTAGAAGATCAGTAAACCTACAGGTCACTGCTAGGAGTGAACTTCATGACGCAGCCGAAAAGCAAGGCAAAATTATCCATTAATTTTTGCACTGCCGAATTAAGAGTAACTGTTTTCTGACACAAAATCCAGGGTAACACACAACCCAGTACTCAAGGGGTTAATGCACATCACAAAACCATGTTGTCTAGGAGCAAACACTTTAATGCATTGTCTTAAAATATGATATATTTATACACAAAATAAACAAATATTTATTTATTGAAGCTATAAATACAATTGTCACATCTTTTTATTTAAAAAAAAAAATTATCAACACAAAATAGAAACAATAGGTGGCTCTAGGTATAAGAAAAATCTGGGATATAAACAAGGGGTGCTCCTTGAGGTTTAAAAAAAATAATAATACGTAAAAAACAATTACTTTATCAATATCTCTGTTTCCTTGCCGCAGCCTAGTTATAGCACTTCCTACTCATTATAATATTCATGACGTTTGCATTACCTATTGGCGCCTAGAGCACAGAGACAGAATGTAATACATGAATATAAAGTATTTACACAGTATATATAACCAAAATAATTATGAATGGATATACAATCAATTATTAAATTAAAACATGCAGTTAGATTTTAAGAGGATTATTTTGATCTAGCAATCAGCACACGATTCCCCAAGCAAGACAAAATACTGAAACATTGTGTTACATTTTCAAATGTTTAGGTGTTGTTTCACACATCCCTTTCCTTAACATCACTTTCCTCTCACTGCTGCTAGTATACTGAGCATGAGTCATCAGATACTCATAAATCATACACCAGTGAGTCTGTAGCAAGGTGCTTTGGGGGGCACAGCGACTTTTGGCCGAAGGAGCCCTGCGCAACGTCATATGAGCGCCCACAAATGTGCACACGCTCGCGCTTTCTCCCTCTATCTATCTCTGTAACCCTCTAACTTCCCCACCGCGGCCGGTGAGTACTTGGAGGAGAGAGACCTTAAATAGAGAGACCTGGGGTTAGAGGGTGTGCACAGTGGGAGAGAGACCTGGGGTTAGAGGGTAGGCACAGGGGAAGAAAGACCTGGTACAGGGGGAAAGTTAGAGGGTGACAGAGCTGTATAGAGGGTGAATGTGCGTGCGGATGTGCTCATTTGTCAGGCAATTTCGTTGACGTCGCACAGGGCTCCTTCGGCGGAAAAGTCATGCTACCACTTTGGGTTCTACGCTCAAAGACTGGGCCCTTCATTCTTTTGCAATGTGTTAAAATTGTTTCTGCCTTGTACTAATTAATTTTATTATAAATAAAAGATAATAATTAGTAACTGTGGCACCACCAAACATTCCTTATTCACAAAGAAGAGAAAGTATAATTTTTGTTTCAATGGCTACTTTTGTTAAGATGGTTCTTAAAATCTAACACCTTTGCTAAAACAGTACTTTCGTGCATTTCGTCTTCCCATTGCTATTTGTTAATATTCTTGTTTTTAATAAAAACCTAAGTTAAATTCTATATTAAAAGGCTAACCTAAGCTGCTCTTGTATTAAAAAGAACATAATGAGAAGTTAATGTTACACAACTTGTATATTTTTGTACATTTTGTAAAAAAGTAAGTTAAATTGCAAAGAAAATAGAATACATTTGGTAAGCGGAAATTTAAATTAATTTGTTCAGGCTCCATGTGTTAAAGGCTGGCATTGACCTCAAATTGTGGGGATCAGAAGTTCCATATGTTAATCTGTACTGAGCCACATCTAGATCTATAGCCATAAATTGCAGACCCCAGTTATAGATCTGCCTGGAGATTTTACCTTCCAATGTTCATGGAGACCTCCTTGCAGATACAGAACATTTTCAACAGGATGAAACATGTAACACCACATTTTGATTTAGGTTTGCTCTACTTTCAGTATATTTTAACTACACACAAGTTCCTTCCGTACCTCCCTTTATCTGACTAATAGTAGTAGTAATATGCTTAAAGAGTTAAGCACTACTTATTCCAGCTGATGAAGTCTTTGAAACTGTACAGGTTTACAACAGAATTCTCTACATGAAGATGCAGAGAAGTTTTCATGAATCCCGTGTCCCTTCAAATAAAGAACTACTACATAATGAAAAAGTGTTTGAGAACTAATTAATCAGTATAATTAATCAGGAATAAAGTCAGTGCTAATTTTAAAATATAATTAATATGTTTAATGCCTCTAAAAGCCGGTGGAAGGATCCATGATACATTGGTGGATGCTGTATGCGAGAGGAGTGTTTACATTTGACAGCTATGATTGCATTGAATGATGCAAGGTATTTGCTTCTGGGCGAATGATGGTGAAAGGGTGTGTGTAAATATCAATCTTATCCTATCATGAAACAAAGGCCCTGAATTTCCCTATTTGTTCCTGTTGCAAATAAAAAAATGTATATGTCCATGGCTTCTACAGTTAATGTTTTAGTTTGGCACATACTTCATGAACAAATGTTTTCTTGAATGTCAGCAGTAATTTAAAGCCTGCATTTTTTTGGTTTTGTTATCCAGTTACGTTCTTCATACCAGCACACTATAAATCTACTCCATTGGGCCATTGAAGGACCATTGTACAGTGGAATCAAGGTTTGAAAATGTGGCGTGTTAGAGCATAATTAAGAGACCAAGTCATAAAGAGAGTTTAAATGTGACTGCTGGGCCTTGGATCCATCCATGATCCTTTAATGGAACTTTGATTTTAGAAGTAAACAGTTTCCACCTTACAGAAAGAAAAATGGCTCTTCACAGTAAGGGTGGTTAATCTGAGGAATTCTCTACCAAATGAGGTGGTGACAGCGGATTCAATAGAACATTAAAAAGTGATTGGATATATTTTATAAAAAAAAAAGTAATTCAGGGTCATCCTGGATAACTAGAGGGGGTAATAATATAGGGTGGAATCTAATTGCTAGTAACTGGGCTGAGGGAGGACTTTTAGTATTTTTCCTCCTTTTGAGACAATTGGCAAGATTCATGGGGAGGATCTGTTTGTCTTCCTCTGGAAGAATTAAATAAACTGCATATTACAGATCAGAGGAGATCTAAAAAGGTTCAATTTAGACTAAATCTTTTCAACCTTATTACCATGTAACACATGTATGAGAGTGATATCTATTTTTGGTGAGTGGTGATTGCTCCTGTTGATGCAAACCACCTTCTGAGGCTGTGCGTGTGTGTTAGGGGTGTGGTATCTATTTCACTCCAATTACCTAACAAAGCCTCACGATTTCTCCCAGTTCCCTCTCCTATTGATACACTCATGACCCAGCTCCAGAAGTGATGCAACAGAAAATGGATTGTTCAGTATATAACTAGATTCTTCAAAAATTCTGACTTTCTATAAAAATATTGTATGCCCTGGCTAATGTTCATTTGCTACATGCAGCACAAACAAGATACTTTTATTGAACAATTGTAGAAGAGGACCCTTCATTCCCAATGTTTTATTATAGGTGAGTATATTGGGATCCAGTAATATCTTCAGGGTTCCCTGGTGGTTCAGTGGTTTGGTTTTGGTGCTTTCACCACTGACCTGGGTACGATTCCAGTCAGGGATCCAAAGAGGTCATATCACCATGAAGCCATGCAGGGTTGGGCCTGGTCAGGAGCTGTATACTGTGGCCCACTTGAGAAGGAACTGGCAACCCACTCCAGTATCTCTGCCATGAATACCAAATGGATCAACATGGTATGTTGTGGTCCACAAGATCAGAGAGTTGGGAACGACTGAACAGCGCAGACATACAATTATATCCTTATAATAACACGAACAGAACAAAAAAAACACCAACACTTTTTAAGAGCAAAAGATACCGCTTTATTAAAAGCAGAAATTTGAGACAAAGAAATCACCCTGATGTCAGGTATAATTCCCTGAGAACAACTGTTAATTATTTGTACTTATAACAAGTCCTATAACCCCAGATACTGGGGCAATTAAATTAACAACCGCTCATTAAAGATATAACAGTTCTCGATTTACAAAAAAGCATTTCTGATCCACAGAAAAAAACAAAACAAAAATCTTAAAATCTTATAAGATATGCAGTAAAAATACTGTCTCTCTACAATATTTACATATCTACCCATTATGGGCAATATTTCTATACCAAATATAGAAAAATCTACACCTTGTAGATGCAACAGACTCTGCCAAAAGTGATCTAATGGACTAGAATATTAAATGTGAAACATTCAGGTTATTATTTCTCACTTGAAAATACAACAGCATAAATCTATACCGAGTATGCTTATTGATGGATTTCCAATTAATACAAAAATTGAGAATTTATCAAGTGGAAATATATAGGTTTAATAAATTGTATGCAGGATAAATTGTATATAGGATACCAAATTTGAATTATCTATAGGCAGAGTCTTTTTGGTACTGAAGGGGGTCATTAAATAGATTGTGTAGATTATACTTAAATTTACAAAATTGATGCATAGTTCAAAAATGTAAAAAAATAGAACCCTGTATTAATTAATCCACCAGTTTCCAGTTAACCCCTTAACAGTCAGAGTAGCCATTAACATATCTTGTAGGATTCTCTGATGAATTTAAGGGGCAATATATATTAGATAGGTTCATGGGGCCATAAACCCCCTCAGTGTTGCATCCAAAAGGTGTATTTAAAGTCCAGCTCTCAATAGAACATTATACAGACTATATATCAAAGTGCCAAAATGCTACATTCTCTTAACCCCTTCACTGCCTAAAACGGCATAAAGTGCATTATTAAAAAAATAAATAAAAAAAAATGCATCGCTGGCACTTTGGACAGTGAATGGGTTAAAGCAGTCCCTCTTCAGTTATTGCAAAGCAACAAATTGAAAAAAATATAAAGATATCTTTAATATGGCCAGCTTAATATTCTAAATGGATACATACAATTAGAAAAACTAGTTTTATCACAAGCTTTTGCACGTCATGCCAAGCCCTATAATATCTGCTATAATACAGCTTTAGAAATCTAGCATGGGCAAGCTTCGTTGTGTATTTCTTACTGTGCAAGATGGTGTTCGAATGGCTTATGGAAAGTATAACCAATTCATAGCTATGTGCCATACACAAAAAAGTGTCTTTTACAGACATTTAGGTGTCATTTTGTGACAACAAAAAAAGTCTTCAAATTGGTCCTTAAACTACATACAGTAGAGCCACTTGCAATATCTACATTTTTTTAAACAAAAAAGTTAATGGTAGCAAAAGTGATATTGTTTAACCTGCATACATCTATTCAGAATATTAAGCTGCCATTATTTTGTGAGGAAAGAAGTTGGTACAGTTTTAGAACTGTTCCTAAGGACTGGTGTGAATATAAAATATATCTATAGGGAAACCTTCATCTGGATCAAAAGCCGGAGTCTCAAGTGTTAAGGCAGTTTGGTGAACAGGGATTAGGAACAATACTGCAGTCAGGACCTATCACTGCCAGATAGGACCTAGTAGCAAGGATCAGAAATTGGGTATAATTTGGAATTTGCACACCGGGATTGCTACAATAGAGAGAAACAGAGTATGACCACTTCCAACCACTACCAAGTTTGATTGAATGCTTGGCAAATCTGATTATGGATGGTCAACCGCATAGATTCAGTTGACCTGTATAATTTTAAGTGGCAAACCCAGACAAGAACAGTTTCAGCTTCTATAATCTCCAGCTGGGTTTACTCAGCTGAAAGTGATGATACTCTGTACCAATATATTGCTGCATGTTTACAGTGTGGCAAGGTATGTTTACTAAAACATTAGAATATGGATTCCATGAAAAATTCATATTGCAAAAATGGAGACTTAAAAAAATTAAGTGTTCTTTAAAAAGTGGAGCCAACACCCTGAAATTACTCTGCTTTATTTATAAGCAGATTGGGATGAATTCAACCTGAAGAGATCCAGTCTTCCCATTCATTTGAATGTGGTCAATTGACATTTGATCACATCAGATCTTTAGTGAGGAACTGAATGATTAAATTACTCTGGCTTCAAAAAGATAGTTATTTTATGGTGTTGGCATCCCTTTAAACACTTTGGCCCATTTGCAATACACTTTTTCACTTGGCCAACAATAAAGATACCTAGAAAATAGCAAGTAAATATACAAAATACAGACAGGTCTTTAGCGGACATTCTATAAGAATTGCAGACCCTGCAAAGCAACGTGTAAAAATATATAAATCTATAGGCTATGACAGATCCTCATAAGCATGGGCCATGAGAAGTCTTTCCCAGAAGGCCTCCACTTCTCTCCTATGAGAGGTGGCCCAGAATCTCTGGATGATTAAGCTATCAGTCTGCTCAGGCATAGAGCGAAGCGGCCGCACAGCAGCCTATGGCAAACACTGTGCCGTAAGCACAGAACCAAAAAAATATAACACAGACAGCATTCACAGCGAAGATAACATTCCGGTCCCACAAGCCCTTTGGATACCAGGGAAACTTGGGACGAGGTTGCAGAAGGCTAGAAGTCTTCTAGTACACAGTGTTCTGCGGGCACCAGGGAGTGTCTGGATGAAGCAGGCAGTGGATGGATCGAAATCTGGAAAATAAACAAGTAAAATAAGCTATTAGATTTGTATTGTAGTGCTGACTAGCCTTTCTTAATATCTTGCTCCTATTTTCTCGTAGCTTATTACTCTTATGAGATTTTACAGTCAGAAGTAAAAAGGACAGCCAACAGAATTTAGTAGGGTATACAAATTTATACATATAAAGTTGCCAATCAGAACAAATTTTGTTTTACGTAGGAGAAAAAAAAAAAGTTTAGTCCATCAAGTTTTGAGTTTTAACAAAGGTTCTTACCGTGAAGGATCATCCTCGACAGAAAATGCCCCTTTCATAATAATGGCGTTTCTCTTGTTTTCAAACATTCCATAACTCAATGTAACCTTTGAGAAAGAAAATATTGGAACTGTAAGTTTCTACACATGAAATACTCATAAGATCTCTATATCTGGCACTGAATGGATTCATTATGATTAAGCACTCTTATTATCGGTTATATTGAACGTGTACCATTGTCATCTTTGGGAAGCTGGTTTTAGAAAGTTTGCCAAACTGGTACTTTAGTTTAAAAACTGATCTGGCTTGGGAATGGAATCTACTTCTAAAGTCACACTTTATTTTCCTAAAGACATGAACATTGCTTGTCCACCTAACTGCCCAGTTGCATTTCTCACCTGATTATGAATCTCACTCTTGGGCACTTGTTGAAGGTTCTCAAGATGGGAATGAAAGAGATTACTGCGGATTAGTTTCACTCCTAGTACGGACTCAATGATGTAACCAATAGTGCAGTCATCAGGAAGTCTTATCTTTTCTGCAGTGCTCATGAAATGCCCACCACTGAAAAAAATGTAAAAAAACCAAGAGGTCATTCTCTGAATGGTAGTGGAATCTTAGAGCCTTTTAACAAAAGGTGGCAAAAGCCAACACAGATTTAGAATTCAAACTTTTGAAACTGAATATAACTATTATGCATCATTGAAAAATGAATAAATAAAATCTCACCTTGCCCATGGACTCATTTTCAGTGCAAGGCCCCGGCTAATACAGAATCCAGCTCCTCCAGTTGCAAACCAGAAATTGACAGGGCGCTGTGAAAATAAAGACAAATCATTATGTTTAGCTATAACCTGGTGTTTGAGAAAACAAATCATATTTAGGACTCATCATGAACAAGTTTAAGACTCAAGGTTACTATAATTTGTCCCTAGACAGAACACGCATGCATAACTCCAAGAGGATTCGGTTATTCAATCCCTCCCTTATCACACAATTTTTAGAGTTGCGTTTGTTGCTTACCATTTTGTTTTCACTGATCCGCTCAGTAGCTTGGATGGGTCTGTCTAAACTAGGCTTTCCAATATAAATGTCCTGGGTGTGTGAGTAACGAGAGAGCAGCTTGACCAGAGTCCGGACATTGACATAGTTGTCGTCATCCACATGGCAGAACCACCTGAAACAAGGTTGAGAGAAGCATTAACTAAGGAATCAAATTAAAAAATAATAAAAAAAATGTAAAGATAGCATAACAAAAGTTAATGACTTTCTATGTAGCAGTTGATACGTCACAACCAATTTTATTAAAGAATCCAAAGTAACAAAAATGCCATTAAATAAACAAAGAATGTCTGCCATTGCTAAATTCCAAAAATTGTTAAGAGGAATCAAAAAATGTTTTTAAAACTTTATATACTGTACCGGGCAGAAAAAATATATATGTTTAGCGGTATAACAAGCTCCACAGGCCATAACATATGTTTACAATGTGTTATGTTCATGAAATTATCATTTTAAAGCAATATGGATGCCCACACTAACCAACCAAATTAATTGAGATAACTGCAGAGCATTTTTTTTCTACTGGAAAGGTAGCAAATTGGTAGTAGCAGGAACACATATGGCAACTGTTGTCTTATGGCACATTGCAGGGTTATCACTTACTTTCTGCCGGACTCTATAAACTTGTCATATTCCACTGCCATCTTGCATGACAAGGCTTGACGGCTGTGAGCAGCAGAACAATTTGTACTGATGACATTTGCTGTAAAAGAAAAAAATATATATAAATATATAATCATGAATATCAAGGGTTAAAACATAGTGTAGCATAATACAGCTGCTGATCATATACGGTTACTGTGCAGGACCGATTATGCCATGGGGAGGTGGGGTAGCAGATGGAACAAGTCTTCTTTGCAAGTATTGCAGGAGACAAGCAAGCCACAAGGCATAAATATGGGACTGAAGCGTAGAAATAGTTAATTACTAGTCAGCCCACTCTCCCTCCCTACGGGATTTTATGAGAGGCTGAGCCAAAATCCCATCCTATTGAAGGCTGTCTTTCCCAGAACAGGCCACCTGTTACTAGCCAGGCTTTGTCAATAGTGGCTGTTTCGGGGGTCTGAATGAGAATCATTTACATTAGTAGAATAGGGGTTATGACCTAGAATCAACAGGGGAAAGAAAAAAAAAATACACGCTGCACTACTATGAAACCCACCCCTTGGCTGGTGTTCCAAGCTCCTGTGTTCTATAGTGGCTTATCCCTTCCTCACAGTTGAAACTACTCGTAACTAGTTAAAGTGTCTTAAAAAGGATTAGCACTGAGAACTTAAGACATACCAAACAGGACTTATTAAGAGAAAAGGGCTTTAACCAATTGCTGCACAATTAAATGGTAAGGTTTAAGGGATAATGCCACAAATCTAGGCATTTGTTGAGCAACTGTTATGCATGTTTTTATAGTTAAAAAAAAATGATGCCAAAAATGTATTTCAGCCCAGCCAGATCAATACATGAATTGAGATCAAATTTCACTACAATCCTAAATTACTAGTTTTTAGAGTATAAAAATAGCGAATGCTAAAACATGTTTAATGGATTTATTTGATCCTACTACGCACATGGATTAAAGATTTTGTGTTTATTGAAGCTGTCCGTTTTCCCTTATTTTTAACAATGGTTAAAAGATGTGTTAAGTGTACATTCAGAAAAAAATATATAAATTTAAAAAAATATTTCATGGGTAATTTAGACTAAATATTAATGGTTTATACACGTTTTATTGATTTTTGTTATCAATACAATTTCTTCTATTTTGCAGTTTTTTTTTGTTTGTTTTTTCTTTCATTCCTATGTTTACTAGCAATTTAGTGATTTATTGACGTGGTTTTCTTTACAAAATGCAGAACTCACCTGTTTTTTTCTGCAGCTCCTCATCTTCTCCATCCGTAAAGATAAAGGTCTGAAAGATACAATACAACGAAAAACCCATTAGATTGTGGTGGTTTGGGAATGCACCTGGGACTCTGAATTAAATAGGATGCAAAAAAGCAGATGGTTTGAGAAAAAAAGCCATGTAATTTGCAACTACCCCGTGCAGTTCCAAAACCAGTTCCCTTTTGTGTGGATTCTTTGAGGACAACAGCTGTGTTAAAGTGTCTAACAGACAAATCCTTCCATTTAAAACTGGTTAATGAAAATCATGCTTAATAAAACAGGCTAGAGGAGGAGAAATACTTATAAATGAGTATTTAAAATATTACTGTGCATTCAAAAGTAATATTTATATATTTATTTATATATATTTATATATATATATATATATATATATATATATATATATATATATATATATATATATATATATATATATATATATATATATATATATATATATATATATATATATATATATATCTGAGAAATTTGAGCAGGAAATAAGTTTCATCAACTTATTTTTAAACATTCAAATGGAATCACTAATGTACTATTCCTTATTTGTACTACTGTACTTTTTACGGTGGAGGGCTTCTATCACTCTTAGCCCACCATATGTGAAACAATTGCTGTGTGTATATATATATATATATATATATATATATATATATATATATATATATATATATATATATATATATATATATATATATTTTTTTTTTTTTTTTTTATTATTATTATATCTGATAAATGTAGGTTGCCCGGTGATTCTTGTTGATATATTTCCCTTTAACTTTTAGCAACTTAGTCATTCTTTATAATCATTATAAATACTTAATATTGGAAGACATAGTAACATTTTCATTGACTGGAAAATATCCGTGACATCAATTTTTGATCATGTGTATAAAAGCTCCTGTTGTAATCAATCTTATTTTTTAATAAAAAACACTTTAAAAAATAATAGCCATTATTATTGTGCACAAGCAATCAGACTATAGTGGCACAGCCTGTATCATGAGCGGAAAAAAAGCCAATTTCTAAAGAAACTAGGAGCAATGTATTAAATACTACAAAAATACTAGTCTCTAGATTATTCATGCAAAAATTGGTTCTAAATTTGTGATTAAAAAAGTTACATTGTAATTAAATAAATAAAAAAAGTCTCAATATGTTAAATCAGACAAGTGAGTGAAAGTACAGCATCATAATAAATCCTTTGTGTCTGCCATTTACATTTCTAGTGCTCCTGCCCATACTCTTCAAGCTTTCTTGGCTCCCAGACATGTTTATTTAGCTAGTGGTTCTGTGTATTAACAGCTGCTCGTGCTTATCTGCGGCACGAGACCAGCTTCATTCAACCTGCCTCCGATTAGGGCGTGGGCCGTACCAGCCTTTGCACCTGTCTGCCAGTTCAGATTTGCTTCCAACCCATTCATTCTATTGCCCCAAAAATGAACACGCCCACTGCAGCACCTATGTAACACTATAACTTGCGTTCAGGCTTTGGGGCCTAGTCATACCTACGCCATCCCTCCCCTCCTTTGCTATACCTTTTCCCACCTGCCTGGCAACACTCCCTTATTGACTTAACTAATGCTAAGCAGATGCCGTCTGTCTTTGTGGTTATGTTTCTGTGTGTGTTCTTTTTGTAAAGATTTAAAAAAAAAAGAAAGGTTGGCCGAGGAGATTTTTTAACAAAAAAATATAATTTCCATCAATCAATTCTGAGGTAAAACAAAAGAGTGAAAGGGATGCTTTGCCAGCTGCTGCCTGCTCTGGGTAGTAAAGACTCGTACACAAAAATACAAAGGAGTAAAGAAAGCGTAACAAGACAAAAAGGGGGAGGAGGGACAAGCCCCCTGGAAACCAAGCGCAGCTGAAGAGGAGACCTCTCTGTCACCAATAATTCAATGAGGCAGCGGGATTCTTTTTTTGTTGAGCAGACTAATGGAGGCAGCCAGCTTTCTAACAAAGGCCTGAATTTCCCTGGCTAACTTTACTCAGTGAGGGAACATTAAGCAGGGACGTCTTGATTAGCATACAGCTGGCTTGGTTAAAATTGGTGAATTGGGTTCAGAAAAGGATGGCGGTGATTGATGTGGCTGTCTTTATATGTATTAAAACAAAACAGTATAGTGTTTTTACTAGCAGGGCATTTAACACGAGAGCAGGCAGTTTAACAAGAACAGTTTAAATAACATATTGTTTTTAGCACCTCTGATCCGCTGGAAGGCGAGGTTAGGAAATACAGAAGTTAGTATTTATCCTTGAATAGAGCTAACTAAATTGCAGAATATGGGACTATTTCAAAGAAGTCAAAAACCTATAACCTTGGAGATTTGGATACTTATTCTACAAACAAAATTTAAGTTTGTAAGCCAAGTTAAAACAAAATTTTGGCACTTCACAAATATTACTAGTATTTTCTACAAGATGTGCTTTATTTTTTTTATCCGATACGTTGTTTTTTTTGTCATTTTAGTCTGCCTCCCTGGATGTCTATTCTATTAATAGATAAAAGCAAATTGTTTATGACCAGGTCACAGCTAGAATGGTCTGATCCTGGTCTTTCCCCATCCTCTCCCCCCCCCCGTAAGGAGAGACAATAAGATAATTTCCCTGTATAAATGAAGATGCTCTCATCTCCCTGAGGATGGGCAGGAAAGAGGACAGCGCACACCGCCTGTACTGGAAGGAAACTCCGGATACTTGCAGCCCGCCGGCCTGCCCTGTGTTCTTTAGGAGGAAGGGGACAGCCAGTTTAGAGAGCCATAAGGGTCACCTCTTGGGGGCTATCTGATTTGCAGGCTCCAAGCCTCACGCCCCTTCCTGACAAGCCCATGACTACAGGAGCCTGGTCAGGAAACTCAATTAAAGCCAAACAATTAACCTTTTTCTGCTCCCTGCAAGATATAATCTGCAGGGGGAACATACAGAGCCAAGACTCAAGCCAGGTCAGCTTTAAAATAAAACCATTTAGTTACAGGACATTCAGGCAATGCAAGGGTTAAGTCTTAAGAAATAGCTGCAGCTATCTAAAGCAAAGTTCACAAACTACTCACTTATGGTTTATAAATTCTTTTGAAGGTTTATGACAGCAGTAAAAAGTAAGAGACAGCCACAATCTTATGTCCGTGACAGGGAAGCTGACAATCTATTGGAAGATTAAAATAATCATGTCTTTAAGACGTTAACTGGTTCCCCCAAAACAGGATCAGTAAATATTGAAATTAAAGTTAGGTTTTAATATGTTGTTCTATGCTGCCCATGTGTCACCATCACTGATAATAGGCAAAAAAAAAAAATAGCCCTTTAAAATAGAAAAGAACTTAAGGCTGTCATTAGTTCAACTTATTTTAATATAGGCATTTCAGAGAATTGCTTAGAGTTAAAAAGTATTCAATTTCTTCTAATTTTGTTTTATTTAATGACTCACTATTTCCCGTAAGTCAACTTCTGCTTTTAAAGTCTTGTGTTTTTTTGCTCAAAGTTCCCTAAATTTCAGTTTCAGCCACAGACAAAAAAAAAAGGATCCCTTTTCTTTAAGAACTGAGCCCAAGACAGAGGAAACCTTATTGTTCTAAAAAACAGCAGTTTAAAGAAACACAGGATGCCAACTCCTCGTGTAACAATGGAGACCACCAGGACTATGTGTGGACAATAAAAAGCACCCCCCTCCCCACAGACCCCTTTATCCAACAATGGGCATTTATTCCATGAAATGGCTACAAAAATTATACCATCATTTCATCCAGAAAAAGGGCAAAACTGCCCTTTTAAACAGGAAAAACAGCCTTTTTTCTATAACTGTGCCAATTATGTACGGCTGTTGGCTGAACTTAAATAATGTACGTGTTTTTTCAAATGAAATTTAATTACAGGTGTGTATTTGGAAAGCAGGTGCATTTTAAAATTTGAATTTCCCGCTGTCAGACAGGTCTTGCTGGATGACACTGGCTGACTTGTTTCTGCTATAAAAAAAAAAGTCATTAGTACATATGGGACGGGAAGGTGAATTTGTACCTGGAACTGCTTATCAGCTGTATCAGCCGCCAGACATGCACACAAATTGAGGTGTACCCAAAATAAGGCCTCACCCCCAGTACAGAACTGCCAACGGCTTACCCAAAACAGATAAGATCCCCACCCTGATTATCCTTGCCTGATCCAAAATATAATTTGAACATTTAAAAACATTTAAATATCCGTCACACTACTAATTAGTATTCAAGGTCTTGTCGAATCAAAAACAGGAGTTCACATTTTGAAATTGCACCTGCTTGAAACAAGAATTAAAGGTAGGTAAATCTATCCCTCTTCTGGATCGCCACCTTGTTGTGGTGAAGGGGCTTGTGTACCTCAAAGAAGCTGTGAGCATAGAGTCACCCAAGATGGGCAGGTCAGACAAATGGCAGTCCACAGGAGAAGGAACTGGCAACCCACTCCAGTTTCTTTGCTAAGAAAACCATATGGATAAGCATAAACAGATGTGCCTGGCTGGTCACCATGAGTCGGACACGACTGAAGAACAAAATGTAACATCTGTCCATATCTAGTTCAAAAATATGAGTAATAAAGATTAAATAGTTTAAATTTATATATATTTGGGGGGCGGGGTATTTCAGAAGCAAGACCCCATCTAATTTCAAAAGACCAAACAAGTTGGGGTAGATTAAATGCATTCTATGCCCACAGCTCACTGAAGATGTAGTGGGGTGGGGGCTTGCTGCTATGCTAGCAGAGTTGAGTCATAACTGGAAATGCCTCCCAGCAGAGATGGCACATGCTAAAATATTTTGTGGTTTTGTAATGGGAATACAAGACAAAACAATTAGTTATAACATCAAGTCTCTGTAATAATTGCACTACAATAAGCCCCTCTACAGCCATGACCCTAATTCCAGTGAAATATTGTGACATCTATACACAGCTAGGATCTTTCTTGGTCACAAGCCAATCTTGTGTTTGGACCCAAAATAAAGATATGATCTCGGTTTAGCTGGTTTGTGTGTACTAGTTGGCGGAGGGTGGTTAACCCAGGAGCTGCCACTAAGAGGTTACAACCAGTTCTGCCCAGTTGTACCTGATCCCACTATACCAATCGCACAAATCTTGTGTTTAGACTATAAACAGTAAACAGATATTCCTGCCCGGCTTTGTTGATATATACACAGAGCAGCACGTCAGAAGCATGTCAGTATGTGGGCACGCCTCTCCTCAACCGTTACACCTGGGGACAAGTGCTGGCACAAGCTGCTGGCTTGGCACTGCCACGATCTCAATACAGATTTTGGGGCACATTACTAAAATCAAAGTTTATCAAGCTTAAACTGGCATAATTTGTACACAAACCATATGTAGATATAACTACTCAAGATGTGGAGTAGTCAAGAAAAAAAAAATCATGTGTTCCTTATATTTTCTAGCTAAAGATTTGCTGCAGTTTGCATATGTATTTTTAATTTTTTTTTTTTTTTATTTAACATGAAAAGCGCCTACACTGGCCCTTTAATTCACACACTCCTTTTTTTCTATTGTGTGACCAAAATATCCATTTAAGACCTCTACAGACAATGGTACAAGGTAACCCTATCAGTCCTTGATAAGACACAGGAAACCTGGGCTATTGTGTAAATCAAAGGGACATTGTCCTTTAATACATATAATGTTTTTTTTTACATTCCTTTTGTATTCAGATGGCTCAATTACAACGCATTTAAACTACTATGGAAACTATTGCCCCCACTAATGCTAATTATGTAGATTCACTTTAGATTAAAAATTGGTATGGGATAGTAATTAGTCTAATTATCAATGGTATTCACACAACAGAGCTTTTTTCCCTCTAAATTCAGATTAATTAATTATATTTATCTGTGAAACAATTGCTCTAAATATTTCAGAAATGGCTATTTTACCTTAATCTTGAAATACATTTAAATGTATTCAATTTAAATTACATTTTATGCACCATGTCTATAAAAATAGACAACTAAGGATTATTATAGCCCCATTTGAACTTTATAGTTAAGACCCTTCCAAACCAGTAGAGCCAACCCCCACAAAAAAAAGTTGCACCATTTTTATTTGAATAGAGAGACTGTGTGATGATGTGTGCGCGTGTCTATGTAGGAGGGTGGATAATTCTGTTTTGGGTTAAACATTGGATGTTTACTGCCCAGAGGGAGAATCAGAGGTGAGCAGACTGGAAATACTACTTGTGCCCTCCGGATTTGGCTAAGGCTCCAATTTTGACATTTTTGTTGACAAAATACATAGATGATTCCTTGAAGAAAAGAAAAAAAAGACTAATACTAACAGGTAATCAAATTGCATATAATTTGAAACTGAATGGACAATAAACCTCTGGGGTGAGAGTACAATGGCTAAAGCAATGGACTGGGGGCTTAGTTTGATTTCACCCAATGGAGCTTTTGGGGGACTGATTATTTCCTTATTCTCTTATTTGGGCCCTAAAAAGCTTAACAATCAGGTTACTAAAAGAGTGGGATTATCCAGAAGCTGTCAAGACGCTCTAATATACACAACAATCCCCATTGCTTTGGAAGGGTCTGTATGAGAACCTGAGACTTCTCACAATATTCTAAGAAGAATTTTGCCAACTTCACTTTATCCTAAAACGGTTGTCGTTCAAGTCCCACTTGGGCTTGTCAGGCTGTGAAAAAGCCCCAGAGTTGCCCCTTGTCACTCTGGCAGCCCCCCTCCTTGTGGCTTCACTGTCCTACATCTCTAGGCAACCTGAACTGGACACCCCAGCGTTAGCTTGGGCTGAAGTGTTCCCATGAAAGAAACCCTCTTGCAAGAGGCGGCAAAAGCCTTTGGAGAAAAGGGGCTTTGTTAGAAAGCACAGGGGGACAGCGTGAGAGCAGTTACTTGGTCCCTGGGAACTCAAACAGGCTGCAAAACCAAAGAAAACAAAAAGAAACTAAAGAATAAAGCGCTTCTGATCTATTCCCAGGAATGTCATTCTATAGGGCTTGAAAATATATCCAAGTCAATATAAAAAAAAGTGCATTAGTGATTCAACACTTTTGTTCTGAAGAGACAAAAAATAGGCCATGGTTAAAATACATATGTGACTGTCAAAAAAAAATATTACAAAATATATATATTCTAGAAAGAACATAGGCACCCTGTTGAGGAGCATGTACATTTCCTTACAAGACAATTAGGTCTGTCAAGAGATAAATTGTACTAATCTATTACCAGGAAGTGCTTTGTAAGAATATATCTGATCTAAAGCCTCGTCTCTGTCTAAAGACAAGACATAAATTAAGTCATAATTGTTAAAAAAAAAGTTAAAAAACAACATCTTAAGTTGTATATGTAGACATACTGGGATACATTTTGATAAACAAAAAAACAAGCCCATTTGAAAGCATGATGCACCCCTCCTCTCCTTTTATTCTAATCTTGTCACCCTGTAACCTGCTGCTGGTTAACATTTGACAGGTTGAGTCAGAAGACACACTTTGAATTCTTTGCTCCTCCCAGACCCTCCTCTAGAGGTAAAAAATAAAATGACAAGAGAGGAACTGAAAGGAGACTGGGTCCTGTGGCTAGCTCTCCAGTATAGTAGGGAGGCAGCGGGGTTCATATGTTAATAGAATATATACATATTTATATATTTTTATAATATGGTGTGTGTGTATATATATATACACATATCTATATATTTAAATACATATATATATATATATATGCACACACATGTCAAAGCAGAGAGGTCAGACAAATCACGGTCTACTGGAGAAGGAACTGGCAAACCACTCCAGTATCTTTGCCAAGAATACCTTATGGATAAACACCAGACATAAAATGTGCCTTGCATGCTGCGGTCCAAAGCATCATGGACATTTGAATGGACACGAATGAATGATTAAACTATATATATATATATATATATATATATATATATATATATATATATATATATATATATATATATATATATATATATATATATATATATATATAATTATTTTTTTTTATTATCCATACTATAAAAAAATTATGTGCTGAAACTATACCTAAACACATTTTCATTTAACACCAATTATCACTTCGATGTACAAATTCCTGCAAAACTAATATACCAATAATTTAATTGGGACCAACAATAAACAACTTTACAAGCCATACAAAATAAATTAAGATGTGTTTTCTGTCCTGAACATAATTCAGAACAGAAAGCAGGATATGATATGTGAAAATGTATGCAATGCATTATTTATGTCACTGAAGTACAAATGAATATAATGCATTAATTATTTAGATTATATGAGCATTGGAAAATGAAACATTATGAGAATACAATGTGATGGAAATTGAAGTAGGGATGATGAAGATATAAAATATACGATGTAGTTCTATCTATTTAAGCCATTAAAGTACACTAGTTATGAGATCTATAGTAGCTGCAATGTGAACCTTTACCCCCATCACACGTGCCATTTAAAGATTAAATGCCTGATGTCAGCAGATGCTGATAACCCACAGTGTGAGATATGAGGACTCACCTGCTCCTTATTCCTGGAGATCCAGGTGTCCATCAGCAGGTCCATCCTGGACCGGTGGAATTTCTTGGTGGTCTTCACAGCTATAAAGACATCCTTGGGTGAGATGTCTTCTACAGGAGGCTTGGTTGCCCCATTATTGGTTGGGGTCTCCACCTGCTCAGTGTCCCTCCTGGTCCTCCTCAACTGGTTGAAATAAGCTGAGAACCTCTTGGGGTCCTGGGCATCCATGATAACTGTGCCCTGCTCCCCAGAGCTGTGTGCTGGAGCCTCCACCACATATGGGGTGACAGGGACCTCTGCACCCTGCTCCTCTATGACATGACTCTGCTGATCTACCACTAGGACCAGCAGGCAGGTAAATGTGGCACCAATCATGGACACGAGGATCTTTCTCCCACAGTTCTTCATCATCTTGCTGTGTATACTCACTACTTCTCTATAATATCAGAGCAGCCCTGCTCACAAGCCTTTGCCTTTCTGCATACAATCCCTCTATATAATGCAATCCCCCTGCACTACACACACAGTCTGGGCTTTGGAGGCAGCCGGCAGGCATTTAAAAACTCCTACTGGCAAAGCAACGCCCACAAAGGCGTGTCCTGATACATAACCACGCCCCACACCACTAAACAGCCTTGTGTTCTCTATAGGGCGGGGTCTCTCCAGACACGCCCACTTTAGATGAGCTTCTATGGCAGGACATTGCTGGCTCCTCTCACACCCACGTGGGCTGGCAGGGACAGGGCATGTTATGGCATTTATAGCTGCACTCATCTGCCAAGTTCATTTTATTATCTTAATGTTGAAAGTGAAAGGGGATTTGTTTGTTATAAAAGGGAGAGGGGAAAATATAATTTATTTACAATAAAAAAAATGTTGATATGGAATAAACATGTAAATATCATAGATCTGATGGCAGATAGGAAGCAAGATGCCCATTTAGTGTGCCAATCAATCTACCAGTGGTCATAATAAAACATGTGGGTAAAGGGACCTATCCTGTTTTGTGTGCTCCGCTGTAGAAGCGCACAGCCGACTCTTGGAACGTGGGCTCGCTCGCTTTGCCATGTAGTGTAACACCCTAACTTCCTAACCCCCTCACCCTAACTTCCTAATCCTCTAACTTCAAACCTCTAACCCTAAACCCTTAACCACTTAGCGGGCGTAAAAGCTCATTTATAATACTAGATGGCTACGTAGGCGGCGCGCAACACCGGCGCACACAAAACAGGATAGGACTAACATGGGTAAAGTTGTGCTTATCCAGGGTATGCTTGTTCCAATCACATCTATATCCACTACCCTTACTTTAGCATAGTACTGCTGCACCTTGCCCTTTTTTATGACTGCAACCTTGTCTTGGTGAAGGGGCTTGTGTACCTCGATGAAGCTGTGAGTTACATTAGGTTAGGTCACCCAAGATTGGCAGGTCATAGCAGAAGAGTCAGATAAATCGCAGTCCACTGGAGAAGGAACTGGCAACCGACTCCTGCATCTTTGCCATGAAAACCTAACGAATAAGCCCAACCAGACACAAGATGTGCATGGCGTGATGCAGTCTATAGGGTCACAGAGAGTCAGACACAACTGAACGACTGAACAACAAAATCTCCACCTTGCCCATTATGATTGCACCCTCCAAGTTTAAATCATGTCCTCTTGCATTACTTTTAAAAACTTCAGAGAAATACACGTTTGCAGTGCACAGAGTTTAATTTTTAGGCATTATTTATACTTATCAATTAGAAGTGTCACCTTTTAATGGTAAAACTATTTTTTGGGAGAGAAGTATTTTTTTTTTCCTTTATAATTTTTTTAATGTAAATTTAATAGCATTATTCATTTACTAATTATATATATACTAGTCGTTTGCCCGTCATAAATGACAGGATAATTCCCCCCATCTCCCTCTCCTGTGTCTTTCTCACCCTCTCCCTCCCCTGTGTCTCTTCCCCCTCTCCCTTCCCTTTGTCTCTTCCCTCCCTCCCCTTTGTCTCTCCCCCTCTCCCTCCCTTGTGTTTCTTTCCCACTTTCCCCCTCTGTCTCTTTCCCCTATCCCTTGTGTCTCTTTTTCCCTCTGTCTCTTTCCCCCTTTGCCTTTTGTGTCGTTCCCCCTTCTCCTCCCCCTCTGTCCCTTTCCCCATCTGTCTCTTTTCCCTTTGCCCTGTGTCTCTTTCCCTCTCATCCCTCCCCGTTGTCTCTTCCCCCCTCTGTCTCTTTCCCCTGTGCCTCATTCCCACTCCTCCCTTCCCTGTGTCTCTTCCCCCTCTCCCTCCACTCTGTCTCTTTTACCCTTTGTCTCTGTAACGGAGCTGGGACACGCAGTCCAAAATCTCCGCTGGTATACGATAAAATACCCACGAGGCACTACAGTTTCACCATTCCCGACCTCCCATATTGGACGACACACAATTTGGGAGTCAAATGAATACTGACTTTATTTTGTTTTTGCAGAACTATATATACATCTCTTTGGCCACAGGCAATACACATGCCCATATTTGGCTACACACAATACACACAAAGAGAACAATAGGGGGGTCACACCTCCCTGGCAACTTTGATACAATCAGACACTGATTCAATTACACCTCTTTGTTCTTATCAGAGAATTAAAACACTTTGGAAAATGCAAGGATCCTTTACAACTTTCTTATCTCTTGAATCTCTGTAATAGGATTATCTATTAGCCTAGGTCTGCAAAAGTCTGGCTAATATTCTGCAGAGCATCAACCAGCATACATATTGTAGGATCATATTTTAACCATAATAATCATAAAACAGGGTAAAACAGTGATGGGTTCCGCTACACACCTCCCCCGTGACCATAAGCCGGCATACACGGTCTGATCCCAACGGATCGGCCTGGGGATGTCCGGACAAAAGTATTTGTTGGTCAATTCTCTAGTTTGACAACCCATCAGCATTACTGCAATTCACATTTACTCACATTTCCCATATCCCCAGATAGCTGGGATCTGAGCGCACAAAACCACCGAATAGCGCTCAGATCCTCTTCACACAGTTCAATTGCCATGTAGCTAAAGTCTTTCCCATAGTCTTTCATTATATGAATGGGCTTCATGGCACAGTTATCTGGGGTATCATGGTTCACACAGGGCAAGTACAGAATGACCCCCCTGTATGTAAAGGGCCAGAATGAGTGACTTACACTCTGGTATGGCCGAACACTGGTTCCAAAGGGCAATATGTACCAGGGCCATAGTCGCAGGGCAGGAGGCTGGCAAACAGTCCTCTCCAAGCCAAAGTGGCGAAGGGCACTTCGTCACACATCTCTCCTTTGGGGGGAAGTCTAACCAGGTACCTGGATATTTTGCTGTGGTGAGGGGGCAACACGCTGAGGGGACTTGAGGGGCAGAGGCCAGCGGCACTCTGCCCTGATGCCAGCTCTTCTGCTGGTATAACCTGCAGGACATCCTGCGCTGTACAAGGGACAAAGGGAGGGCAGAGGCCGACTGCACTCTGCCCCGCTGTCAGCTCTTCTGCTGGGGTACTTGGGACATATTTCGGCTCAGTAGCCAGGGAAACGTGGGGGTCAGTGGGGGTTAACATTTCCTCTGTTAACCCTGGGGCCACATTAGAAGTTAGCTGGGGAGGGGAATTTGTACTTACCCCCTCCTCCGGTTGTCCCAGTGACGGTAGTTGGGGATCTGGACAAGCTGTGGGCGCAGAGACCACGGTCCCATCTGCGCCGTCTGGGAGATTGGTGTCTCCCCTGGTTAGGGTAAACTGTTGCTGGGGGGGAAGGATGACACCTTCTGCCCCCTGTGTTTCACACTGCCGCTGGGGGGGAAGGACGACACCTTTGGCCCCCTGGGGTACCCACTGCCGCTGTGGAGGAAGGTCGACACCTTCTGCTCCCTGGGGTACACACTGCCGCTGGGGGGGAAGGACGACACCTTCTGCCCCCTGGGGTTCACACTGCCGCTGGGGGGAAAGGACGACACCTTCTGCCCCCTGGGGTTCACACTGCCGCTGGGGAGGAAGGACGGCCCCTTCTGCTCCCTGGGGTACACACTGACGCTGGGGGGGAAGGCCGACACCTTCAGCTCCCTGGGGTACACACTGCCGCTGGGAAGGAAGGACGACACCTTCAGCTCCCTGGGGTACACACTGCCGCTGAGGGGGAAGGACGACACCTTCTGCCCCCTGGGGTTCACACTGCCGCTGGGGAGGAAGGACGGCCCCTTCTGCTCCCTGGGGTACACACTGCAGCTGGGGGGGAAGGACGACACCTTCGGCCCCCTGGGGTACACACTGACGCTGGGGGGGAAGGCCGACACCTTCAGCTCCCTGGGGTTCACACTGCCGCTGGGAAGGAAGGACGACACCTTCAGCTCCCTGGGGTACACACTGCCGCTGAGGGGGAAGGACGACACCTTCTGCCCCCTGGGGTTCACACTGCCGCTGGGGGGAAAGGACGACACCTTCTGCCCCCTGGGGTTCACACTGCCGCTGAGGGGGAAGGACGACACCTTCTGCTCCCTGGGGTACACACTGCTGCTGGGGGGAAAGGACGACACCTTCGGCTCCCTGGGGTACCCACTGCCGCTGTGGAGGAAGGTCGACACCTTCTGCTCCCTGAGGTACACACTGCCGCTGGGGGGGAAGGACGACACCTCCTGCCCCCTGGGGTTCACACTGCCGCTGGGGAGGAAGGACGACACCTTCAGCTCCCTGGGGTACACACTGCCGCTGGGGAGGAAGGACGACACCTTCGGTCCCCTGGGGTACACACTGCTGCTGGGGAGGAAGGACGACACCTTCGGCTCCCTGGGGTACACACTGCTGCTGGGGAGGAAGGACGACACCTTCGGCTCCCTGGGGTACACACTGCCGCTGGGGGGGGAGGACGACACCTTCTGCCCCCTGGGGTTCACACTGCCGCTGGGGGGGAAGGACAACACCTTCTGTCCCCTGGGGTTCACACTGCCGCTGGGAGGGAAGGACGACACCTTCTGCCCCCTGGGGTTCACACTGCTGCTGGGGGGGAAGGACGACACCTTCTGCCCCCTGGGGTTCACACTGCCGCTGGGGGGGAAGGACGACACCTTCTGCCCTCTGTAGGGCCGGTAGAGAGACCTCGGTCCCATCTCTACCTGCCATCTGGAGGTCATCCCAGGACCAGTCAATGAAGTCTGGTTCTGCTTGTCGAGTAGGTTGGGGCTGCACAAGGCTGAGCAGGTGTTGGTAGTCCTGCTCCAGCTCCCACTCTCTCGTTACCAGGTGGGTCATGTCTTTGCTCACCTCGCCTTCATCATCCCAGACATACATGCCCATCCGGTAGTCGTAGATGTCCCAAAACCTAGACCCCTCCGTGCTGCCAAGATCAATATCGTCCTCCAAGGCATCCCATAATAAACCCGGGCCATCATAATCATCCCCCTCCGGTAAGTCGTGTTCAGCCGTCCAGGGGGTAAGTCGAACGGTATACCACCAGAGGGCCTGGTATGCGTTGTCTAGCCAGATCTCTCGCCATACCAGGGTCTCTAGTCTTGTCACCCACTCATCCAGGGGCTGCTCTCCCAATAGATACATCCGCATCGCCACACGCTTCTGTAGCCGCTGCTCATCACTGGGGAGACTCTCACCTCGCCGCCATTGGGCATCTTGCAGGGCATCATACCAGAGTTCCTTTCTGTCTGTTTCCCTGTAGTCTGCGGCCTCCTTCTCATCCTCATCATGGAACGCTGTCCGAAAACTAGCCGGTTCCATCCTGCTGTAGCCAGGGGCGCTGTACGGATACTAGCGTTGCCCTCAATCTGTACTCCACGGAATGGTGTCTCCTGTAGCTGTCCTTCTGACCGTGGGAACAATTCCACCACTTGCCAACACATTTGGTGGCAGTGGTGGGATTGTTCCCACGGTCAGAAGGACAGCTACAGGAGACACCATTCCGTGGAGTACAAATTGAGGGCAACGCTAGTATCCGTACAGCGCCCCTGGCTACAGCAGGATGGAACCGGCTAGTTTTCAGACAGCGTTCCATCATGAGGAGGAGGAGGCGGCCGCGGACTACAGGGAAACAGACGGGGGAGGTGTGTAGCGGAACCCATCACTGTTTTACCCTGTTTTATGATTATTATGGTTAAAATATGATCCTACAATATGTATGCTGGTTGATGCTCTGCAGAATATTAGCCAGACTTTTGCAGACCTAGGCTAATAGATAATCCTATTACAGAGATTCAAGAGATAAGAAAGTTGTAAAGGATCCTTGCATTTTCCAAAGTGTTTTCATTCTCTGATAAGAATGATCTAATTAATGTCTGATTGTATCCAAGTTGCCAGGGAGGTGTGACTCACCTATTGTCCTATATGTGTATTGTGTGGGGGATATGTGCAATGTCTGTGTGTTATGTGTAAAAACATACTTTTACTAACTTTTGAACCCCTGGTCTGATTCATGCCATTTTTGTATATGTTCTTCCCCTGGGTGAGAGATATTGAATGGTGCGGGACTTAAAGGTGTACCCCCTGTATTTGGGGTACATCCAGAATGTGGTTAAAATTGTGTCTGTTTTAATTGTGTTACCTGTTATCTGAGGGGAGGAGACGTGGGGGTTGAACCATGTATATAATTGGCTGTTGTGATAATTATGTGGGTGTAGCCCTTCAGAGGGCAACATTGCATAAAAGGAGATTCCATGTCATTAAAATATAGTTCTTCTTGACCCTTCAAAACGTAGTCTCGTCTCGTTATTTGAGGGGATCGCTATCATACTGGGGATTGCTATGCTTCTGCATACTCCCTTGAGCTGTAACTACTGAACGCTTGTTCCTGATGTACTATCCTTGGAGTCTGTGGTGGTTTTGGTGTCCGGTGCGGTGCTTGTAGGCCTCGACGCAAGCTAGGACGCGTCCATCAACGGAGGTACCCGGTCGGGGTGCCAGTAGATCCGTTACAGTCTCTTTCTGCCTCCTCCCTTCCCTGTGTCCCTTTCCCCTCTGTCTCTTTCCCCCTTTGCCCTTTGTCTCTTCCCCCCTCCTCTCCCTTCCCTGTGTCTTTTCCCCCTCTGTCTCTTTCCCCCTTTCCCCTGTGTCCGTTCCCCCCTCTGTCTCTCCCCCACCTCCCCTGGCTGGCGCCGTGCATGCACACTGCGCCTTGTATGGAAATCTGTATAATATAGTTTCTAAAGCATTACACACGTTTTAGAAACTATATTAGTAATATATATATATATATATATATATATATATATATATATATATATATATACACATTAAAAACATTTTTTTAGAGTTTAGGAAGTCATATCATGGGTTAATGTTCCAGATAACACAGCTGTTGTTTGAGCCGCTTCGCCTGAGAAGAGCAATATTCACTCAAATCTGTTGTAGCATGCGATTTTGGAAATTATTACTTCTGGCAATGTTTGAGTTAATTGAGTATCAAAATGTGATGTTAAAAATGCTGGTATCTCTAAACAGATTGTACACATAAAAAATATCTTGATAACACACAGTTCATGGCAAACAACTTTCAAATATGCGTTAAAAAATAACAAGGGGTAACATCTGCAAATTATAAAACACATCCATATGTTTCTCTATGGAGTCTTCAGAATTTTTTAAAATATATATATATTTTAATAGAGACCTTTTCAGTGTCCCTTTATATACATTTTACAGGTAGATCTACTTATCAAGAACCCTCTTCTCCAGCAGGACACAGTAAATGCAACAATGTTGAAAGTTCCTTAAGTGCCCTCTAGGGGAGCCGTTGTAGGATCTTCTTACATTCTTGTGACCACTTTGGTCATGTTTAGTGTTTTAAATAACTAAATCTGGTAATAAATGAGCACAACCTTTGCATTTTAACTTTTATATGCAATTATGAACTCCCATTGTATTTTTTGTCCCGATTCTGCCTGCTACTTTCTGAGGAAGGTTATTGTTGTTGTTCAGTCATGTCCGACTCTCGGTCACCATATGGATGCAGCATGCCAGGCACATCTGTCTGTTTCTCTGGGTGTGCTTATCCATATGGTTTTCTTGGCAAATATACTGGAGTGGGTTGCCAGTTCCTTCTCCAGTGGACCACACTTTGTCTGACCTCTCTGCTATGACCTGCCCATCTCGGGTGACCTTACATGGTTTAGCTCACAGCTTCATTGAGGTACACAAGCCCTTCACCATGACAAGGTAGCGACCCAGAAGGGGTCTCAGGAAAGTTGATTCTTGTAAACTAATGCCATTTCTACTATACAGACAGAAGCTTCTTCTACGTTCAAAGTTTCCTCCCACTGAGGAAGTTGTTAAGCAGAAACTAAAATGGTAGATGCCACCGCAGCATATCGCATATAGCAAGTTACACATTTGAGCCTGTATTATAATTTTACAACAATTTGCCTGTTTTCAATTAACGTTTATTATATATATATATATATATATATATATCTACAGTGTCCTTGTGTTCACAATCATAGGCTAATAACTAAAGTTCCCTAATATTTACATTTCTTTTGTGTGTGTTTGCGTCATTCAGTCATGCCCCAATATCCGTGACCTCATGGACTGCAACACACCATGCTGGTCCTAATTCATGGCAGAGATACTGGAGCGGGTTGCCAATTCCTTCTCCAGTGGGCCACAACATACAGCTCCTGTATTCCTAGGTGGTCTCCAATCCAAGTACTGACCAGGCCCAACCCTACATGGCTTTAGGGTGGTGTGACCACTTGGTTCCCTGACTGGACACTCAACTCTAAATGCAGCTTCCTCTTTAAGGTTCTTGATTAGCCTCTTTATTTGCTATATCCCTGCAGTCTCCTGTTTTGTATCATAAACTGCTGCAGATATAAAAATAGCTCTTGGATCAATCGCTGGCCCAAATTTGGGGCTGTGACAGTTTGTTCTTCCAAGTGCTGCTGGCAGCAGCTCTCTAATATGTGTTAGAGTTGAGTGTTTGCTGAAGTGTCTCATACATTTAGTTCCTCCCTCCACCCCCACGTCCCCCCGGATCTGACAAGGACTTGCAGATATGATCTATGATAGTTTTATATTGTCAACTCTGACAAGGGACATGGAAGTGTCCTGGATGTTACTATGTATATAATATACCTATATATATATATATTTACTTGTATTTAATTTATTTTATTTTACGTGTTTATAAGCTACTGCCTAAGATCAAATAAATATTACCTGCTTAGGTCTGCCCTCGGCAGCTCACAAAGACTCAGCTACTGATATATGGTTCCTGATAGGCTAGTACACTACACTGCGCATCCATCACTACAGAGCTTGCCTGCATACAGGGACTTCTTAATAAAATAAAGTACATGAAAGTAAATAGATCTATGTGGTTGTTAAGTCATTCAGTAGTGTCTGACTCTTCGTGACCATATGGACACATGGCACATCTTGTGTCTGGTTGTACTCATCCATAAGGTTTTCATGGCACAGATACTGGAGTGGGTTGCCAGTTCCTTTTCCAGTGGCCCGCGATGGTCTGCTATGACCTGCCCATTTTGCGTGACACTGCACGGTATAGCTCACAGCTTCATTGAGGTACATAAGCCCCTTCACCACAACAAGGTAGCGATCCAGAATGGAAAACAGATATCACTAATATAGTTTCCATAGTGTGTAATGGTGGCTAGCGCATGCGCACTCCGGAAGCTATATTCAGCAATGCGCATTGTGCAAGCAATGCATGGCAGTAGCCGCGCACTGTGCGTCAATGCGCAACACTTGCCGCGCAGTGTGCCGTATTAGCTGCACACGCACAGTGTGCATCAAAGACACAGTGGAGGGAAGCAGGAGGGGGAAGAGAAACAGGTGAGGAAGGAGGGGAAAGAGACACAGGGGAGGAAGGAGGGGAAGAGACACGGGAGGGAGGAGCGGGGGAAGATACACAGTAGTGGGAGGAGGGAAAAGAGACATGGGAGAGAGCGGGGGGGGGGGGGAGACACAGAGGAGGGAAGGGGAAAGAGACACAGGGGAGGAAAGGGGGCAGAGACACAGGGGAGGAAGGGGAGGGGAAGAGACACAGGGGAGGGAGGGGGAAGAGACACAGGGGAGGGGGGGAAGAGACACAGGGGAGGGAGGGGGGAAGTGTCCCACGGGAGGCGGGCGGGGGAGAGACATGACATATACCGCCATTTATGACAGGCAAACGACTAGTATATATTATATACCTTATATACCTATTAAAATCCAGGAATCTTCCATATCCCTTTAAGGCACTGCCCTAGCAAGTGTTTGAAAAAGCCTATTTAGTACTTGATACTTTTTGACTTAGAGCTACAGGTCTAATTGAATATCCATTTTGTTTAATTAGAAAATTCTCATAATATTGGAGCTGTGCTAAAACCAATGGAGTTGTAAGGCCAAATTTGCGTCTTTGGCTGTCCCACAGTGATTGTGGGCGGGAAACTTGTAATCGGATATCGAGCAACTAATAGAATATGTGGCTATTTAAGTGTGTATAAATGTACAATTTGGGCAATAAAATAGAGCCCATTGTCGGTCATGATTTTTCAGGACTAATCTAATTCCAAATTTACAATATACTCTTTTAAAAAACTAGACTTGATAATGGGCAAAATATTAGAATGTAAAACAATGCAAACCATTTATTATCTATTGTATGCCATTATGCTTACATGTGGACTTCAAGTGGGAGGTACCTTGTGAACTAATTGGATTCCTATTGAGAGCAATTGGATTAAGGATTTACATTTAAACTAAAAGGTTCTCTGCACTTCAAACTTCCTCCCAACTGTAGAAACAGAAACAGAGTGGCAGTCAATGCCACTGCAGCACAATTAACTAAATTAGGTAATAAATTAACTGTATATTTTTTAAGATTTTAAAAACTTATATGAAATGGATTTTTTTCGGCAATTTGTTTTGATTAATATAATTTGTTGTACCAGATTAATTAATTAACTGTGTCATTCTTAATGGAAATATGATTAAAATGTATTCTTCACTTCTTTGTTACCCCTATATTAATAAAAGCTTTCTTCTGGTTCTCTCTCATGAGAGCTGCCATCGTGCACAGCTGTGACGTAAAGCAGCACCAACAGTGGAAAGACTGTGTTATTTTTTTTTTTACTTTATAAAATCAATTTGTTCATTATTATGTGATTTTTTTTAAAGAATATATTTTAAACACAGGACTATAGTGGAATTCTGAGCATGTCTAAGCAGTCAAGACAATGGGCCTCATTCAATTGAGAAATTGTAAGTTACTGGAGCCCGTAATGTAGGCCATAAACTAATTTGCTATTCAATTGGTGTGTTTTTGCGAGCCACAAACGGTCTACGGGTCACAATTCCTGCGGTTGTTACAACCGAAACTTACAACCCATCTAAATCACAAGAGTTACGATTGCTAAAATCGCAAATCGATATTTAATTGCTACAATTCCGCAAGCCCGCAAATGTCTTCACACCCGTAGACGGCAAATGTAAGAAAAAATCCTACAGGTAGCAGATGGGACTCGCAATGGGGGGTTTAACCCTATGTCCGTAGCACTGTAAATGCAAATTAAAAATCAATACTGCACTGTAAATGACGGGAAAGTGATGAAAGACATTAGAATTAATTGCACAACAGTCTCAAGCTCGCAAATCGGCGATAAAAAAAATATTATTTTTATGTTTCATTTTGGGGTTATATCGAGCACGGCAATCAATGAGTTAATACATATCAGGCCAGCCACATGGACTAGAACAGTATCGGCATTCATTTTTATTATTTTGCGGGCTTGCGATTCCGATCGCATATCGGACCTCTAAACACTAATTGATTGACATGTAACCTCCAAAGTATATTGCCGTAATGATGACAACCTAATTTTCTATTGGCTGTTTCTAAATGGGTAGTTTGGGCGTTGCATGATCATGCTCTGAATTGCTACATATGATAGCATGGTTTATGGTTTCGGTTTTCGTACCGCAACTTGCAGGCTTGTCCAAGTGAATTTCTCCATAATTGTAGCAGAGTTCAAGCCCGCAGACCTATGGCCTGTATACCGTGAGTTGCGGGCTTGCAATTGAATGAGGCTCAAATGAATCCAATGCCTCAGGGGTTTATTATTAATTTAAGTCAATAACCTCTCATTAGCAAAATATATAGGTTTTGGTGTGTGGGTGGATCAGTAAGTTTTAAAATATACCATACCTGGAACTTCTGCATTGGAACTGCATGCAACATAGGTAAGTGCCTGCACCTCTTTTGCTACACCCTGTAGACATGTTATCATTTGCAGTGTTGGAGTCTTTCCTTTCCCTTTAAATCAAGATGTTGGTACATTCAGTGCAGAGTTCCCTGGTGGTCCAATGGTTAGGATTCAGTGCTTTCACCGCTGCGACCTGGGTTCAATTCCAGTCGGGAGCCGAGAGGTCACACCAAGCCAAGCAGGGTTGGGCCTGGTCAGTACTTGGATGGGAGACCACCTAGGAGCTGTATGCTGTGGCCCACTGGAGAAGGAACTGGAAATCCACTCCAGTATCTCTGCCATGAAAATCAAGGGTATCAGCATGACCATGGATATAAAGATGTGTTATAGTGTCACAGAGAGTTGGAAACAACTGAACAACAAAAAAACGAGTCACAAGTTATTGATAGGGGCCTCTGTAATGTTTTGCACACACATTTCTTGTACACACGCTAATGACTTGACAGAGCTGTTTTTTCTTGGCAGCCTGCGGTGCCTGCTGCCCTGTGCCTCCGCAATACAGACAGATGTACAGGTCAGCAGCACAGCAAGTTCAAGCTGTGTATTAACAGCAGTGACATAAACCCTGAGAATGTCACTAACAAAAGCTCACTTGTCCAGTAGACTCATAACACCAAAGGCCCAAACAAAGATCCCATCTTAAACCATGTTCTCAAACTCAATTGCAATGTCTCTGTCCTGAGGGTATGGAGAAAGACATACAGATATGCAGCTGTATGATAAATAAGGAGCTACTTGTCGGTGAATTATATTTTTAGGTTATTGAATATCCTTTCCACTCTTTTCGGGTAATTTTTAGTCAGCCATTTTCTAGGCCATATGTTCTTCCAGATGGCTTATTGTTTCAAGGGCAACATTTGTCAAGTCAAGTTCGACAATAAATGGTACAGCAAAGCGGCGTTTGCTCACCCATCTGGCCAGTGTTTAGGCCAGTCAGTCCATTCTTTGGAAAATCAGAAAATTTAGTAATGTTTGTACAAATATAACTAGAGTTGGGTGAACGGAGCACCAGCCTCAGATAGAAGAATGATCAAGGTTCAGTTGGTGCACACTGGTTTCTCTAAAATAGTGTTTCTTAAGTTAATTCAGCCATGGGCCCATTGTTTGACTCAAAAAAGAATTGATACAAATCCAAGACTCACAAAATGGCACCCATGGAAGCTCACATTCCCTACCCAACATCACAAAATATCTCCTTTTGTTACAATAATATTAAGTTCCCAGACAAAACTGGAATGGTAATGGGTTCTATAAGAAAATTAAATGTTTTATGAATTATTCTAATTAAAAAAACCACAATAATAGTTTCCATAATTTATTTGTTTAAGGGATCTCATAATATTGTTGAACCCTCCCAATGGATTCACCAATCCAGAATGGCAAAATGGAGTGTCTGAGATTGCTGATATTGTGTTTCAACAGTGTACCGTATCTATGTGCAATATTTATTAGGGGAAAAATCATCATTACAAATTTCAAATGATCTGATTTTTTTTTTCAAAAATACTGAATTAGACAATTTTAAGTTTTCAGGTCATAATCTCAGATAAGATGAAGATCATCATCTCATTCTGTATCAATACATATATTTATGTCAATTTTATGTATAACATATTCATTATATCACCTTCTACAGCATTGTAGAGAATATTTGTACAATATAGACAAAACAACTATTTTGAAAAGTAAGAAATTATATTTATTTATTCTTTCCATGTGTATAACTATTAGTGGGATACTATTCATAAACGTAGGCTCATATACTTCCCCCCATGCAAACATTCCTTGTTCCTCTTGTGTTTGTATTCCACTACTTTCTTTATATCAATGGACCATATTTTTTATTGTTGATGATGCCACCATGTTGCATTATTGTCAGGTTTCTCAGGACCTCAACATAATGATAAAATGAGCTATATTTAGCTGATAACAATGTTTTTCTGTGTCTTAGTGTTGTTCCATTATGTGATGCTAAGTTGTGGTGCACCTTTGGTTGATTAATTGGCGCAGTTCCCACTTTGATGACATAGAAAAAGCTGGAAAATGGAAGAATTCCAAAGAGTTGAGTTTGCCTTTGATAACTTTTCTCACAGTTCAGTGGAGTTTTAGTTCTTGGTGTCTCCTGTCGGCTGATGCACCAGAGGGAATGACGGGTGAGTAAAGATTCCTTGGCATTGATCTCCGAGTTCAGGCATTTACAGACCCTTCCCTTTGGTTTTTGGATTACGGCCTTGCATTGTTGTGGAAAGCATTGGCTTACAGAATACAAGCGTCCCCCGCAAGCATTCATCTGGGTATAAAGACAAGGGGGCTCTGGGACAGCCCAGATCTGCCTGGTTTCTCATGCTTGCTTTTCTGCTTGATTTTGTGAGAAAACCAAAGAGAAGAGGAGGGAACAGAAGCAGGTTCTTGAGTTGTTCCCAGATTTACTGCCACTTTGGTCTGTTTTGTGGTCACCAACTACCATCAAACATAGTCCATTGAGAAAAGGCATACAAAGGAGAAAAAACTCTGACTGTTTAATAGTATGTTATTTAGAATAATGTATGGATCAAGGCAAAAGGACTAGAAACCAAGCCTTCTATTCAAAAACAAACAAAAAAACGTGTTTTTTGATGGTACACTCTTTGCTTTGTCTTTTGAAGAATTCTGTCTTTTGATCATATTTCAGTCAACATTTTTCAATCTGGCCTCAACCACAAAAATGTCAGTTATAATAAAAAATATTGATTTGTTATATACTAAATAATTTATTCCCAAAAACAACTATTTTTTTCACAATAAAATAGATTTTCTGGGTAGATTTAAGAAGTCGACCCCAAACATTTTCATTAGAAGGAGGAAGACCCTCTTGCAAGCATTGGTAAGCATCAAATTACTTGCCAAAATCCTGCATGTGTGAGAGCTGACAACAATGCCAAGAAATGTGATTCTGCAAAATCTATCAGAACTAGAAATTCTGTAGTAAGAACCCCCCCCCCCACACACAAATATATATATATATATATATATATATATATATATATATATATATATATATATATACAAAAAAGACGGAAGAGGACATTTGTTTCATGCCATACAGGTACCTAGCTATAGAATAATTTGTTATTAAGCAATTCTTGATGTTTTTTTATTCTTTTGCTCCCTTTTTTGTCAGCAAAAGTTTTTTTATTTGCTTCTTAATGCATTTATCATAAATTTGACAAGATAAAACTTTCAATTGCTGTCAACAGTATTGTTTTTACCATATTTTATGTTGGTATAATTTTGCATTTGTACCCCACCTCACTATGAGAGAGAATAAATTTAAATGAGAATTTGATAACTTTTTTTGCTTATTTTAACAACTTTCAAGTTTAGGGACAAACATACCGAGCGCTCATTTTGTAGACCCCATATGCAAATATCATAATTTTGAAAACTATAGATATATAAACTACAATTGTAACAAATCACTCAGAATAGATTATACATCAGCCCAAAAATATGTGTTTTTAGAAATCAATGGACAAAAATGTACATGTTTATTCAATCTGCTCAAATTCTTTTCCATCAGTTATATCCATTATAGAGGAAGTTGCTATTTTAGGATTTTCCAATTAAAAATTCACTCCAATATAAATAGGTGCACAGCAACATCTGTTGTTTGCTGTATTTATAGAATTATATATACAAATTAAGACATGTTATTCAGAGGAACGGGGAATGGCAAAGTTACACGTTCACCAATTCTAAGGAATGTGAGATGATGGCAGATCAGAGTGGGGTAATGTGTAGGGAGTGAGGGAACCACATATGAATAATGGCATAATATGATAAGGATCATTTGATGGTGGATTAAATATGATGAAGTGATGTCATTAAAGGAGAACTGTAGAATGAGAAATATGCTTGAAATCTTGAAGTCTTGAAGAGAGCATTATTAAGTATCAAAAAAATCAGAAAGGTAGATTTTAGGCATTAAAAAAATATAGTCCCTGATGGCATTCATGATCCTTTGGTGAAATTTGTATGTATGAGAGGGATGTTTACATTTCTAGAAGGAAGGCTTTGCATTTATAGTTGCAAGCTACCTGTTGTAGCTGTGTGTGTATTGGTAGAGTGTAGATGAGAAACGGCTGGTTAGATATATGAGCCTAACAGAGGTATTAAAGATGGATTGGAGTAAAGAGGTGAGTAGTAAAGGGAAGGGCCATTATAAGTAACTTGCAGTAGTCAGTGTGGGAAATAAGTGCATAAATTAGGATTTTAATTGTTTTTTTGTGTGATTTGATTATTTGAGTGATATAATCAAATAGAGATGTTTTAAAGAGTGGGATGGAGGGAAGTATCAGAAGTAATGGTACGAGTTAATATGTAGCACTTAGCTGATGAGCGCCGAAGGTGCTCATCGACTGCGAGCCTCGCGTAGTTGTAGTGCGTTGTAGGACACTACAACACACTACAACTATCAGCACAAACACGAAGAGGCAAGGAAATTCGCGGGACTTAGCCACAAAACACTTCCTAAACGCGGGATTGCTTTGGCCTGCAAGCGGTTGACAAATGCGGGACTTCGAAAAAACATTTTACGAGACGCAAAAAATTACGAGATTAACGGACAAACTGTGAACACGAAAAAACAATAAAAACACACTAAATACACCAAAAAAAATTAAAAAAACATCACAGACAGCACAGGGCAACAGACGGGACGTCTGGGAGTGAGGTGAAACGCAAATTTAACCCAATTTAAACAATTTTCCCCACTCGAAAATCGCCTAAGCAAGGAAAAAAATGGCCGCCGGAAAAAATGAAAATGAGGCTACATGACCCCAGACCGCGCAAAACACTGCCAAACGCGTAGCACTTTACACATCAAACTACGAACTAGAAAATACACTATTACAAAAGACGGAAAATGCTCATGAGCCGCGTAACACATTAATAACATTACGAATATACAATACCGCTTTACATAATAAACCAACGGCTTTACCTCGCGCACGCAGCCTATTTAGAATGCACACTTGGAACATTCATTACACTTTATAAGCAGGGCACCAACACTCACAATGTATATTCTATGCTGTTGGAAAATATAAACAGATTGTTAGCTCTTCAGCCTATTGCTGGCTGTATATATTAATTATAAATACGTAAAGTATATTAATTTATTAAATAAATAATACATTTTTAGTTAACTACATATACATAAAAATATATATCTCTCTTTATCATGACTCATGAAGGTGCTCAGAGGACCAAAAGCACACGTCAGGAGAGGCTCTCAATGAGCGCCAAAGGTGCTCAGCGCAAGCCTCGCAATGAGTGCTGAAGGTCCTCACAGTACAAAATGCTTTACATTGTGTGTCTGGCTTAAAATTTGATTGCCCTGTCATTTTTGTATGACTAGTATCAGATAAAGGTAACAGACAATGAAATTAAAGATATTGGAGCCTAATGTGGTGAGATCATAAGATAAATTAGATAGGGCTAATCTTTATGAGAGGATTATGATGAAAGTATCAGATAGGGGCATAATAAACTATATATCTTTAAATATGCAGGCCCTTATTGAACAAAAAGAGTTATGTTTTGGGGTTACTTCTCTGATATTAAACAAACACTGTTTAAAGGTCCCATAAAAAAAGCTCCACGACTGAGAAATATTGTAATACATCATTAATAAAAAGAAATCAAAAACAGGAAATGGGAAAATGAATGTGCATTATGCCTGGATGTGATTTTCTTGTATTCCACCTCTCCTTTGTGACATGTCAATATGGAGTTGTTCTGTAGCCAGGAGGGCTACATCACATCCTAACATGACTCACTCCCGCCAGCTGTGAGACCCCTGTAATGGATCTGATTCCCTGTGCAATACATGTCTGGTCTACATTAGTTTGTGAGCAGATCTGGAGCCAGATCCCAATCACTGAGTATCTGCCAGGGGAACCTCTGAAATATGACTTTTTCTTTATCATTGTCTCCTGTGAGTTTTTATTCTGCTATTTGAGCCAAAATAGAAGAAAAACATGGCCAAATTTTAACGAAGAAGCATTGCGTCAACAGTAAAACTCTCAAGTTTGTTACATTTATTTTTATATTTTTTAGAATTTATGTATTTGACAACCAGTGAAATATTTTGACTGCTTAGAATATGTGCAAAAACAAACTGGAAGATGGACTCTAAGGACAATTCTTAAAGAGACACCAAAAAAGCGTTTTAATTGCACATACTATTTTAAAAAAGGAGGGTTGCTGCATATACTGGAGTAAAAGCATGCAAAAACTTGATAACTTACTTTTCAGTTGTCATACGCTGATCGGAATTTCCCTGTTTTCTCCTCCCCTATCCATTGCTCCTCCCTAATCACATGATTACAGGTTAGATATGTTAGATCTCTGATGAAGACATTTTCATCACTGGGAAACAAAACATCATGGGATGTTTCCTTGATTGGCTGACTATCTAATCATTACTCTTTATTGGTATTAGTAAGTGAGTGTGAATTTTGTATCAGAGCTACATCAAGGAAGATACAATTAATGAAATAACCTTGTTAGACCATTTATATAAAAATAAATGGTCTATTTAAAGCTTATGCTTATATTTTTTTACTTTCAAAACATTTTGCCCATTTTTAAGATTAGTTTTAAATAGAGAATATAGTAAATATGGAACCACAGGCATCTTTTAAAGTGCCACAGACAGAAAAAAATAACAAACTCATACATAATTGTAGACATCATAAAAAAGAAACATTTCTATAAACAATCACATTATCAGGTCATATTAAAATGTCTTACCCTGAACTCCAGCTGTACATTCCTATGTAAGTGCTGTAGTGCAAGGACACTTGTAGGCACTGTGCTGGCAAATCTACCTGGCGCAAGCTTCACTTCATCTCATACACCTGTAACAGCCACTAGTATGGACACAGCACCCATTTTACAAACACTGACAAAAACAAACATGGCGGCCACAACCACATTACATGGTACAGTAAAGCAAAACCTTCCTGTTTTATTGAAATAATGCAGTGTCAGGACCACAATACACTTTATAATATTTCAACATGTTCAATATGTCAATATGTATTAACATAAGATTAAAATAAGAATTTGATAAGTATTCCTTAGATAAGAAATATTTTTTAGTTTTCCTTTAAATCCTCAGTCAAAAGAGAATTTGCAAATTGAATAACTAACAAATACCAGAAATACTTGAACATTTTTTGATTTGTCTTTCTCAAATCAAATCCACATTTTGAACTTTTAACCTTAAATACAGAATTTTAGTAAAAAACTGGCCAAAATAAATTGGTTTTACTGTTAATAAAAGCAAAAGATAAGTGCATTATGGGTACATAGTTGGATATTATTACCCATAATTCCAGATACTTTGCTAAATCCAACAGCTTTGGCAAAGCACCTGGTGATCTTAAAGGAACATGGAATAAAGCTAATGTTTCATTAATTTAAAAGGGCACTTTTACATGTTACAATTACATGTTTTTGCAAGAAAAACATGGCTGAACTTAATTAAAACTAACAAGAAATATGGAGAACAAACTTTAGGCTTTTGATCTCATTGGTTAACAGAAGTCAAGTCCTCAAAAGAAGGTACAAATCTGAAAAAAAATGTATGCTCTGAAACTTTTATTTTGAAAAAAAATACACTTTGAAACGTCCTCTTTCTTGTGCAACAAAGATTTTTTTCCATGTCCCTTTAACTCTTTGTGATGCAACGGATTTTGTACTTTACAAGTGTATTTATCCTGGTATTATTATTGCATAACAATTGATACAAAGCATTCTGGGAAACAAGACTGCAGAACAGCAAAATTGCCAATTGTATTAAAATTACAAAAAAGAGTTGGATATTTAACTTTTTACTCCACTTTTTACCTCCTCTAATAATTACACTGCTGAGTTTCTTAAAATGCCATTACTATAGTTAGTTGTGGACCAAGAATGTTGGTCACGTCTGCGGCATGGTCACGCTTTGCGGCACTCGCAAAGGGAGGGCTGCAAATACGAGCCTCACAAAGCGGGGCGAGCAGATAAGGGACGCGACTGCGAGGCCTGCAGGAGTTAGGCTAGAATAACCGCAGAAGGCGTAAGATCGAAGCACATAAAACGGTGGAACCGCGCAACTGGAATCGCAAGCCCCGTAGGACTTAGGGCCCAAGCACGTAAAATGGCCGAACCACGCAACTGGAAAGAACACTAAAAAAACACAATTATGCCTCAAATTCACTTACACACAGGGGAAGAGCCAGGGAGCCTGTGAGTGAGGTTGCAAGTTAATTTGAGGCATATTTTCTGTTTTTTTACAATTGAAAATCGCCTAAGCGAGAAAAAACATGGCGGGCGAAAAAACTTAACAGGATGAAAATAAGGCTGAAGGCAGTAAACAACAGCCCGAAGGAGTAACCCTTAACGCAAGCCGGTAACACTTAATCCAAGCCAGTAACACTTAACCGAAGTCAGTATCACTTACACCGAGGCAGTAACACTTAACCCAAGGCAGTAACACTATTCGCAAAAACACTAAACTAGGGCCTTGCGATGAGCGCCAAAGGTGCTCAAGCGTAAGGCCTATAAAGTACACAGGAGGAGAGGCTTACAATGAGCGCCGAAGGTGATCGTTGCAAAGCAGGAAAGTTAAAGTACGAAGGGGGAGAGGCTCGCAATGAACGTCGTAGGTGCTCAGAGGGGCAAAATCCTCACATTGTGTGGCAAACAGCGTTGCCAGGTTTACAATTTTATTCCCGTCATTTCTGACGGGTAATTTCCTAGTTATATAATAAAACATGTAGGTTTGAAAAAAAAAGCAGTCTCTCCATGAGGATAATTAGGCCGGAACGTTTCATAAGGCAAAAGATACATTGTACTGCCTCTGCTGAGACCTGGAGGTTTGGCGAAGTTTGTATATGTGAGAGGGGCTTTTACATTTCTGCATGTGCAGGGCTTGTAATTAAGTTTTTAAGCTGCCTGCTTTCGTGCACATGCTTGGGAACATGGTAGATGTCAAATGATGTAACAAAACCAAAATTCCTCTCCCTCCTCCCTTTTCCCTCTTCACTGTTCAGTAGATAAGATCATATAATAATAATTTTCTCTACAAATTGTTTTAGGTTCATATTTTAATTTTTTTTCACAAACTTGAGTTTTTTCCCTAAAATACAGTGGTGCTTTAAAATATAAAATGTAATGGAGCACAGACCTCAGGATTTCTGCAGTGTTGCAAGATCTGATGCAGCATCTTGACCCCCCGTCCCCAGTTATCTGATGTCAAAGGGACAATCCTGATTATAAATCAAAACCCAACAATACCAAAGATCTGGGGATTTAAAGCATCCTTTCATTCCTTGCACCCCCTCAGCCTGTCTCTGATTAACAAAGCAGTTTAAGACGCCAGCCGTAAACTCTGATTTCTGTAGGATTTGTCCGATGGCTGTCAGAGGAATGATGTCTTGTACACAGCAGATCAAAAACACAATGGAGGTTGGGCTGGGTGTAGGTTACCAAAAGGGCTGGGGGCGACTGGGAAGACCCCTTAACACACCATTTTTAGGGCTTTTGTCTTCAGTGATGTTCAAAGGATTGCACAAAGAGTGTTCTGGATGGATGTAGATCTGATTTTTAAGGGATGAAGTGACACAGCAAATGCCCCAGTTATTGCAGAAATGAAAGGTACATATATAAAAATACATGGAGTGGCGGAGCTAGTGAATGGAGGGCCCCGGAGCAAAATATCTTGGGACCCCCTTGCAACTTTTCTGTCCATCCCTTGGGGTCAATTAAAAAGCCACAATACTGTGATCTTAGTAAATTTTATAATGTAATTGTTGTTGTTTGGTCGTTCAGTCGTGCCTGACTCTCCATGACTCTCCATGGACTGCAGCACGCCAGACACATCTGTCAGCAACTGCCACTCTGAGCTCAATCAAGCTCACCTCTGCCTCCCCTTTCTTCAGGTGCCGTCAATCTTTCACATCATTAGAGTCTTCTCTAGGGAATCCTGTCTTTTCATGATATGGCCAAAATATTTGAGCTTCATCCTCATGATTAAACCTTTTAGTGAACAGTTTGTCTTGATTTCCTGTAGTTTTGACTGGTTGGATCTTCTTGCAGTCCAAATGATGTAATCATCTCCCATCTTTATCTATAAATTAAGATTCCTCATTTAATGCCAGTAGCAGATGGCTGCTAGCATGGTATGGGCCCTGTTTATTTGCACCTACTGATCCATTGAATATAAGTATATATTACGGTATATAATACAATTAATGATATATTACATAATATAAATAATTATATATTGTCACTGATCCCTTTTAAGTTCCTGGATTTTGGCCCAATGAGCCACCATAGAGAACAGACTACCCCTTGGAAAACGGGTAGGGGAATTACATTGCCACATGGGCAATATAAGCAGGTGGGTGGTGGGGTGAATAGCCCTTAGACCTAGGGCCATAGTGTATCACCATGCTTCATTTGGTCTTATGGCATATACCCCTGCCTTATCCTGTATACTGTATGTAATTTCCCATGTAATATTCTGTGTTATGTTAAAATAATTAATGTGTACATATAGTACGGTAATGTGTGAGTATAGTTATATCATGGATGGAATGTGTGCATATAGTTACTGTCATGGCATCTTACTTATATAATATAAAGTTAATGCAGTCAGATATTGAACAAAGGGTTAAGTTCTACAGGAATTTATGTGGATTTACGACTACTGAGAGCGGCTAGGCGTGCATCCTCTCTGGCTTCAGTTGTAAAGGGGGTTGTAAAATATAGCAGATCAGATGTCTCAGGAGGGGACTAGTGTGGGAGCTTGGTAGCCTTAGTTACAAGGTGGGGTTTATCTATAGAGTGTGGATGGTGTTATTTTGTGATGTATGTTCTATGCAAAGAGGAGAATAAAACAGGTCAGTTGACTGCTGAGACATACATCAATCATGTGTTCTCTTTTATTTGTTCCTGGTGGCTGTGATACTGATCCTATCTCCACCCTGCAAGTAACTTGTCCTGGTCACTACCACAGGAAGGTTACTGAGACTCCTGCAAGTACTGATTCCTGATGAAGATTCCTGATGAAGTAGTTAACCTGTAGTCTATAGCAGGTGGCCCTGTGCAGTAATAGCCCCTACATATATTATATACAGCTACTTGTTATTATTATTATTTTTTAAATATATGGAATACCTTGACCGCCATTGCTGTTTATTTACTGACACATTTGCTTGAATGCAATGAAATACATTTATTATACCCTTAGTAACAGAAAACTTGATCACAGTGTTCCAATTATAAAACAATGGAAGGATGAATGACAAATTATTAAACCATAAATAAGAATGACCTTCAGTGTAGATCCAGCTGTCTCCTGTCCTCAATAACTGAGCTGAAAGGGGAGTCCCTGCTGCAGAATTGGCGGGAGTGTAAGTGAGGGGTGGCAGGAGGGGTGGGGGGTAGAATAGATGCCTTTGAAATACAGTATTTGTTTCCAGCTTGCACAAGAATGCATCTGCATGCAGCATTACTAATTTACTGCAAATGCTACTCTGGGATTGATCCATGAGTAATATCATATAAACCTGCTACTGTGTATAGTATCGTAATCTGGGTGCGTCAAGGGGCTGTAAAGTACTACTGCAATTCAGGAAATACATCACATTTGTGAAGTAAGTAACAAATTAACAACATTAGCTGACACCTAAAAATTATTTATAGAAAACAGTATTTTGTTAAGACCGTGTTTGACTTCAACATTTCCAAGTCTGATGAGCTTATCTATCAATCACATATATAGTTGTCAGTGTTGGGGGCGTTTGCAATGTTGTTCACGCTTATGGGTCCCTTGCAAAGCGAGGCGACCCATCGATGCACGCACAACTTAGTCTGCAATGAGCACGCGGGACAGGTGGCGAGCATTTTCACGCGACTGCGAGGGTCGCAACTGCGAGCCAAGCGTGTAACTCTAAAAACCTGAAAACAAACAAAATGATTTAACAAAAATAATGACATACTCACACACTGCACATGGGGAGAGCCAGGAAGCCTGAGAGTGAGGTTGCAAGCGAATTTGAGCCATATTTGGGGGTTTTCATCAATCCAAAATCGGCTAAACAAGGAAAAAAATGGTGGACGAAAAAATTCTGAAAAAGAATGAAAACGAGGCTCACCAATGCCAGGCAGGCAAAACTTAGAAATGACACAACGGCGCAAACAGTAACACTTATACTAACAACGCCAGGCATTCAGGATGCAGACACACAGAGGAGAAAGACACAGGGAAGGGAAGGGGGGGGGATGCTGGAAAGAGACACATGGTATAGCCAATCACAAAAGTTGCAGGTTAACAAGGCCTGCAATGAGCGGCATTGCAGGACTTGCGATGAGCGCCAAAGGTACAGCATTCCCAGGACTTCAAGTAGCTAGTGTATAATAGTGATGGGTCATATGAATAACTTATAGTTATGTGTTTTTGAAGTACATATTTGGGAAATAGCATTCAAATTTTTGAGAAATAAAAATTGAGAAAAAAAAATATTAATTATTATTGCTACTGGTAATGCATGATTAAGTTTAATTTTGCTATTTTTTTGTGTCTCCTGTTCATATAATCTAGGGGGAATTCATCCCCCCAACCATCCCCCACAGTTACTACGCCCTTGCTTATTCCCTACCCTTATCAAGCACGCTGAGCTACAATTTAGCATATTGAGCCTCACATTAGCATAAAAGAGAAGCACAAATAATGCTAAATGCCTCAAGAATGAGGTAGAAGAAAATGTCTAGTACAATGTATGGCCAATTTTTAATGATGAATCCAACATGTTGAGATGACATTTCTTTAATCTAAATTTATCCAAGCAAAAAAATATTTGTGATTTTTGTTTGGCCCCCATTTATGCTAATATACTGGTAACTGACAAAATATATATTTTTTTTTTCTAAAATCGGTCTCACGCTTTGTTAAAGTTATCCATTATGTCTGCCATCACCACTTCCTTTGGTCATTAATTCCTCAACTTGGTTTCCCCTATAAACAGCGATACAATGAATACCTAGTTCTTTAGGTAAGTGTTTACTCAGTTATTGTTTGGACCAAGTTGTTCGTTTTTTAGTGGTTCGCAAAAAAAACACCCCGAAGGTCTTCACCAACTGGACAGGTTACTCTGCTTTGTATAACAAAAACATCCACTAATCTTTACCCCTAACTCTTTCTGGTCGGCTTCATCCGATCAGGCGCCAATTAGCTTGGCGTTAAAAGACGTCACAGGAAAATGTAGTGTTCTCAGAGCTCTGTTAGGACGTGGGAGAGAGCAGAAAAACCTACAGGGCTTGCTGAAAAAGAAGACCAAACTTTACAATATACAAGTTTTAAACAATATTATGTTACAAGAATATTATCCTTTATTCAAATAAACTCAACAGTATTAGTCAAATTTACAAGTTCACTGAGCTGTCCTTTATATTAATTGCTAGTAATAGCTAAGTTTTAGGAAAAAAGGAAATATATTATTTTTTAGGAAAAAAGGAAATATATATATATATATTTATTTACTTTTTTTAAAATAAATAAATAGTACGTTTGTGATCACATTTTAATGTCTAAAATAAGTAAGAAATAACAATATGTTAAAATATATAAATACATATAAATATAAATAAATATATATAAATATATATATATATATATATATATATATATATATATATATATATATATATAGTGGTACCTTGGTACTCGTCATTAATTGGTTGTGCAGACGCTTCCTCTGAATTCAAAGCCTCCTCCCACCTCACAAAAATGGCAGATCCCACAGCAGCATAATTGCACATAAATAGTAATGAACTACAGTCGTTTTTTTTTTTTTTTTCACATTGTAAAAACATTGGGCCATATTCAATTGAGGTTTCGGGCGATCCGGTAGCCCGTAAGTGAGGTTGCAAGTTAATTTGCTATTCAATTGGTGTATTTTTGCGGGAACGATCTTGAAAAAATGGCAATAGTTAAACTCGTAACTTACAGCCTCCCGAAGCCTTTGATCTCTCACTTTCACAAGAGTTACAATGTCAAAAATCTCAAATCGCTATTCAAGTGCTCAATTTCCCCAAGCCCGCAAATGTTTTCACACCTGTTAAATGGTAAAAGAAGGAGAAAATCCTACGAGTGCTAGAGAGGACCCGCAAGGGGGTTAAACACCTATTCGTAGCACTGTAAATGCAAAAAAATAATAATTACTGCACTGTAAATAACAGGGAAAGCGACGACATTAGAATTAATTGCACAACAGTCTCAAGCTCGCAAATAGGCAGGAAATTAAATTTATTTTAATGTTTCATTTCGGGGCTAAATCGATCTCGGGTATCAATAAGTTAATACATATCAGGCCACCCATATGGACTAGAACAGTATTGGCATTCATTTTCCTAATTCTTTATTTTGCAGGTTAGCAAGTGATCACATATCGAACCCCTGAACCTAATTGATTGACACGTAACCTCCATGTTTTACTGCCGTAATAATGACAGTCTCATTTTCTATTGGCTGATTCGAAATGGGAGGTTACGGGCTTGCTTAATTGATGTTCCCGCCCTGCACTGCTACGAACCGGTTTCGGCTTTGGGCCAGTAACTTGGGTGCTTGAGCAATTGAATAGCATCGCAATCGGAGACAAATGGGAGCCCGCAACTCACTCGCAAACATTTGGCTGTCTGCAATCAAGTTGCGGGCTTGGAATTGAATGTGGCTCATTTTGCCTAATTTTGAGTGTAGTTCCTTAAACAATTATAGTTTAAATATATGACTACAGTGATCCTTTAATTGGAGCAATATGATCCCTCTCAGTAAATTGGACACATTTTTAGCCTTTGCTCTAAAACAGATGTATTTTTCTTAGCTTGTACTAATTTTTCTCATGAGATATGTATATACAGTGCTGAGATACCTGTCAATCAGCTCACTGATACTATCAAGACTGGGTTAAAGGAAATGGTTCCTAATCTCTACAAGTAGCATCTGCAGAGTACACACTCACACACACTTTCACACATAGGCGCACACACTTACAGATGGCGAGTACCCTGGGAACAACACACGCACATGCACACAGTCATCCAGGGCCTTATATGAGGTTAAAACAAAAAAAGATTCAAGCACATCTGGAACATGTGTAATAAGAAAAGAGCCGCAAACTAGAGGGTGTATTTTCTCACAGTTAAAAGCTGCACAATTAAATGGATTCATTTTTTAACAGTGACAAAACTTGGCAAACTGTCCAAAAAGTAATCAAGAGATCCTGAGTATTACACTCAAAATGTATTGTAAAAGCAAGAAATGAAGGCAAGAAATGTTTTTTTATATATATGTGTGTGTGTCGTTCAGTCGTGTCCAAGTCTCCATGACCTCATGGACCGCAACACACCATGCAAATCCACTTGGTATTCCTGGCAGAGATGCTGGAGTGGGTTGCCAGTTTCTTCTTCAGTGGGCCCCAGCATACAGCTCCTAGTATTCCTAGGTGGTCTCCCATCCAAGTACTGACTAGGCCCAACCCTGCATGTCTTCAGGGTGGTGTGACTGCTTGGTTCCCTGACTGCGATTGAATCCAGAGTGCATCAGTGAAAGCACTGAATCCTAACCACTGTACCACCAGGGAACTAAATAAATATATATATATATATATATATATATTAATTAGTTTAATATATTAATTTTAGCCTTCTCAGTGTAATTGTCATTTAATATTTACACGTCACTTCTAGGAAGCCACCAAGTAAGTTTTTCACCTTCTAGGTCCACCCCTCTGTCCCTTCTCTCTCAGGCAGGTGCCATGTTTCACAGTTGTGACCCAAGGCCACACCCACAGGAAGTGCCTTCACCCTCAGAAAGTAATGCTGTTAGAAAGTACACAGGGACCTGCTGTGTGCATGTAGTAACATTGAACCAGGAGTATCAAGCCCCTCCTTGTGGGTTTGGTCTTGAGTCACAACTGTTTAGCATGGCACCTATGTGAGAGAAAACAGGAAGAAATTGGGAAGGTCCAGAATCTGTTACTCTGGGGGCTTCTTAGAAGAAAAGCATGATGTACATTTTATATGACATTTACATTGAGGAGGATAAAATTAATTAATTTGCATAGTTAACACATTCATTTAAAGCAAAAAAAAAAGACTGAAGAGTCCATTTAATAATAGCCACCCAATATCCAAAACACACAGACACAAGCAGTATTCACTGAAGATTAAAGATTTCCACAACCAAGACAATCCAGAAGGGGCTAATCATAGTTATCACAGGAGTAGCCCTTGGCTGGAAACAACAACACTCAGGTTATCAAGTCCATCTAGTAGTGGCCCAGGGAAAGAACCTTGAAGACTGGATCCAGAACCTTGAAGACTGGATTAAGCTTCTTTGGGGAAGAAATGTTTGTGTGTTTAACAGTGTCAAGTCTGACTAAGAGCATAATTAAGAAGGAAATAGTCACAAACTTTTTTTTATTAGAGACAAATAAATGTTGATACCTTTGTTAGACCATGGAGACATTCATGATACCTTGGTGGAAATTGTGTGTGTGAAAGGAGAATTTACATTTCTGGAGAACAAAACTTGCTTCTAATGATGCAACCAGCTTGTTTCTGGGCCTATGAGGGAAAGCGTTGTGGAGTAAATTTCAGATCCAATTCTCTGACAAAGTTCTTGACCTTTCGTTTTCCCATCCTCCTGCCTACATTGATAGATAAAAAAACACACCCTCATGATCCAGCTCTTTGGAAGTGACGTAACAAACACACAATTCATTTCTATACTCATAAACAGAGTCTTCAAAAACTGATTTTTTTGTCCACAGATTTTTATTTTATTTTGTTACATCCATTATCTGTTATGTCTTCCCCTAATGAATGTGAAATACACATTTCTGGGAGGAAGAGGCTGGAAAAATGTTCCAAGCTGTGCTTGGTCTGTAGTTGGAACAAGATCTTATATTTTTTATAGAACAAAGCAATCTTGTGTTGTGTTTTTCTGCTTTGAGATCCAGGCGCTATGTTGGGTTACTGGGAGGACAAGGACTTCCCAAACAAAATTTTTGTGAGGACAGATGTTTCTCAAAATCACAAGGGTCCTCTCTTTAATAGGTTGGAAGAAAGAAAAATATGATACAAAAATCAAATATATTAAAAGATTAAATAATATGCAGACGTGATGTATTGTATTACTTAGAGCAGGAGATCATGCACTGAAGTTAGTGAAATGCGTAGAAGTATTGTGAGGACTTTACTGAATGGGTGGTGGATACATTAAACAATCATCCAGAATTGTGGTACATGATAATTGTAATGCCCTAAATACAATAGAAATATAATTTAATTAGGCGATGATCTTTAATAAAGTTCATATTTACAAAGTTACATAGTAATTTAGGTTGAAAAAAAGACTTTAGTCCATCAAGTTCAACCTTTTTAGATCTCCTCTGATCTGCAATATGTGGATTTATTGTTAATATTTTTTTGTTAAATTGTTTTATTTAGTGATTTGGAAAAGCAATATGCTTTCAAACATCAACTTCCTAGCCTTCAGTTAAATAGCTTCCCTCTATCCTCTTAGGTTGCCATCAAGAAGTGTGAGCAACTCTGTCTGGGAGGCATTCCTAAATGATCAGACACACGTTACATAGTTACATAGGGCCTCATTCAATTGTGATTTGGCCAATTGAATTGGGCTCTAAATAAGCACATAGTATATTTTTTTAAAGAAGTTTTTAGTTAGTCAAAACCATGCTTTTGGATAGATTTTTACTTACCCAAAACTTCTTTAAAAAAAATATGTTATGTGCTTATTTAGAGCCCTATTCAATTGGCCAAATTGCAATTGAATGAGGGCCATAGTAATTGAAGTTGAAAAACAAGACTTTTAGTCCATCAAGTTCAACCTTTTTAAGCTTGGATTGTTGCAGAATAAACCAATTTAACCCACAAGCTAACGAGGAGCATAAATATAAACTTGTATCTGAACATATTATGGCCACTAAATAAAGCTAATATGTTACATTAAATGTTTTATTTAAAAATATATTTATGCTCATAGCTTACACAGCTTTTAATGCTGTTAGCTTGTTACACACAGGTAGCCCCTGAGTTACAAATCACCCAACTTATCAACGACATCCACTTATTATTATTATTATTATTAACCTTTATTTGTAATGCGCCGATATGTTCCGTAGCGATAAACAGGGTAGATACAATCAAAAATAAACTTAATAAATTATGATAAATTATGGTCAAGCAAACAAAGTGCTCTCTCTAAAGCACCCAATAAGACTGAAAACTTGCAAACTTGCAGTCTAAAGGGTATGGGTGAGGTATAGAAAGGTGAGGTACAATATATTGCGTAAACTGCGGCTCCCAAGACTTTTTTTATGATTTTTTTTTTATGTTCTGTTTGATTTAAAAGAAAAAAGAAAGAGCACAATAGTTTCTGTAACTTATTATTGCATTACAGGGCTATTATTATACTGTATTATAATTACCACATATGGGTCATTATAGTATTATTATTATTATTATTATTATTCATCAGGGATCCAACTTACATATAAATTCTAATTAAGAACGTTCTCAGGAACGGATCTCGTCCTTAACTTGGAACCACCTGTATTTCACAAGTAGGAGGTTTTTGGTGAGTACAGTAAATGTGTAATGTGTATCAAATATTGGTGTATATCATATACCAGTATAAAAATAATAACTAGGCTATTCAGTATTTTTTTAATTAATTTAATTTATTTTTTTATTCCAGTTCCACAGACCACCTGCATGAAATTCCCAGATCACTGGTGGTCTTGCCAGCCACCCACTTTCATATCAAACTACTTATGTTTAGAAGAGCTTCCCATTTACAGTAGGAAGAAGAACCAAGTCATGTTCTCTTTTCATACAATAGGAGGGACGCACATGGAGAAAATAATTAAATATATTTTGTAAAAAAGAGACAGAGACTAAATGATCCTACTATAACTCCAAACCAGATAACCATAGATCGATCTAATACATCCTTCCTGTGAATGGTGCTCAGTGACCTCTGGTCACCAATTCACTTCCTGTGCATCTATTTATATATGTAATGATGTTGTTAAACCCTGGAGGTAGGAAAATAGAGAGAGGGCAGAGGTAAAATAAAGGATACTGGGGAATTTATTTTCTTAACAGATAGTCCCAGAAATAGTAGCAACACAAAGCGCAAAGTTCAACTAAAGGCCATAAGGTTGTGTAAGACTGGTAGTTAATCGGTTATACATATTTGCATGCACATTTTCTATATTTCAAAAAGGCAGTTTACATATATATATATATATATATATATATATATATATATAAATATATATATATTTCATAATATACTGCAATTACTGGACATTCACGGCTGTTTCACTCTTCAATTATTATGGAAGATACCGCATTTAGCCGAATCAAGAAGCTACTAATTAAAATAACAACAAAAAAACAAAACTTAACAGTGACATTTATTTTTTGTCACAGTGCAAGAAAAGGAATATCATACCAAATGGACTTAAAATCAAAAATCCACTAAGATCTACAAACAACTCAAAATATGCTGAAAATGTTTGCAGGAACACAAGTGAAAAACTAAGAAACCACCTAAAACATACTTCAACAACTAAAGTAGGGCAACATATATGAAGCTGAACATGTAGAAAAATAAATACAACATCTTCACATGAAACAGCAACATGAATTTAGAAAAAATAAAAATAACAAACTCATCTGCCTCTTCCAACAAGACAACAGACAACAGCGACAAGAATAGAAAATAAAAGACCCCAATTCAGCCCTGAATTCTGCTAACAACAACACATCTAAAAACCTACCAACTCAAACAAACATTTTCTTCATAAAAATATACAGAACACACAGGAATTATAAATCTCTCAAGCTACCAACTATCACAAGCAGAGACCTCTGTTCTCTCCAAAGGATTGTCTTTCTGTCCAAACATAAAACTAGATAAAATACAACTATACTAGGACATAGAAGAATTCTTCAGGAGATTGAGACTGGCAGAATTGTTCCACAAGGGACATACCACAACATCACTGGACTGTAACAAGAAAAAAAAAACGTATTTCAACCCACCACCTGGCTGTAAAACCAAACTGGACAGTTATATAGAAAGCTTTCGCCCGAAAACTGCATCCGTCAGGAAGAGACCCTGGAACCGAGGAACCACTGTATATATATATATATATATATATATATATATATATATATATATATATATACAGTATCTCACAAAAGTGAGTACAAACCTCACATTTTTGTAAATATTTTAATATATTATTTCATGTGACAACACTGAAGAAATGACACTCTGCTACAATGTAAAGTAGTAAGTGTACAGCCTTATAACAGTGTACATTTGCTGTCCCCTCAAATTAACTTAACACACTAGAGAGGACACACAAGAGGGTTAAACTCCTGTCCATAGCACTGTAAAAGCAAATATAAACACACTACTGTATTTTAAACTATAGGGAAAGCGATGAAAGGTATTAAAATTAATAGCACAACATTCTCAAGCTCGCAAATCTGCAATAAATGTTTAAGTTCAATTTCCATGTTATATCGTTCCCGGCAATCAATTTGTAAATACATATAATAAAACTTGCGTTGACTAGAATATTATATTTATTGATTTTTTTCATATTGCATTATTTCTGGAATGCGGGCCCGATCGCAACTCAGACTTCAAAACCGTAAGTAATTGAAATGTAACATCCATGTTTTAGTGACGTAATGATGGCGGTCTCTTTTAGTGTTGCCTCCATCTAAACCCATAACTATGGGTTTAAATCATTTATCTTGTTCATGCCTGGAAATGCTTCATACAGAAGCATGCTTTACAGATTTGGATTCCGGCCATGTCCTTGCTGGCTTTTCTAATTTAGGGCCATATTAAATTCCAGGGTCATAAGTCCAATGTGTAGCACGTAAGGACTGCGTGCTTGAAATTTGGCCGTTTTAGGTCGCTATTAAATTAGAATGGGCTGCGAGCTACAAGCGAGAGACGCTATTTTGTAAACTAGCTGTTGGAGTTGCATGCTCGAACGCAAACAATTAAGCAAGCACGTAGTTACGGGTTCAGATGGAGTCAATGGAAATGGAAATGGAGATTGTTAGCCTTACATCAATGAAAAGGGGAGGGTAGAATTTGAAGTCCTATGTGCTTCAATTACAGTTTGCGATCGGACCCACATTCCAGATATAATGCAATATTAATAAAGCCTTACATATAATATTCTATTACATGCGAGTTACAGTATACGTCATAACACATTGATTGCAGGGATTGATATAAAACAAAATATAAACATGAAATAAAGTATTTTTCTGGAACCGATTTGTGGGCTTGAGAATGTTGTGCTGTTAATTCAAAGACCTAACATCACTTTCCCTTATAATAAATGTACAGTAGAGTGTTGTTATTTGCATTACAAGTGCTACGTATTGGACTTTACCCCCCTTGCAGGTGTTCTCAAGCACATTTTGGCTTTTGGGCTTCATTTGCATGTTACGTGCTTGCTCGCAAGTGACCACGTTGCAATTTAATAGCTGAATTGTAAATGGTTTGCGTGGCTTGCAATGAGTACCGTTGCTTGCTTTGTTCGGCTAAGTGTTACTGGCTTTGTGATTGTGTTTACTGACTTGTGCTAAGTGTTACTGTCTTCGTGGTTGTTTTTACTGCCTTCAGCCTTGTTTTCATCCGTTTACATTTTCTCGGACATCATTTTTTCTCTTGCTTAGCCGATTTTAGATCGCTAATAAATATGCCGTATATTAACTTGCAACCTCACTCACAGGCTCCATGGCTCTCTCCCTGTGCTGTGTGTGAGTGTGTAATTTTTTTTTTATTATTTGTCGTTTTTTGGCAGTGTTTGTAGTTATGCGCTTGAAACAATTTTTCCAGTTAAATTAGTGAACTGTGTGCCCCGCAATCAGCGGCAAAGTGCCCCGTTTTTCGGAGGTGATCTCTGTTTTAAAGTCCTGCGGGTCTCGCGATAAGCGCATGCCGTGCTCATTGCGAGCCCTGCAATGAGCGCCTTTGGTGCTCATTGCAGCCTAAGTCCCACGGGTCTCATCACAGTCTAAGTCCCACTGGCCTCATTGCAGCCCTGCAACTGCGTCCCTCGCTTCGTGAGGGCCACAAGTGCGTGACCAACATCACAAACTTGACCAACATTCATAAGATCCACAACTATATATGTGATAATCTATTCCATGGTGGAAAGTAGACGGAGAGAGATCCTAGTAAGGAAGGTATCTTTTCATGTGGCGATGTTACTATGTCAGCGTCATCTTGTCTTGCACCAAATTTTTGACAAATGAAATCATGTGCAAATAAACCTACCCATTTGTCTTTTTTTTTCGAATTCCCATACATAACCCATAGCATATTTTCGACAGCACAGCGCAGTGCATGGTGCATGACCTTATACATCTGGACAATACTGCAAATCACAGGATTTTTTTTTTATTTTCTCTAAGTGCTGAGCTACTTGCTGCATATTTCTTGTGTACTTGACTACAGCAGTAGCACTTTGTATAAACATCTCTGAATTTGTGAGGACTGTGCTGGTCATGGCGTGTTACCGTAAGGTTTAACATTCTTCCACCACATAACAATTATTATCCAGATCCCACTGACAGCTGCTACCCCCACTTTCCTCCCCCCTTAAAATTGACAGCCACGAGACAGAGCAACAGTAAAATCCTGGGGTCAAAAAAATTGAATTCCATACTCGCTGCCAAATTACTCACATAATGCTGTGAGAGACCAGACACTGCTATTGCAAAGAATTCCCTACAATACTGTTCTGTTTCTTGCAATGATAATTAAATTTGTTTTTAATTCCCTCATTAGCAGGAGGCTGCTTTCTATACGAGCCGTCCTTGCTTAATTAGATGGCGGTAATCATATTAGAGGACTGGAAAAATCAGACACTGTATAATTCAGGAATTTCTTTGGAATAAAGGATGTTTTTGAGAATTAGCCAAAGTATATAGTGTTGGCAAACTTTGTTATGCATTTTAGGTTGAGGGGGATAGGGACCAGCTGCCCAGGAGGCTTCACATAGAGGCTTTTTAATCTGATTTAATTCAATGCTTTCCAGTGCAGATATAATTAACATCTTAAAATGCTGAGAAAATGTGGTTGGGGTCTGTACAGTCCAATGAACTTGATAATTCACAGATAACAATGATATAATACAGTGGTCTGCAATGCTTAAACATTAAAGAGCCATTATAGGTCAATATTTAGTTCAAGGAATCAAAAAGAGCCAGTCTAGCATATAATGTGCATAACTTAGTTACTCATCTGAAATAATATACAGAGAAATGTTAAAAATATTATGAAACTTGTCTGTTTTGCATTTTATTGCTCAAGGAAGCAAACTGGATTTTAATTTGGAGCTAAGATATATATATATATATATATATATATATATATATTTGGGGACTACTCATGGTCAAATCCCCCCCCCCCCCCCCCAGATTTTCCTATATTTGTATAAATAAGCTATTCTATGGCCTGTGTATACAATGAGCTGTATCCCCCCCAGAATAATTCTGGCTCCTACATCCCTGCTCATGGTGATCTCTACTGAACCACATTTCGCTCTAGTAGTTTACAGATCACTGATATAATATTTACTCAGCAGAAAAAAAATTGTGAAAAAGCTGCTCTTTTTACTATTTAATTCTTATTTTTAAATAGTAAAATTTTAGATTTTTGAGCCTCCAAAATGTTTTTTGCAAATTCTTGTTATAGAGGAATGGGTTATCTATTAGAAAGGATTCTTTCAAGCTTCAAAATGTGTATATCTCATGGATGTGTATGCTTCTTTAGGCCGTTTTTTAAGGTCCTAACCTGTCTCGTAAGTGTTCTTGTAAGGAGTTTAGATGCTCTTGTGGGAGGTTGAGATTACATGTAAGAATTTGGCTGATTACATGCATTTACAGAGCTTTTTTACAACATTTAGCATTTCCTGTATGCTCCTATGAGATCCATGCAATTGGATCTTTGGGTAAAACCATGCAGGGAGAGAGGCGACATCACACATAGTAATAACTTATTACAGTTTACCCGTAAGGGTTTAATATTGAAATGCCTGCTTTTTATACCATATCTTGATCTTTAAATCATTGTTAAGCCACATTGGATGGGATTTACTCATTTTGCTTTTATTCCCATGGTATATGCCAATGTGTATGTATATTTAGTAAGGATTTAAATGTTGTCCATTTATGTTCAGTGTTTTTACCTATCAGTTCTCAGTTCTCTGTCCCTGTTTGTATTGCTGCCCTTAGACCGTTAAAATCTGCCCTTTTAAAATGAAGAGTTTTTGTTGGCCCCTTAAATTTTTGTTTTTTTAATTCAATTTAAAATGAGACTGTGTTGTGATCACTGTTTCCCAAAGGTTGCCCTATTCCAACATTATATACTATATCAATATTATTTGTGATGACTAAATCTAAGATAGCTTCATTTCTAGTAGGCTCTTGTATAACCTAGGCCAGATAATGATCCCTGCGTGTACTCAAGAACCTGCTCCCCTTAGCTGAGCTGCTGGTCTCACTCATCCAGTTTATTTCAGGGTAATTACAATCTCCCATTAGTAGAACTTGTCCATGCTTAGCTGCATTTTCAATCTGTAACAATAATTGTATTTCCTCACTTTCAGCTATATTTGGGGGTTTATAGCATACTCCCACTAATATTCTTTTGGAATTTGATGCTCCGCTATTTAACTCTACCCACAAACATTCAGCTTTATCACTAGGTCCACCATAAATATCTTCTCTGACTATAGGCTTAAATTCAGGCTTAACATACAGACAAATCCCTCCTCCTCGTTTACCATTGCCTCTATCTTTCCTAAATAGGTTATAACCATCCAGATTAACAGTCCAGTCATGAGATTCATCCCACCACGTTTCGGTAATTCCTATTAAATCCCATTTTTCATTAATTGCTAATAATTCTAACTCTACCATTTTTCCTGGCAAGCTTCTGGCATTAGCAAGCATGCACCTTATGTTATGAGTCTGTAGTTCTGAAGTGCCTGCCACTGTACTTGAGTTACTTAGTACTACCTCCCTATTGACTATACTACCCCTCCCCCATCTCCTCCCCTATGAGTTGTTAATTCATCCCTTATACCCTCTACACTATATACATTTATACTACACTATATAAATACTATATAAATTTAGAACTAGCTTTCAATAATATACAAAATAAAAAAAGGCAAAGATAGAATATTTTTTTGTTAATTACAAATTATATTCTTAATAATACAAACAGAAATAAATAGCAACAGGTATTCATCACAAACGTGAACACAAGTGAGTTTGACATATAGATAATTATGAACACTAAAGAACCATTGTGGTCACAATATAAAATAACCCATGTTGCAGAACTGCACATAAAAATACAGATTTACAATCTAAAAAAATACAGGTTCTAATGTATTACTTGTATATGCATTTAGGCTGCTGTGGAATCTACCATTATTTTTCCCAGTGAACTACTTCCTGAGATGGGAGGGGACTTGGAATATGCAGGAAGTCTGTATCTGCACAGTGGGAAAGTGGCATAAACAACTGTCAGTGCTCTTATTTGTTTACAAGGACACACCCTATTGAGACAGAAGCAGCAAGAAGCAAGCTTAGTAAATGAAAAGGAACCCTACAGTGAAGAATAATTGCTTATAAAATTAAAACATATAAAGGCTGTGTTTTTTTAAATTATAGTAACATTTGCTCTTTATATATTACAGTTGTCCTTTAATACCCCATAAAAAAGGAAAACGTTATTATATTGTATTTAAAGTATAAATATATTCATTTGTTGTTACTTTATGAGATTTTTTTATTAAGTAAATAAATAAGCCCACATTTCTAAGCTCTTTGGAGTAGAGGCCTTACCAAATTGTCTGTTGTATTGTAAATGTATTTATATTTCTGTATACCTTTACATCAACCTTTTAAATAGCTCTACCATTGTAAAATGTTGGTACTTTATAGCTCAATAGTAATATTAATGTAGAAGCATTAGTGTGGTGTTACAACTCTTGAAAGCTTGTCAATCTAAATAAAATGCTCCTAATAACCAATAAAAAGTGTATTATATATATATATATATATATATATATATATATATATATATATATATATTGCTTCAGGCTTGATTAATAGAGGTCAAACCTCACGAAAACTCGTCAGTATAAGTAAGACATTTGTCCAGTACAAAAGGTAACACAATATACTGCAATATTCCTTCTGGATCACTAACATGTCTTGGTGAAGGAGCTTGTGTACCTCAATGAAACTATATCATGTAGGATCACCCAAGATGTTTAGGAGGTAAGACAAATCTCACTGGAAAAGGAACCGTCAACCCATTCCAGTATTTTTGCCAATAATGGTCATAGAGAGTTGGACACAACTTAGCAACTGTACAAAAAAAGAATATATATATGAATGTTTAACTCTTAATATTGATATATTGCCGTCAAACAAAACAAGGAAATGATATAAAGCATGGCACTGGTAAAACTGTGCTGTTGTTTCCATTATTCCATAAGACAAAGACATCTGTGAACCAGCAAAATCTTTGGAGTAAGTCAAAGAAACAAGAAATGAACAAAGCCTCCCCATACAGCCAGGTTTATAGATCAATTCCTGATCACAATGGAGGTACTGGGTTTACATTTGGTTGGAAGAGGGAGGAACCAGGGGAGGTCAGAGCAGGAGAAGACAATACACAGGAGATAATAGGGTAAGTTACACTTAACATAACAAGACACACAGAGGTTACATGCCTTTCCCAAGATCACTTAGAGGGCAAAGGCTGGGTGGCAAGACCCTAAAACAGGCACACCCTCTGACTACTAACTAGGGGTAAGGAACATTTTTCACCAGTTTCTTTGAATCCTCTTAGACTTGTTGGGCTGGTCGCCTTTGGAAACCAGAATACATTGTATAAATAAATGCTATATTTCCTGTTGACAGGTCCAGGGTTACCTGAAAGAACCATAATTTAGGACTGATCATGGGTTTTATCATCCCACACTATACTCAGAGAAAAATCACAATGGATCAGAGATGATCCAAATGTTAGCCCATCATTAAAATGTCCTGAAAGTGAACTAAATAAAAAATATGAAAATTATGTTTTTAATGGTGCTTTTTTTCTACTTATAAATATTTTTGATGGAAAACTGACAAGGGGATAATCATGGAGACGAGACTTTATTCTCTGTACAGTATTGTAATTCATGGTAGTGAAATAATTAATACATTAATAAATGAATATACTTTACGTGTTTGGAAGTAATATATGCAGAAAGCATTGTGCTGAAGAGCTGACAGTCTGTTTTGCTGTTCCTGCAGCCTATAATGTAGATTTGCACTGTTGTGGAGCTGAGGTGTAAGTGTCAGCAATGTGTGCAGTGTGTAGTGTAAATAGGCTGCGTGCGCGAGAGAAAGCCGTTAGGGTAGCTGTGTACTTCCGCATTGTGTAAGTTAGTGTTGTAAAATGGCCGCTAATGTGTATGTGCTAGGCGGCTGTGTACTATGTAGCGTCCTTGCTAATGGTGTATCTTGTACCTCATATGGCTTTTTGGAAAATCTGTATGTGCTTGGTGGTGTTTTGCGTGTTGAGGGTCCTGTAGCCTCGTTTTCGCTTTTTTCAGCGGCCATTTTTTCTCTCGCTTCTGGGATTTTCGTGTGTTTAAACTCTTTAATTTGTACTTAAATTGAGGTGTAACTTCACTTGCAGAGGTCCTGGGTGCGCTCCTTGCTGTGGGTAAGCTTTTTATGTATTTGTTGTGTGTATTTATTATGTTTTTAATGTTTTTTTGTGTGCGTGGTTCGGGGTTGACGGTCGTATTTTTGGTTTTATTTATTTATTTATTTTTTTTTAAGTCTTGCGGCTTGTATTTTTGGATGGTATGTCCATAAATTTTCCGGTGTAAGTCCTGCCTGCGGCTCATTGCAGCTGACTTAGGAGCCTCCACCTCCGCAAATGCGGCCCCTCGCTTTGCGAGGGTCAGCATTTGCGGGCCGAAAGTCATAGGGGGTTGTAGGGATGAGCGCCTATGGCAACTGCAGCCCTTGCTAAGTCTCTTTCTTCAAAAAGACGTGATAGGACATCTCCAATCTCTATATACAATTTATTTCTGCTCATACAAGAAAGAACCAGTTATGGTTCACTCACTTATCATGTCTTGCATAGACTACTGCAACTGACTCCTAACTGGTCTTCCCCCTACTAGACTCCTCACTACAATTCATCTTAAATGCCTCTGGCATGGCTCATATATCTCACAAGTCAAAAACAATGCACGCTCCTACATCTCACATCTGATCTGCAAAGACTCCCCTAACTTCCCCCATTAATCTACCTACAACATATACCCTTCCTCACACTTTTATCACCAAGAATTCTCCTGTGCTGCCCCTGCCCTGAAGAATTGTCTGCCCCACTGGAAGACTCTCCCCTACTCTTATCAGCTTCCAACAATCCCTAAAAGTTCATCTGTACAGAGAAGCCACCAGATCGTTTCCTAATATTAGCTATTCAAATAAGGCAGCGTCCACTCCTTCTCCTATGCTTGGATCCTGCTGTCACACTGGAACACCCAACAAGCGACCCCCTGTCTATAAAACCTTCAACCTTAGATTGTAAGTGCTTACAAGAGCAGTGCCCCCTACACCTTCTGTACCAGTTTGTGTACCTTTGTCACATTTGTTTTATGTTTTCTACTTTGTGCTCCGGAGCACGTGGGCACTTTATAATAAATGACAATAATAAAAATTCTATGGGCATTATCCACTAAGGGGTGACATCTTCAAGAGTTCTCAACACTTCACGCTTTAGTTCATATGGCAGATTAATTGTATTCTCCTCATTAACACTTTGTAAATGTTTATCAAGTTGTAGAATATGGCAGTAACTGTGAAATTAAAATGGGTTGTCAATGGGTGTCCTCATCTTAATGGAAATTGCATTATAGATAGGTAGATGATAGATATATTTATATATAGATTAATAAACTGTCATCTGAGAACCAACAGTACTTAATACTGTATTTTTTTTATGGGAGAATAGGACACACAGGGTAAGTCTCTTTAAAGGGCCACAAAATATATATATATATATATATATATATATATAGTGGACCCTTGGTTTTCGACTTCCTTAGAACTTGACGATTTTGGAACTCAACCTGTGTCACTGACAAAAAAATTGGTTCCAAGCCAATACTTGATTGGAACTCGATGCGCTCACGCCACCCCGCATCCTATCTTTTGGGAAGTAGAATACTGTGGCTTACTGTAGTTTGTGACTACAAGACCCAAAGAGCAGTTTGTGTCTGCAAGAGCCCAAGAACAGTCTATGCCTGTAGGAATCAAAGTGCAGCCTGTGTCTACAAGAATCAAAGTATAGACTGTGCCTATTATAATCAAAGTGTAGACTGCGCCTATAAAAATCAAAGTGTAGACTGTGTTTATAAGAATCAAAGTGCAACCTGTGTCTACAAGAATCAAAGCATAGACTGTGTCTATGCTTTGATTCTTGCAGCCTGTGCTTATAAGGACCAAAGTGTAGCCTGTACTTACAAGAACAAAAGTGCAGCCTGTGCTTATAAGGACCAAAGTGTAGCCTGTGCTTACAAGAACCAAAGTGCAGCCTGTGCCTATAAGAATCAAAGTGTAGATTGTACATATAAGGACCAAAGTGTAGCTTGTGCTTACAAGAACCAAAGGTGAGAGAGACCTTGGGTTAGAGGGTGGGTACTAAGGGGAGAGACAGAATGAGCAGTGGGGAGAGAGAGAGCTGGGGAGGGAGGGTGAATACCGAGGGAAGGAAGGAGAGCTGTGGAGAAAAGGTGAGCACCGGAGGGACAGAGGTTGAGTACCGGAGAGGGTTAAATGGGGAGAGGGTGAGTACAGGGGAAGACAGGGTGAGTACAAAGGAGGGTAAATACAGGGGGAAGAGAGGGTGAATAATGAGGCGGGGGAGTACTTGGGGAGAGTGTGATTATTCAAGGTTGGAGAGCTGGAGAAGGAGGGGAAGGAGTGGGTGAGTGCAGAGTGCTGTACTGCCGCGCTGGTTTGGATGTGCGCATTTGTCAGCCCTTGTGGGTGTGCACATGACGGCGCGCACGTCTCATGCGCCCAAAAGTCGTGCTACCATTATTTTCAGTAAAAGTACTGTATATTATTAGTAAAATACTATAAATGCTGCAATAAATGCTTAGATGTAAGATAGAAGTGTTAGTGAATGAGCAAGCATTTAGTTTTACAAGGCCTAAATCAGTATAAATAAAAATTGTTATATATGCCATCAGATTGTCTCCTAATAACATCTCTTAATCTCTTATGTAAAGTCAGCAATATATGGCTCTCTCACTTGGTAATGATGTAGTTAATACTATAGGACTGATGCTGTTGCTGCCCTCTTGGTCTCTCTATGTTGGACGGGGTCCCATACACTCTCTCTAGAGGATCGCTGGCTGTTTCTCTTCTCTCACTCAAAAGGAAAATTGTGACCTGAATTTCCATTTGTTTTTCTTTGAAAGTTGAGGCTTTGCAGATATTAAATTATAATCCACTAAGAATTTGCTTTGTCAGGGAATCGGACCCACATGTGATATCTTATTTTATAGACTAACAAAAAAGGAGGGACGGGAAAATGGCAAATAGTTTCTCTTTTTTTCACTAGGATTATTGTTTACATTTTCCCAAAAAACAATAGCAGATGGTATCGGAGATTTATCACAAGACATATATTGTGGGCTCTGTGACTCCACATTCCTGTCTACACATTGATCTGTTTAATCTGTTTAGCATTTAAATCCTGTTATAAATTGAGCCAATAATCATCGAACATGCTTTAAACCTGGGAAAATACTTAGTTGCATTATAATCGAATTTACAGAATACTATATTTAATGTATTGTTTAAGTTACAGGAAAGATTGTAGTCAATTTTCCTCTGTATTCTCACTATTTACTAGGGTGTTTGACTTGCTACAGGGTTGGCTCAGTACTCTTGGCACCATAAGGTACCATTTTGGCTAGAATATATTTTTATACTAGTTTTCATAATGAATGTTATATAAATAACTATAGTGTGTAAGTGTCGATCAGTTGAGTCCAACTCTCCATGAACTCATGGACCGCAACACACAATGCTGGTCCACTTACTATTCAAGGCAGAGATACTGGAGTGGATTACCAGTTCTTTCTCCAGTAAACCGCAGCATACAGATCCTGGTATTCCTAGGTGGTCTCTCTTCCAAGTACTGACCAGACCCAACCCTGCATGGCTTGAGGGTGGTGTGAGCTCTTGGTTCCCAGCTTGGAATTGAACCCAGGTCACATTGGTGAAAAGCACCAAATCTTATCCGCTGGACCACCAGGGAACCCTAGTTTCAGATAGTTTTGTTTAATTTGCAACAGAGTTAATTTTCGGGGGGGGGGGGGGGGGGATCAAGAATCTCTGAAGTGTCATATATAATATACTGTTATGAAGAAACTGACTTGATAGTATTATTATTACCCTTTATTTGTAACCCACCCATGCTTTTATGCTTGTAATTTACCTAGCTGCTGATGTTGTCATTTTGTTATGTAGTTCACAAGTATATGATTTCCCACCAAACTACAGTGGTCATTTACGCACCTCTGCAAAAGTGCAAAAGCAGGTCTGCTGTTCAATGTTAAAAAGACAAAGATCATGGCAAACAGCAGTCTCCGTTCCTGGCAAATACATGGGGAAGAAGTGGAGGCAGTGACAGATGTTATTTTCCTGGGATCCAAGATCTCTGCCGATGGTAAATGTAGCCATGAAACTAAAAGAGGTTTGCTTCTGGAGAGGAAAGCCATGGCAAGCCTGGACAAGCTAGTAAAAGGTAAAGATAAATCACTATCAACAAAGGTCTGCATAGTTAGAACTATGGTATCCCAAATGATAATATACGCATGTGAGAGCTGGACCATGAAGAAGGCTGAACACTGTTACACTTGAACTGAAAGAAAATCCAATCAATCCACACTGCAGCTAATCAAGCCAAACTGATCTTTGGAAGGTTTGATCATAAGGTTAAAGCTCATTTTGGCCATATAATGAGAAGACAGGATTCCGTAGAGAAGATTCTGATGCGAGGAAAGATTGAAGGCACACAAAGGAGGGGACAGCAGAGGTGGAGATGGATAGATTAAGTAATTGAAGAAATGAGCATGAGCTAGATGAAGCATGTAGAGGCAGTGGCTGACAGATGTGCCTGGCGTGCTGCAGGTCATAGGGAAACGGAGGGTGGCACAACTGAACGAGTGAGCAACAACAGCATTCATTAGCGTTGCTCTTCAACACTGTATATTCAGTAGCATTCACTGAAGTATCAATGCTAGAAAGTGACTGGACATCTATGGCCTTATTCAATTCGGGGCTGTTACTTTTGCTACTATTGAGTTGAGTACTCGCGTAGCTCTACTTTTACGTTCCTATTCAATTGGCCACGGTCAAAATCGATAATCGCAAACCCTGCGGTCAGAAGTAGCATCTACGGGCCTAAACATGAAGACCATAATTCTCGCTATCGAAACAGCCAATGGAAACAGAGATCGTCATCATGACATCAATGTTTCCATCCTCCAAACACGTAGGCCTTTGATAAATACAGTTGGCTACCCTGCTGCAGGTCCCCACAAGAACCCCATGATGCAGGGGTCCCGATCGGCACCATGGGGTTAATGTGGTGACCCTATGGGGGTCCCGATCGGGATCCCTGCATCATGGGGGTTCCATTTGGGAGCAGTGGGGAGGATACGTAAGGGCTTTGCAAGCCCTTGCGACACCTCCGTGGTACAAGTAGGATGGAGTTGTCTTTTTGCCATTTACGGAATTGGCGGAAGGGGTAATCGGAGCAAGTGAATAGAGAAGTGGAGATTTTAGCGCTCGGGTCTCTTGCAGCCATGAAAGATCAAAGGCTTTGAGGGAAGTAACTTTCGATTAGCAGAATCGCAATAGAAAGTAGCGCGCAGCAAGTAACCTGATCGGAGCCTGCAAGTAGGAGGCAATTGAATAGCAAAGTAACTTGCGCTCTCCACTTGCAGGACCGGATCTAAAAAAAGTATCAATTGAATAAAGCCCCTAGTGTGTTTGTCATGGACCTCATCTGAATAAATTAAACTTTGTCAATATCTTAAAGGAGCCTGTAAAATATCACTACTCTTCCCAGCCACTCTTAGTGAATCTATCCCATTGTACATCAAACAAGAAGCTCTCACCTAAAGATAATGAAACATCTTATTTTTTATTCTGATCCTGCATGGATGACTTATCTGCACAGTGGGATTTTAATTCTTTATTACACTGGCCTTTCATAGTGACCAACATCTGAGAACGCTTTGTTGGGAAACTTACTAGAAAAACTGGCTGACATTTTTATATGACATTTATTAGTTTGAAAGAGTTTTTATGAAGTGTGGGTGAAAAGATTATTTTTCTTACACAAAATTAATAGACTTTCCATTAGTAGATTCCATTATGACATTTATCTACTCTTGATATTTATTTGCCTATGATAATTTGGGTTATTGGTATACAAGCTTAATGTAGTAATACTGTATGGAAAGTAAAGCAGGTATGTGAAATAACCTTCAAACAAAAGTGCTAGAGAAAATACATTAAAGAAGTCAAAAACAATACAAAGAGGAACAAGGGAAGCTGGGTGGTCCAAACTCAAAAATAATAAGCTTTAATTGAAGATTATCTGATTTGGGACTTGGACCCCATTCAGAATTTAAGTGGCACAGTAGATGTCCAAATATGGTATAGTTTAAAATAACAGGTACTTTATCATTTACAGTTTATTTAACATCTGCAGTTACTTACACCAAACTTACACTGAAGTTTGCAATTTTTAGTCTTAATGATCCACCTACTAAGGACAGACTGATCTCTCTTGCTGATGGGAGATCATTGTCAATAATTTCTAATTGCATCCGCTGGACTTTATTTTCTTCTGTGAAAATATATGTGGAAAAGAAAAGACTGGGTATACTCAGTCCTCAGAGTAACTAGGAGGATTAATTAGACAAATTAATTGCTGTGGTCAAAGCATGCCCAGTATTTTCTTTTTCATATGGTTTTACACTGAAGACTAGATTTAGCACCTTATTGGGTAATTACTGTATTGACAATGATCTCCCATTAGAGAGATCACTTGATCCTTATTGACTGGATCAGAAAGTCTGATTGACAGGAAAAGAGTGCAAACTTTAATGCAATATTTTTTTTCTGATTAAAAACAAGGAGCGTCATTCAATTAGAAGGCCACATCTCGTGGTATACAGGCTGTATGTCTGCGGGCTTGCTGTGGGCTCGCACTCTCGCTACAATTCCGGTGCTATTCAATTAAACAAGCATGCAAGTAACAGACTGAAAGCCGAAACCGTAAACCATGCACTTGTATGTAGCAGTTCAGGGCAGGAACATGATCAATTAAGCAAGGCCTTAACTACCCATTTCGAAACAGCCAATAGAAAGTGAGGCCGTCATCATTTCGTCAGTAAAACATGGAGGTTACATGTCAATCAATTAGCGTTTGGAGGTCCCATATGCGATCGGACTCACCAAACATAATCAAAAGGAATGCCGATACTGTTCTAGTCCATGTGGGTGGCCTGATATGTATTAACTCATGACTTTCCGAGATCAATATAACCCTGAATTGAAACATAAGAAAAATATGTTTAATTGCCGATTTGCGAGCTTGAGACTGTTGTGCATTTAATTCTAATGCCTTTCATCACATCCCCAGTATTTTAAAGTACAGTATTGATTTTGTATTTGCATTTACAGTGCCACGGACATGTCTTTAACCCGTTTGCGGGTTCCATCTGGTACCCGTGGGATTTTCTACTACATTTGCCATTTCCGGGTGTGAAAACATTTGCAGGCTTGCGGAATTGTAGCAATTGAATAGCGATTTGCGATTTTAGCGATCGTAACTCTTGCAGACTTAGATGGGGTGTAAATTACGGTTGTCACAACCCCAAGGATTTCAAGCCTGTAACCCGTAGACCTTTTGCGGCTCACAAAAAGGCACCAATTGAATAACAAATTAGTTCACGGTTTATTACGGGCACCCGTAACTTACAATTGCTCAATTGAATGAGGCTCTAGATGTATGATTTTTTTCTGCTTAATTATGCTTTTAGTCAGACTCAAAGTTTCCAAACATATATATATTGATTTTCATTGCGCAGTGGTCCTTTAAACTGTAGCTTCTAAGCCTTACATTTTACATTTAGGGCCTCATTCTATTAGCGGCTGCAGCCGTTGCGGGGCCGCAAGGACCGGCCGCAAGCTATTCGGCTATTCTATTCCCTTACGGCCGGGGGCTCCGGCAGGCTTGCGGCCGGTGCCTTGCTATCTCTTGCGGCCGCTCGCGCCAGAGGAAAGCCTTTGATCTAAAACGGCCGCAAGAGTTTCGGCCGTAAGAAATTCCTATTTGCAATTCAATTGCTCCGGGAACCCTCTCTGCAAGGCTAAAAACTAACCGCAGCTTACTTGCAGGAAAGAGGTCTCGCTAGCACCAATTAAGCACATAAAATAGCTCAAATAAAGCCATCCTGCACTTTGAGAAGACTATAAAGGGATTTTAGGTGTTAGAAAAAATAGCACATAATTATCCTATACTCAAATCCGTAAAATATTTTATTTTTAATATCCGTAAAATATCCATGTAAAAAGTCCAGAGTGCTTGGAGCACTTCAGACCCACCCACGCCGCAGCCGGAAAATAAACAGTTAATTTGAACTCGGGTTTGGGCTGATGTGCAAGCTTGAGAGTGGGTTACTTTTAATCCTCATGTCCCCCAATATGATCCCTAGCATTTACAGAGCTGTACAGTGCAGGCTTGAATTTATTTTTGCGTTTTTAGATTTCTCAGCTTACGGCCGGTTTCAAGATATGCGGCCAGCCGTAAGAGGAGATCCTTGCGGGGCCGTATAATAGAATCGCGAGTTAACAGAGCCCCCGCAAGGAATCGCAGCCTTACGGCCGATTTACGGCCGGTAATAGAATGAGGCCCTTAGTGTTTTAGACTTCAGCAGAGGCAGTATGCACCTCTCCACTTTCTATCATGTGTCCAGAGGGAGGGAGAGGATTTGCTAAGGAGAACTGTCCGGATCAGAGACATTATACCCTAGACCACTACAGTGACCATTTAAAGCAACACATTGGTATCATTTGAAACCACAAGCAATGACAAGTACTTTATCAGTTAAACGTTATTAAAAAAAATATTTTTCTACATTTATCTTTCTGATCCACCCCCCAAAAAGAGGCTGAAAAGTGTTGCCAATGAGAGATCATTGGTTTTAATTAATCATAAACTCCTTCATTGTTTTATGTGCAATTGATTGGGTCTGGGTAGGTCTATTTTTGTGCCTCATGTGGCTTATCAGTAATTAAATGCAATTATCTCTGATTAACAAAGATAATAATCTTGTATTATGGGTGGATCAGAAAGACTGATTGACAAAAATGCCGAACATCAATGTTATCTTAATGTAGGGAATTTTTTTTTTAAAATAACATTTAACTGATGAAGTAAATTGAATTATAATAACACATTTTGAACCTTTGCTTGTCACTTAGTCCCTTTTCCTTTAAGAAATTGCTTCCATATCCCCTCTGTCAGTAACGTGTAACATAATACTTGTCTAGAGTTGTGTTCACACAGAAACCCTGTGCGTTCTCTGTTTATTTCTATGTATCACTCTTTTTTAACTGTCAACATGCTGCACATGTGGGTATTTTTCATTTGACACCCACTCATACTTGAGGTCAGAGGAATCGGAAGTGGGGTGTAGTGGGATGAAAGTAATGAGTATTGAGGGGGAGCGAGGTGGGTCGTATTCTGCCCCTGGAGATCCTGAAGCCCACCACAGGAAATGGAGCCATTTGAGGCCTTGTGTTCAATAGGATATAGCTTGTTTGGATTTGTTAGGAGCCTTCCGTAATAAAAATCAACATGATAGGTTTAAACTAAAATCCCTAGAGGGTCAAAGGAATGCAAGGAAAATTAAATTAGTTTGTATTGTATTTCTTAATGCTGCCAGCATGGAATGCAAACCCTTTTTTTTTTAATGTCAGCTTTTTGGCAAAGTATAGAAAACTGAGAGGGACAGAACAACAGAAACAATAAGCAAATATTGATTACAAAGTCAGAAAAAATATTCTTAAAAAAGTTGAAATCTCTATGAGGTCATCTGTCTCTCTTTCGATTAGATGTACTTTTTATTTACTAGATTACTATCTCTGTATACATCACAGTGTCAAACTATCTGTCCCTCTGGCCATCCCACTTTGAGCTGTAGTTCAGGAATAACTTCACCTTTTTTGTAATAAACCATCAACAGTGTAAATCAGATGTTTTATTTAAGACTATGTATAGAAAGTTCCATGTTGTTCATCTTCATTCTAGCTTGAATCCTAATATTTTCTCTCTTGGCCCATTTTTTATACTCTTTATTTTCAGTTTTCAATTATATTTCAATATATAAATAAATATTAAAAATAATAAATGAGGGAGAAAGGGGAGGAACAAGAGAGAAAAAAAAGAGGGAAACAGATCTTCTATAAATATCCCATCTAATTACAACAGACACTTAGGGCCTCATTCTATTATCGGCCGTAAGGCTGCGATTCCTTGCGGGGGTTCTGTTAACTCGCGATTCTATTATACGGCCCCGCAAGGATCTCCTCTTACGGCCGGCCGCATATCTTGGAACCGGCCGTAAGCTCAGAAATCTACAAACGCAAAAATAAATTCAAGCCTGCACTGTACAGCTCTGTAAATGCTAGGGATCATATTGGGGGACATGAGGATTAAAAGTAACCCACTCTCAAGCTTGCACATCAGCCCAAACCCGAGTTCAAATTAACTGTTTATTTTCCGGCTGCGGCATGGGCGTGTCTGAAGTGCTCCAAGCCCACTGGACTTTTTACATGGATATTTTACGGATATTAAAAATAAAATATTTTACGGATTTGAGTATAGGGTAATTATGTGCTATTTTTGCAAACACAGAATATCACTTTATAGACTCTGCAAAGTGCAGGATGGCTTTATTTGGGCTATTTTATGTGCTTAATTGGTGCTAGCGGGACGTCTTTCCTGCAAGTAAGCTGCGGCTCGTTTTTAGCCTTGCAAAGAGGGTTCCCGGAGCAATTGAATTGCAAATAGGAATTTCTTACGGCCGAAACTCTCATAGTGGGCACTGGGTAATCGCTAGGTGTGACTGACGTCACACTCTGGACACCAGCAGCACCACGCTTGGCTGGGTGGAGAGCTGGTGAGAGAACCTAGGGACAGCTTTTAGGACCAGATCACTATCTAGTAAGTACAGTGTGACACATAGCTAGGGTCATATGATTTATGTAACCAGATTTATGTAACCGGTGGTCGGTAAGGACATTTTACCATCAAAAGTGGGCGGTAGATATTAAAAGGTTGATGACCCCTAATATAGGAGGTCCAATACTCATTCTTCTATTCCGTTTTCTGGAATTACTTCTTTCCTGAACTTTATTACATCCTCTGATATATTTTAAAGGTTTCTATCATACCACTTCTATCCTTTTTGTTACCTAAGTTAGAGTGCCATATAAATGTATTACCACATATACAGCAGAATCCCTGTTATCCGGCACCCAACTAACCAGGACTCTCAAGCAACAGCCATTGGCAGCAATTCCCCGTTTTTTTAAAAAAACTCCTGCTAAACCGGCATAGCCGGTACTATCCGGCACTTTTCAGCAGTTCGTGACTGGTTTAAGGGTCGTTTAGAGCCTTACATTCGGGGACTCCCGATTAACCGGCAACTACACTTATGCAGCAATAGGGAGTCCTTGTGGGTGCCGGATAATGGGGAGTTTACTCTATTGTGCAGTGTCACAGAATATTTCCCTATATGTGTTCTTTTTTAGACCATGCACTGTTTTAGTCACCTCCTTAAAACACCTCCTTAAATATGTTGGTAGTTTCTGGTGCATTAAAGTTTTTATTGTTTAAAGAAAAAACATTAAGAATGAGACTAAGAACAGCATTACGCAGGAAAAAAAAAATTAAACTAGTTTAATATACATTTTGATGACCTGCTGATCTTTGGAGGCATCCTTTAAGCTTTGGTGAGAGTTTACATTTTGTCAGGAGAGGACTTGCAATCATTGCTGCAAGCTGCCTGTTTCTGAGCATGTGCAAGGGGAATCGGTAGGTCTCAAATTACAAAAGCTTCAATCACTTAATAAGTCCCCCACCCCTCCCCTGTGTTCATTAGATTGATACAAAAGCTCAGGTTTCATTCTATCAGGAATGCTCACGTCAAACAAGATTTAAACTAACAATATGCAAACTAAATATTTTGTCTAAAAAGGTTTTATGCTATGGCTTACATGGATGTATCATTTTTCTTTTTGTTACATGCTTTACAAACATGAGTTTTTTTCCTCAAATACAATGGCTGGTTAATATAATTTTGGTCCTTTGGTTTCCAGGATAAAGTTATCTAATTTATCTCATATAGGAATTCGGAAGATATATAGTAGAAGAGAAATATGCCAAGGCCATGAATTGTAGAGGGATTCCTCGTGTGGCGTTTATTCCCCCGCAGTCCTTGTCCGAAGCTCTTTTACACGTAGTTACATTAGGCAGGAGAGGGCAGACAGCCTGCAGACAAAGGCCTGAGCACAGACTCTCAGATCAGGTGTCTCTCCAGCCAGGTATATTCTCAGTATGTCAGCACTCTATTCTACAACAAGCTTTCTACATGTTTGATAGCTCTCGGATAGATTTATGTCTCAAGAGAGATCTGTTGTGTCTCATTCACTATTGTAAGGAGACTCTGTGGGAATCAAGCTTGCTGCTTTTGTTGGGAAATGCACAATAGTAGGAGGCTAAATTAAAGTCTGAAATCTGGCAAATACCAGCTTTTTCTACTTATCAGTAGACCTCTTTCTGTGTCTCTGCTTCTCTCGGTATCTCAATACGTTTTTCTCTGTGTTTAGCACTTAAACGTCTGAAATTTATTCAAATGCATGTAGATATGCGCCACTTGACACCCATGTTTGCAGGACTCAAAGCCTCGACCTACTTAAAATTGGAATGTTCTTTTTTTTTTTTTTTACTTTCTTCCTCTTGCTTGTATTTGTATATAAAAAGAGTTGAAATCTACTGTCTTGACCCAAAAAAAGCTGCCTTTGTAAGAAAATTCTAAGGATATGCTTAACAGCAGCTCTTAGAATTAATAGTTTAGTGATAGGTTTCCAAATCCACAGTCAATTATTGTTTTCATTAAAACATGCTCTTTTGAGTGCATAATAGAAATTGTGGGATTATAGTCTTGCAATACTGTCAGAAGCAATGCTGTGACGTTATTCTAAATGACAGTGGTAAAAGGTCTAATCTTACTTTTATGTGAAATATACTCTTTCATCTTCTGTTGCAGTCTTCAAAATACTATTAAGTATAATACTTTTGTTTTTTTTGTGCCTTAAGTGTATACTTTTGTATTTATCAGCATTAAAGTTTAAATCCTACATGTTTAACCATTCCTTTGACCTTAGTATGCAAATACTACACTAACAGGTCCATAGAATTAGCTTTCTAATATATAATAAATATTCTGTATAATATATCATAAAAATATTACTATTCACAGAGTACCATTGAGTGCGGAATTGTTAAAATGATATATAAAATATAATAGTAACAAGATTACAACATAATTAATATTTGTCTACATGGTCAGAAAGCTAGATAGCCTCTGTCTAATGTCCTGACATACTGGAGTAACAGGTTACCCAGCCCTCAGGTCCTGTAGACAGGTGCGGTCATCTTAGGACATGTTAATGATGACACCAGGACCATCTGGGGAAGACATAAATTAGCTTGTAATTGCAATCTTAAGGCTGGGATCAGGTCAGGCATGTAGACAGTTCTGTAATTATCATAGACATCTACAGCAAAAGAGCAGGAAGTACTTAAGGCTGATGTGGTGGTGAGAGCAATGATTGCTAGGTTCACAGCTCTTCTTAGCTACAAGCTCTTCCATTTGAAATTAGAAGCCTAAACTGCCTATGGTGTGATCATACATGGCAATGGAGTAGTAGGCAAGTGGACTAGCCTTCCAATTAAGTGGTAAAGACAAAAACAGTCAAAGGACCACTGTAGTACCCTAAAACATGAGCTATATGTTTTATTAAGGCATTGATCTATACACATTTGTATTTAATTATTTAAAAACAGTATACAATATTAGACTTACTATCATAGTCCAAGTGACTTTGTCTACCAGATAGCTGTTAAATTTGCAGGCACAAAGTGTTACACTAACACAATTATCTCCACTGGCTGAAAACTTGTTAGGTTAGAAGTATCTCGTGGCAACAAAATTTGTGTTGGGCCAGGCTATCAGTAATTATTTATCATATCTGATTGTTCCTAAGACCTTTAGCCTATTCTCTCAGCCGAACCACACTCCCCTTAATGAGACAAACACTCAGCTGGAGGCAAATACTCACATTTTAAAAATTATTTGAGTATTAAATATTGCTATTATAAATGATTAAATAGGACTTTTTGAATCATCAGTGCATAATTAAAAATATTAGCACCTTTTGCTACAGAGTTCCATTAAGGAATTTAAATATGTTTATGGTATAAGGCCAACCTGAGGCTTAATTAAGACTTAAATTATAGCATAAGGCATGGGTCTTGTTGGGTCTTATTTTTCATCAAATATATGTTTCTATGCCATGCATTCATATTTAAACTACAATAAAAATAATACCTTCTGTTCAAAGGCTCTATTCATTGTGATGTTATTATTATTATACTTGAAGCCAGGGTGTATTATAAAAGTTAAGTTACTATTATAATAGTTTTCCCAGGGTGCATACGCCTTATTAAATTGCAATTTGGCAAATTGAAAAGGGCTCTATTTAAGCACATAGCATATTTTTTTTACAGAAGTTTTTAGTTAGTGAAGACCTTGCTTTTGGATAGAAGTTCACTAACTAAAAACTTCTGTAAAAAAAATATGCTATGTGCTTAAATAAACCCTTTTTCGATTTGCTGAATTGCAATTTAATAAGGCTGATAGTGTTTATAAACACAATTTATTGTAATTTAAAGAACCACTGAAGATGAGGAAAAACTTCACATTTGTGAAGTATGTAACAAACTAAGAGATGAGTAAGCCATGAACATGATACCATAATGGGAAGAATATGGGGAAGCATTTATTATATCATTGGAATGTGTGTTCTGGTTTAGTATTTGGCACCAACCTGTTTTCCCTGCAAAATGTAAAAAGGCGCAAAATGAAAAAAGCAATAAGAAGGATAGAGCGGACGACACAGCCCCTCTCCTAATGGTGTCTCCTCCTCACCACTCCCGCATCACACCCTGGTTGGAATGGACCACATATAAGATTAACACACCTTCCATCAGCATTGATCCCACTTTACCAACATCCTTAATGACCAGGACAAGAAGCAAAACAAGTTCCAGAAATAAGTCAAGCATGCAGTTTATAATCCTTTTTAATAACATGGATATTTATTGTTTAATTGTCTTGGAGGGTATTTTAGAAACTGGGAATCATGGCACTGGGAATTTAGATGTCTCACAGATAATCTAATAAATAATTGCCACTTTGGATACCCCTGATATCTGTAGAACATCTATTTTTTTTTTTTATGTCTGCAAAATTGTCCATACCACAGAAAGACTTGCTCAGGTTTTTAGGCCTTATAGGAACTCTGTCTCTCTTGACAGGACATCTTCAGTCAAGTGTAGCTGATATCTCATTAAGACTAATTCATAAGGGTCATTTGAAAAAAAAAAAAAAATAGAGGCGTGTAAGAATAACCTAAACAACTTGATTTTGAGGTGACAGAGTCCGTTTAAATATCTGATGTGTCAAGAAATTGCAAGAAGAAAAATACTTAGCTATGTGACATTTACAGAACTGCCCCACCCATCATATGATAATAACACAAATGATATAATTTGAACTAAGTGTACTTCCTGATTTTAGTAAAGCAATGCACTGATAAAAACTAGGAGGAGTAGCAATGGCTATGACTAAACTGGAAATTGTTAAGTGGAAAAAGCCAGCTTAGTTTCAATGTATAAATTAGAACAACAATGTCAGAGTCTGCAACAACTGCCAACTAAATTAGTTTCAGTAATATTGATTGATGCATTTTGAAATCCTGACGTTATTGATAGGCTTTTACATACAAATTTCATAATCTGTAAGTTTACATTTCATATATAAGCAGTATATATACTGTAAATATACACATGGGGCCATCAAACCTGGCAATTATATCTAGTTAAATCCTCATTATTATTTTATTATAGTCACATACGCATACATTCAGAGCTCTAAAAAAATCTCCCTTTAATTTACCACCAATATATTAAACTAGTGACTTGCCCATCAAAAAATGACAGCAACAAAATTTTATGCCAGGCAATGCTTTTTTTTGCAACACAATGCAAGTCTATGGCCCCACTAAGCACCTTCGGCGCTCATTGCAAGCCTCCCCCCGTGCACTTTGCAGGCCTTGTGATGAGCGCCTTCAGTGCTTTTATTGTGAGCCCTGCAATGAGCGGTATTGCCTTTCCTGCCTTGCAATGATTACCTTCAGCGCTCATGGCAAGGCTCCCCCCCCCCCGCCCCCCGTGTAGTTTGCCCTGCGATGAGTGTTACTGTCTTGGGTTAAGTGTTACTGGCTTGCGTTAAGTGTTACTGAGTTGGGGCTCTTTTTTACTGCCTTCAGCCTCTTTTTCATCCTGTTACGCTTTTTTCGGCCGACATTTTTTTTCTTGCTTCAGTGATTTTCAATTGTGAAAAACTCCAAATATGCCTCAAATTAAGTTGCAACCTTACTCACAGGTACCCTGGCTCTCCCCCTGTGCTGTGTCTGAGTGTGTAAGTTATTTAGAGGCATTCTTGTTTTTTTTTGCCGTTCTTTCCAGTTCCGTGGTTTGGACGTTAAATTCGTAATTTAGTGCAGCCCCGCAACTGCGGGCCTCAGCTTTCAAAGGCCACAATTGTGTTTACGTGCTTTGGTCCTGGGGCACTCATCGCAAGCACTGCAATGACCACCTTCGGCACTCATTGCAGCCGAAGTCCTGCGGACCTTGCGGTGAATGCCTGCTGCGTGATGACAACTGACAGTACCACAACTATAATAGTTGATTATATGTAGTCTTGACCATCTTCATTGTTATCTTATCTGTTATGACTCAACATCCAAGGATTCTTTCTGCTTGAAGACCGGATAAGCAAAGTCAATTGTCTGTGCTATAAAAGTGCATGTAGCAATTCACTAAGTGCCAATGAGCTAATCTTGGACTCCGAGGTTCCCCCCTTCTTGACAAAAATCATAAAATTGCTGATGAGTGGGGCCTAACAAGACAGCATTGAATAAACAAATAGATTGTTTTTATATGCTTATTTTATGATGCTATATGTTATCAAAATATTATTATAAAAAATAAGACTACAATATCTCTAAAATGCCTACTACTTCCATTGTTCCACTTACAGTATTTATTAGCATGCTTGTAAAGCAGTATTTACAGACACCAACCATAAATCTTCTATGCTCATGGCCTCTTGTTCTCGTATTGCTCTTTTTCTAAAATATATTTCCCTTCTGAACTCTAAGCTTCAATAGCTTTAAGGTTTGGTGTCAGTGATTACTGACTATATTATTTTAGCTGCTGACACATCTTTAAGCTATTTACTGTCTCTGAGAAGTCAGAGGTTGGTGATATATTAGGTTAGTTTGCAAGTATAACCCATAGACTAAAAAGAAAAAAGCTTAAATTATGGCCATTAGGTCTCAGAAAACTTGAGTCACTACATAGTAACTCCTGGGATAATGGTGAGAACAAGCCCCCACAAACTTTGTCTTTATTTCCCCTATGTCCTGAAATTCCCCATATCCCCTTAAACCTAAAACTTTTGGCATGTTAATGAGAGAGAGAGAGAGAAAATGCACAACACTAGTCTCATTGTAACTGAATGTCGTTGAACATGTCATTGGAATGCTCTGACAAAAAGACAGGCCAACCCTGGCCCAATTCCCAAATAAGGGGAGCTCTTCGTAGCATTTACAGCATTGGGCAAAGTTCCCATCTTTCCAAAAGGTATTGGGGCTAAAGGAATGAATGCTGGGAACTGCCGTATAATCCAGGGACTCAGAAATGCATGTTAATGAGGACGTAGGCCGGAGCCTTTGTGAAAAGTCTGTTGCTATGGGAACCAGAAGAAGTAGTCACTGCAATGTATGAGTGAATTTTTTGGAGGGACACTCTGAGTATATTCATTAAATTTCATTGAGAGAAGAAGACTCGACCTGTATCTGCCAACTGGGCAGATGCCAGTGAGAACCATTTGTACTGTGTGTGGGAAAAGGAAGTCCCCTCACACCTTGTTGTTCTCAAACATTTTGATTATTGGGACACTAATGGGCCCCAGGATCTCACCAACAAGTTTTGCCGAGACAGTAAAATCCCTGTAATGCTTTAGTTTTGTGAATGAGCTATTGAAGTATCTTAGAGAAGCTTCATTGATACCATTTTTGAAAAACTGGCTTCGTAAAGTAGATTTTAATGGGAGACAAATACAGAAAAACTACTTGACTTTATTATGAAGTGGTGGCTATGGAATTGGAAAATAAATTAGATGCTGAACTAAACAATACATTATTTCTCTCCTCCTGGTGAGCAACAGTTTGGGAAAGGTTTGTTGGGAAATGTTCCAGTCTCCTCATAAAGGAAGATATGAATAGACCATTTTAAGGAAGTTGCACCTCAATTTGCTCACTATTTTTTGGGTATCGAGTTAAGCAGACCTCATGTGGCCCCTTTGGGGAATTAATTGCTCACCCCTGGTCTAAAGTCAAAATTACACAGCATGTTTTGGGGTATCATCATCCCTTTAACAGGGCCCTTTTAATTTGGGGTTTAAGGTTCTTCACATTCCTCCCAGGTGTCTAATTCGGCTAGGAACAAAGACAGATGGCTGCTGCTGTTAGAGCAAAATAAGAAAGAAGCGAGGGGGAGAAAGCGCAATAGATACTCCTAGTGCAGATTACTTTGTGCCTCTTCGTAGTATTAGACAATATACTTCTACGGAGTGGTCTCTCACCTTTGGTGATGTTCAGAATGTGAGGTACTTAAAAGCTGGATGTGATTCTCTCTCACAGGTAGGTGTCAGAAGGGATGTTTCAAGACCTCTTCGTGGTTTTCGTAGTGCACCCCAATATACAGGGTGTTTCTATGATCTATGATGTGTACTTGAAATTACCTCAGGTATACTGACAAAAACACTCAAAGTTCTGTATATCTCTATATAAGAGTATGCACCAATGATTCTATATATATATATATATATATATATATATATATATATATATATAGTAAATAAAAAGTACATCTGTGTTCACACTTGAATGTCTAAAGCAAGTTAAAAAAACCTGCTTCCAGCTCAGAGTTCCGAGAAAAACAGTTATTACACTGCATTCTGGGAAGTTGAGCTGGGACACACAAATATGGCCACAAATGCCTTGCTCTTCATTCTGTAGCCATCATCAAACATGGCTTCCTTTAAGCTTATGCATGCTGTATTACACAGCTTTAATGCAAAGCCATATATATATATATGTTCATGTGTGTCTATGTGATCTAAATACAAGACTAATGGAAAGATACACACTAAATTCCTTGAAAAGATTTCTTTTTTTTATGCCATAAAAAACATACTGGCCAATGAAGGAATTGGACAAAATATCCCAAAAAATATAGGTACAACTAAAAGGTAAGAATTGGTTAAAAAACACAATATAAACCGTGATATCATAAAAGACACTAAGGTCTCAATGTTTATCAGTGGTTAAGTACCCTAAAAATGTGTATGTATGTAAATGGTAGACCAAACGCGTTTCGCTGCTCTTTGTCGCAGCTTCCTCAGTGATTGGTGTTCCTGGTGTCCAGTGTTGTGTGCTTGACAATAGCTGCTTGACAATAGAGCAAAATAGTTATAATAATAATACTAATAATGGAAGGCTATCTTTATTCATTTTACACTTTCTAAAAGCAGTTTGCCTATTAGTAAGTCAAGTTCTTCATAATAGCACAGAAAGAAAACTGAAGTTCTATATTTATTATACACTAGTCTGAAGAAATTGATTTAAAAACATACAACATATGCAGGAATTATTTTGTACAGAAAATAACTGAATACATTGTGCAGTTAATTATTTTAAAGAGGTAGTTTGGGGAAATCTTTTCACTTTATATAAATGTTTACTTTCCATAATTATTTTTATCCTTGCCAATGTAATTTTCATATAAAATTTACAGAGAGCCACAGAATGCCAGATTCTCAATTTGAACTTTTTTAGGCAGTTTGAAGGGGAATATAAACAAATTGAAACCATTTAGCACAAGAGGGAACAATGGGAGATGATACTGTTCTGATTTACAGTCTCTCAGACACCAAATTGGAAAATGGGGGTGGGGTAACATTATATACATTATATATATATATATATATATATATATATATATATACACACGTGTGTGTGTATATATATATATATATATATAGTAAATAAATAGTACATCTTTGTTCACATTTGAATGTCTAAAGCAACCGAGAATGCCGAGAGAAACAGTTATTACACTGCATTCTGGGAAGACGAGATGGGACATGCAAATGTGCCCACAAATGCCTCGCTCTTCAATACATAGCCATTTTCAAACATGGCTTCCTTTAAGCTTATGCCCGCTGCATTACACAGCTTTTATCCAACGCCAAGGTTGGATTAAACATAAGCTGAGAATCCTATCCATGTACAGCTGTTTTATTCTTTCTGGCTATCATCAGCATGTAGCGTGTGTATATATTTAACATTTGCTGTGTATTTAATTTCATCATTCAGTTAATGGACACTTAAAGGGCCAGTTAATTCAGAACATATTGGAGCACACCACTGTAAAGTACTCCTAAAAAGTTGTTGAAAGACTTTTTGATTTTTTTAAATAGGTGTCTTTTTCACAGAAAAATATCATAAATGTCTGTTTACATGAGATTCTGACCAGTCCCCCTGGCAGACTGACAGCAAGAGCTCCTGTGCAGAAAGCAGAAGCAGAAAGGAGGTTAACCCTTCTCAAATTCATCTGTACAGGGAAATGACTGCTGGAATCTCCTCAATATGTTACTTGGGTTAACTGATGGTGGATTACATTCCTGAATGCAGAGAAAACCCATAAATATTTGTGTTCATGGAGCTTGCACCGGCCGGGATGTGTAGTTAATCATTGAACAGTCAGCAGTGTGTTTGTAAACAGACCTATGACTGCAGATTTTTAGCTGTTATTAGTGTAATTAAAAAAAAGCAATAGGTAATTTTAACATAGAATCTTGTGCTCTTTCACGCCCTGAAGAGAACTTATAGTGAGGTTAATGGCCCTTTAAAGGTTAATTTAACCATTTGGCTACTGCATGGGTCAGCAATACATGCCCCTTCGGTATCACATAAGAAAAGATGAAGAACTATTAATTTCTTAAAGAGACTCCCAATAGCATTTACAAGAGTGTATTCTGAACCTTACCAAAGTTAAGATTTCTGCTTGAAAATGGCTAGCAGAGGGCAGAAGCTTCCTTTGAGCTTGGGAGTCAGTACCCCTAAAATTGTACTGCTGGCTCCTAAATATTTTTCCAAAATGTATTGTATCTCTTTGAACAACCTGTCTGGTTCATAAAATCTTTCTGGCTATTGTTTGAGATATTTTTCATATCTATCTATCTATCTATCTATCTATCTATCTATCTATCTATCTATCTATCTATCTATCTGCATTTCCATTATTATTTGCACTAAAAGCAAATAGTGAAATTATGTTTGCAATGACTAATAAAGTAAATAGATATTTTTTTCCAATCTATACATATGGTATATGAATTATGGCATTAGACCATTAATTGTAATTAATAATTGAGTCTGTGTAGGCATTAAATCATTACCAGCTGAGACGAGTTAACTCTCTCTGGATGTGAGCTCTCTAATTAATGCACTCCATGATAAACAAAGCCACAGAAGTGGACAGGCCTGTCCTGCCGAGACATGAACGCTCTCAGAGTCCTTTTCTCAGACAAAGCTGGAGACCAGCTGCTCGAGGGAGACCCAGGGATATCCCGGACTTTGTTAAACCAGCAGTGATTTTGGCACCAGATGTCCTCTCAGCTGTAGGATACACTCAGGCACACCTGCTAACTGAGAGTCAATATACAGTGATAACAAAAAAAGATGTGAGAATTTTAGAAAAGGCTTCATTGTATAGCAGCGTTGACTCTCATATTGATTTGACCAATGAAAAAAGTGCACAGCTTTGTATACCCTATACACTTTCTGTTTAAGCATTTTATAGTATACTGTGACAAAGCAGTAATTGTAATTCAGTGTGATCAGCCGTGTTTACTACCTTGACTAATTTACTATTTCATCTAACCACTATTTTTTTCAGTAAATAACTGCTTTGTCACATTATGGAATTCTTCAGCCATATAAATAATACATACTAATATCTAGAGGGTGTTTTTACAATAATGTGCCACACTTTAGGGGCATTTACTAAGAATGGGTCTGATGAGCTTCCATTATTTGCTCATTAACAGCCTTATTAAATTGTGATTCTGCAAATTTAAAAGGGCTCGATTTAAGCACACAGTATATTTTTTTTACAGAAGTTTTTAGTTAGTGATCTTCTTTCCAAAAGCAAGGTCTTCACTAACTAAAAGCTTCTGTAAATAAAATATGCTGTGTGCTTAAATAGAGCCATTTTAAATTGACCGAATCGCAATTTAATAAGACTGTAAAAACCTACAACCGTCATATTATAATGAGTCCTGTAGTGTGATGTAGTGTATAGTAGGTCTCCCTCCACCTACAAACACACCACTTTCACATAGATGTTGCCCGAATGAGAATGCTTTGTGATTGTTAGATTGCAAAACAACAATAAATATAGGTGATACTGGATCATTAAAACATAAACATTTTCAGGTACCAACAAGAGGACCAAAGAGCACTTGACAGCTCTTGAGCAAAACATCTAAGTATAATTATTTACTGGACATGTATTTTAGATTTTATTATTATATACCAAGCATTGCCCAAACCACTTGGACTAGGTATGGGGGTAGGAGGGCAAATTGGCCTTGCCCTTTAGCTACTATCTAAGTGACAAGGGTGGACATTGGGCCCCCCATATGAACTTAGGTTAGTAGCCATTAACCATAGTAGATCTCAACCCGTGGGCTAGGGTGAGGGGTATTGATCCTAATGTACAGCCATTTGTTTTATTGCATTATGGGGGAGAATATCTTCTTTTATACTCTCCTCTGGCCTAATGGGTTAGTAACAGCTAGATTAAGGGGGAACCAGGGTGACAACCCACCATGGCTCAAACAGTGCAGGTGGGGCTACAGTATATCTTAAAAAAATCAGCTTTTTTTGGGGGGGGGGGGGGGGGGGGGGTATTAACCCTTTTCCAACTATTTAACAGCCCAATAAGACAGCCAGAACGATTGGTTTGTTGTTGTTGTTTTATCGTTCAGTCGTGTCCGACTCTCCATGGACCTCAGCACGCCACGCACAGGGGGAAATAGACACAGGCAAGGGAGTGGCGAGAAAGAGACACAGGGGAGGGAGGAGGGGAGAATGATACACAGGAACGGGAAAGGCGGGAAGGAGACACAGTGGCAGGAGAGGGGGGAAGAGACAGAGGGAGGCAGGAGGGGTGAAAGAGACACAGGGGAGGGGGAAAAGACACAGGAGGGGGAAAGACACATGGGAGGGGGGGGAGACACAGGGGGGAGAGAGAGACACAGGGGAGGGGGGAGAGATGCAGGGGAGGGGGGAAGAGACACAGTGGAGGGGGTAAGAGACATGGGGAAATAGACACAGGAGGGGTGGAGATTTGGGTCTTTTACAGTCACTACAGTTTTGTTTAGCACATGTTGTTCTCTTAAAGGACCTTTTTATAACTAAACTTGATAATGGGCAAAATATTTCCAGACAGCAAAAAAAACAATAAATTAACACAATCTTTACATTTTTAATTTATATGCAAATATTGTTTATGTGTGGTTCCATTTACTGATGACGCGGAGGCTGCACAGGCTCCTGCAAGGCTGAACAGCCAATCAGAAGCGTCGGGGGTGGGACTTCTGCTGTATTCCCCCGTTTCTTTCAGTGCAGAGCGGTCTCCAAATGAAACGGACGGAGGTCTGAGGGCTTCTGCGCAAAGTTAAAAAAAAGTAGGAAGTTAAAGACTGAGAATATTCCCCAGCTATACAGCATATAAGGGTCAGTGTGAGAGTGCTCTGTGTGTGTGTGGATTTTCTCCTTGTCGTTTTCGTGGTCAGTTTTGTCTGTCTTGGGGGGGTGTTTTTGCTCGGGCCCAGTATTGATGCTCAGGATTTAGAGGCCTTGCTGGCTGAGGTTAGGACCCGGGCCTTAAGCCAAGGGGTTAGGTGGATGCAGGACAGGCTGGGACCTCCCATGTCTTCTGTAGGAGGCCCCCCTTAAATTGCACAGGCACAGCCTGTAGTGGCTGGTGGCCTAGGCAATAATGGAGGCGCTAGTGGGCTATCCCCCCATCCCAATAGTGCAGAGCCATTAGACCCCCGTCCAGTGGAGTGCCAGGCTAAGGTCGTAAAAGGTGATACGGGTCAGGGCAGCCAGGACCCCGTACCCCTCAGGCAAGAGAGAGCCGGGCCCAAGGGTGGTGAGGGTGAGGGTCTAGAACTCCGGCCACCACCAGTAATTTTGCCCAAGGGGTCTAGGCAGCGGCAAAGGACAAAAAACACCCCTCTACCGCCCCGTAAAGGGGGCGCAGGGGGTAATAAAAAAGCCGGGAGCCCTAAAAAAGCTCCTACAGATCCTCATTGTGCCGACCATGCGGTCCCTTCTATTTCCCGTACTAACAGCGCTTCTGGTGCTTTACAGGGACACAGCCGCGGCGGAGTGTTGGGCATGGCGACTACACGGGAAAGAAGAAAGTGAGTTGTCAGAGAGATGAACAGCCAAGACAGCATGGTCTTGATTGACGACATGCCTGTTACAGCGGCAGTGGCGAGGCCGGCGCGCCCCACCAGAGCTAGAAAGACCACAAGCAGGTACAGTCCATTGCTATTCACCCCCACCCCCTCAAGACGACAGAGAGCTGAGACTGAGAGCGTTACGGTTAGGCCACAGCAAAAGGTGACTAATCCTGACCCACAGGTAGACTTTGTAACGCCACAAGAAGTGTCAGGGGAGCTCGTACATAGGGCTACAGAGCCTGCAGCGCTAGCCCATTCCAGCCACGCAAGCTTAGGTGACCATGACCAGGCCTCAGGGGAGGAACAGACGGTATGGGCACGGGCATGCAGGTCACGGAGAGCTAGTGACTGTTCCTCTTGCACCCACAGGTCCAGAAGAAGATCAAGATCAAGGAGTTGGAGATCTTGCCGTTGCAGTTGCACCTGCACGGGATAAGAGAGAGGACGGAGCCCCCGGAGGGCCAGATGGTCAGAATCCCCAAGGCGTCAGGAAAGACGCAGGGACACCCCGTTGGCAGTGTCCACTCCGAGGCTTCCGGAAGCAGGTGAGGTCCCGATGGTGGGGTGTAGAAGAGGCAGAAAAATGTGAACTGCTACACACTAAAAGGGGTTTCCTCGGGTCCCTTAAGACCCTCTTAGCCACACACAACATTGTGGTAAGCAAGCAGGAAATGGGTGCGTGGATAGGGGGCTTAGCGAGAGGCGCGTGGGCCGATCAGTCCACCAGCGAGGCAGTGGGGCGTGGGGCGCCAGCCGTGGTAGTGACAGCATCAGGGCCCTCTGAGGCATTGGGCCCGCAAGCAGGCAGTACCAATGCATTAGCCTCAGATGCAGCCATGAGACCAATTGTCTTGTGCTCATTGGACAACTTGGGGGCGCATCTTCCCCAGGAGGTAAAAAAAAAAATCTGCAGGAGGGAATTCGTTGAATTGTTCTCTCTTCTTCCCATGTCCAGACAAATGGACGCGGGCGATAGGGGGCTTGCGGGAAGGCGATGATCGTCGCAGGTCCTATAGGCGGCTGCCTAGGACCTTCGACACATGGCTGCAGGCCTTTTCCTTTACGGCCTGCGTGCTATGTGAGCGACATCCTGAGCAAGGTTCAGGTTTGTTTGTATACATAGACGAGATTAGCAATGCCCACAAAGTGTACGGGGGCATGGCATGGTGGCGGTACGACAAGGAATTCCGCCAGTACCTGGCATCTAGGCCAGCAATGGCATGGAGCGATAAAGCAGTGGCATACTGGCTGAACATTATGACACCTATGTGGGTCATGCCGCCCTTTCGTACCGGATCCGATGGGGTCAAGGGCCCCACCACCGCCGTGGCTACAGGTCTCAAGACCTGTTTTGCCTATAATGAAGGGGTATGTAGGTGGGCCCCTAACTGCAGGTTCAAGCATGCGTGCTCCAGCTGCGGCGGAGAGCACCCTCTCGCTAGATGTACCAGGCCCAAGATAGGGGCTCAGATCAGAGCCCTCTGCCAAGGGGCAAGACGCCCATACGCCTCCCCGGCATGCTGCCGTGGCTAAAACGCTACGGTAGGGTGGCGGGCAATGGCGCTGCGGCTCGCCTCCTGGAAACGGGTTTCCAGGAGGGGTTCGGGATCCCATACGCAACAGAGCTGCGGGGTTCCAAAGCACCGAACTTGTGGTCGGTCCGGGAATTCCCTGGAGTAGCGGAGGAGAAAGTGCAAACCGAGGTTAAGCTGGGTAGGATGGCGGGGCCATTTGTTTCCCCTCCAATCCAGGATCTTATCGTTTCCCCTCTAGGCGTTGTTCCCAAAAAAGAGACTGGTAAATTTAGGTTAATTCAGCTCCTCTCCCACCCCAAAGGGGGGTTGGTCAACGACGGGATCACAAAGGATCAATCAACTGTATCCTATGAATCTTTCGACCGGGCCGCCGAGATGGTCACGTTTGCTGGAGCTGGGGCGCTCATGGCTAAAGTGGACCTTGAAGCGGCGTTCAGGTTGTTGCCGGTTCATTCGTCGAGCCACCAGCTCCTAGGTTGTTTTGTCGATGCTTACCTATGGGGTGCTTGATATCATGTGCCTACTTTGAGGCGTTCAGCTCATTCTTACAATGGGTTGCGAGCACGGAAGCAGGGTACAAGAGCATTACGCACTATTTGGACGACTTTCTGTTCGTCGGTCCAGCAGGGCAAGATACTTGACGTTTCATCTTGGAAGTGTTCACCAAAGTCTGGATTTTGGGGTACGGTTGGCCCATAAAAAAACTGAGGGCCCCACAACGAGGTTGACTTTCCTGGGGATTCAGACTGATTCCAAGACAATGGAATGCAGTCTTCCCCGGGAGAGAGTGGCGGACATGAGAGCGGAGCTCAGCGCACTTGAAGGAGCGCGTAGGGTGTCACTACGACGGTTACAATCCATCATGGGGAAGTTGAACTTTGCTTGTAGGATTATCCCTATTGGAAGGATATTTTGTAGGAGAATATCGCTCTCTACCGTGGGCGTCGTTAGACCACATCATTTTATCAAAGTATCGCGGGCTATGCGGGATGATGCACGAGTATGGTCGGTTTTCCTGGCCGAGTTCAATGGAACGCCGCTTATTCACAGAAGGAGCGCTACCAGCGCCGACTTGGAACTTTTTACTGGGGGGTCAGGATCAGTTGGTTGCGGTGCATATTTTCAAGGAAGATGGTGCACCGCGGCATGGCCGACGGAATGGGTGGTGGCAGGTCTTACAAAGAACCTGACATTTCTCTAACTATTTCCCATGGTGGCGGCGCTGCACATATGGGGTTCAGAGTTTTGGGATCGGCGTGTGTTATTCCACACGGATAGCATGGGAGTTGCACAAGCAGTAAATAACCTCACGGCAGCTTCCATACCGGTGGGACGATTACTTCGTCACTTGGTGTTGTGCTGCCTTCGCCTGAACATATGGTTTCAGGCGAGGCACGTACCGGGGTTGGAAAATGGCATTGCTGACGCCCTTTCTCGGTTTCAGGAAGAGCTGTTCAGGGTACTGGCCCCCCGGGCGAACGTGCTGTGGGAGGCCATTCCCGCGGAGATCTGGGAGCTTGGAGCTGCCAGGTAACGAGACTCATCAGACAGTCTGTAGCCACGGCGACGTGGGCCGCGTATAAACGAGTTTGGGCAAAATGGAACGACCTAGTTAAGATGGCCGGTGGGTCAACATCAGAGGACAAGACCCTAGGGATACTGCTTTGGTTTCTGCTGCGGTGTGCCGAGGAAGGCGAGAAAAAAGTAGTGGTTGGGAGACAGGTCACGGCTCTGGCTTTCATGTTAATCTGGCGGGGCAGAGGGACCTTACAAAAGAGTTTATAGTGCGCAAGGTGGAAGGCACGGAAGTGATATGGCTTTGGAGGTCTAAGACTGACCAGTTGGGTAAAGGAAAGGAGGTGGTGTTGCACCGTGTTGGCACACAGTGCTGCCCCTATGGGTGTATGGAGGAGTACCTTAGTCGGCGGGACGATGTTCGGTGTTGGTTCATGCCGATGGGACGGCGTTATCCCGTTATCAATTTGAAAGGATGCTAAAGGGTACACTACAAAGTCTGGGTTTAGAGCAGTCAGAGTTTGGAACACACTCTTTCCGAATTGGGGCTGCTACGGAAGCAGCTAGGTTAGGCTTGCCTGATGCCGCGGTCAAGCGTATCGGGAGATGGAAGTCACAACATTTTCGGTCTTACGTGAGGCCTAGGGCAGTAGTCTAATAGATGTTGCTTTCTGCTTTCAGGAGGACAAAAGCAACTGTGGATCATGGGCCATTCGTATGTGTACTGGGCCCACAGGTTGGCCGCAGTTACAGAGGGCAAGACACAACTGGGTTTTCAAGTTACGGACTTGCATGTGCGGTGGTTTTGGGGTTCGAGGCCTGCAGTGGGCGCAGGTGGATGGGCTACTGGAAACGTACTCCCACCGTTTTGGACAGCCAAGCGTAATATTATTACATGCCGGTGGTAACGATTTGGGTACGGTTCCCATGCAGTGGATGTTGAAGGTGATGAAGCGGGACGTGGAAAGTTGGCTGAAGACATTTCCGGGGGTATTCCTGATATGGTCCGAGATGATAAAGAGACACTCTTGGCGGAACGCTCGGGATCCTGTCGGGTTGGACAAATCGCGTCAGAAGATCAACCAGCAGTTGTCAAGTTTCATCAGAAAACTGTGTTTTGTAGCTATCCGATACAATGAGTTCTTCGGAGAGGACAAAGTTCATTTGACAGAAAACGCGCTAGAGTTACTCATGCTGGAATTCAGGGAGAGTGTTGCGCCGGCCTTCGCTTTAATTGCCAGCAGGGGCGGGATTGCAGTCTCAGGAGGGGTCCTTCGCTCGCTCTGTGGCGGGAGGTGAGTTGCCAGGCCTACTGGCCTAAGTGGGTGTGGCCCTACCTTACAGGGCGTGCTTAATATAAGCATTGGGGCTTTGGGCAGGGCCCAAGGCGTGAGGTCACTGTCCGTGGCCGGGCTCCTCCCCCTGGATGTTAATATGTAAACTATATACAGGTTTTTTATGTTTATGTTAAAATGGTTATTTATGAATAAAGCTGTGGCCCGTGTTTCTCCCAAAATCGGTTGTGGTGTCAATCATTTCACACAAGCCTAAATGGATCATGCTTGGGTCATGTGAAGATTTTGCCCAGTATCCTTTTAATCTTATATTTCCATTAGCCCTATTAAAAGTACTACAATACTGAATTCCCTCATTTTCATCGCAGCAGATGGAAATGAGGCAATCTACATGCAAAGGTTTCCTCCCGCCTACTTAGGAAGCTGCCAGACGAAACCAAAATGTCAGATTCCATTACAGCATAATTTCAAATAAATAATGTGACCTTTGCATGAAAATAATATAAGTTAGAGTCAGACTAACAGCATAACTAAGCAGGAAAAGACTCTGGTTGGAGTTACACACCTCCCAGTGCTCTGTCACAGGCTCCGTACACTTAAGGTGGATTACTACAGTTACAACAATGATATACAAGCAGAAAGAGTGTTATAGGAGATCAGAATTGGGGACCTGGGGGTTTGGGGGGTAGGAGATCAGAATGAGGGACCCGGGGGGCGGGGGAGTAGGAGATCAGAATGGGGACCTACATTCTTATTCTGATCTCCTACCCCCCTCCCAGGTCCCCCATTCTCAACTCCTACCCCCCCCCCCCCAGCTTCCCCATTCTGATCTCCTACCCCCGCCCCCCAGGTCGCCCATTCTGATCTCCTATAACGCTTATATATAATTGTTGTAACTGTAACTGTAGTAATCCACCTTAAGTGGACAGAGCCTGTGACAGAGCAACGGGAGGGGTGTAACTATGACCAGCCTTGTGCTGGTGAAACAGGCAGGATCCACACCATGTTTTTGGGGAAAATAAATCAATAACCACAACCTTTACTTTAGTTTTTACTTTTAGATGCAATTATGCTTTACTGCAGGGTCCCATTTTAATTTACAACTTTCATCCTGTCTGCTATTTTCTCAGTGTCCTTGTAAAATATGAGTTTTCAATTACTGCTTTTGAAAGCACTCCACATGCTATTGTTTAGATAAAAGTAGCCCTACATTCAAAGTCTTCTCCCACCTCAGGAAGTTTATCAGCAGATACAAAAATAGCAGACTCCACAGCAGCATATATGGTCAATGGAGGGAGGTGGCTTTATCTATCGGATGGCACAATATGTATAACCAACACAATGATCTCCATTGGCTGGAGACTTGTTGGTTTAGAGATTTCCCTTGAGAACAAGCTTCTTCCGTTGGGGCAGTCAATCAATAAATGTTTATTCTCTTATCATGTCTGATTGTACTTAAACCTGCCTTGGCCAACTCACACCATTTGCTGTAATGACCATGCCGGGGTGGAGGTAAACACTCAGCTGGTGGTAGATAAAAAGAGGAATTGATTTAATGATCAATACATAATTAAAATAACTAGCTCCTCTTACTAGGATATTTAAATGGGCCTTTATTTCTTTTACACAAATAAATAATATTTCTATATTAATCTCAATTTAATGTACATTTTGGATTTGCTTAAAGTCATTATCCTTATTTATAGTCTCTGACTCTCAAATATTTTCACATAATCTAGGTGTCCTGGAGCTGGGTCTTTGGTGACATGGTCCTTTCGTGGCAGCTCAGTCGGTAAGACGTGAATCCGATTAGTGTCTAGCGGTGCCTCGCACAACTGGCTGGTCTGGGGCTGCATGTCCGGTCTACCATACAAGCTGTTCCCATAATACACCAGCACAGAGAGGGAGCCGGTGAAATGGCCCGTAGCTAAATGTGAGGTGATAGCCGCTCTAATCACATGCTCAGAGTATGCCGTGAGAGGTGGGCTTGTTAGCAGCAATGGGGGCTTAACAAGAACATATGGCTCTCAGTCTAAAACAATGGGATATTTTATTAATGCAGAGGCCTGAAAATTAACAGCTGTGGCGTGCCAGGGAGGAAAGGGTGAAATGGGGTTACAAAGAAAAGTGACCCTTCATGGTTTAGCTCACATCTTCATTGAAGTACACAAGCCCCTTCACCATGACAAGGTAGTAATCCAGAAGGGGCATTATTATTATACTGACATTATATTTAAGAGACCATAGAAATGTTATATTTATAATATGATCTTTTGTCTATCTTTACTTTATAAAGTGCAAAGAATACATTTCTAATCCTTCTAGGAACAAAGGAAAATTGGCTGCCGACCTTAAATACCGTATTTACGCGAATGTAGTGCGCCATCGAATCTAATGCGCACTCCTAATTTGGAACCCATGAATAAAAAAAAAATGTTTTTGCTGGCGAATGTAATGCGTTCTCTGGGTGCCAGGCTCTCTGTGCCACTGTGCTGGGGCTCTCTGGGTGCCAGGCTCTCTGTGCCACTGTGCTGGGGCTCTCTGGGTGCCAGGCTCTGTGTGCCACTGTGCTGGGGCTCTCTGGGTGCCAGGCTCTGTGTGCCACTGTGCTGAAGCTCTCTAGGTGCCAGGCTCTGTGTGCCACTGTGCTAGGGCTCTCTGGGTGCCAGGCTCTGTAGGCCACTGTGCTGAAGCTCTCTAGGTGCCAGGCTCTGTGTGCCACTGTGCTGAAGCTCTCTAGGTGCCAGGCTCTGTGTGCCACTGTGCTAGGGCTCTCTGGGTGCCAGGCTCTGTGTGCCACTGTGCTGGGGCTCTCTAGGTGCCAGGCTCTGCGTGCCACTGTGCTGAGGCTCTCTGGGTGCTAGGCTCTGTGTGCCACTGTGCTGAGGCTCTCTAGGTGCCAGGCTCTGTGTGCCACTGTGCTGGGGTCTCTGGGTGCCAGGCTCTGTGTGCCACTGTGCTGAGGCTCTCTAGGTGCCAGGCTCTGTGTGCCACTGTGCTGGGGCTCTCTGGGTGCTAGGCTCTGTGTGCCACTGTGCTGGGGCTCTCTAGGTGCCAGGCTCGGCGTGCCACTGTGCTGAGGATCTCTAGGTGCCAGGCTCTGTGTGCCACTGTGCTGGGGCTCTCTGGGTGCTAGGCTCTGTGTGCCACTGTGCTGGGGCTCTCTGGGTGCCAGGCTCTGTGTGCCACTGTGCTGGGGCTCTCTGGTTGCCAGGCTCTGTGTGCCACTGTGCTGGGGCTCTCTGGGTGCTAGGCTCTGTGTGCCACTGTGCTGGGGCTCTCTGGGTGCCAGGCTCTGTGTGCCACTGTGCTGAGGCTCTCAGGGTGCCACTTCCTCTTCCACATAATAACATTCTTCATAAGAGCGTCCTCTAAACATGGCACGTCAATTTCGCATTACACTCGTTCCTCCCCCTACCTCAGGTCCTTTTTGTCTCAAGATGGAGCCGAGAAATACTGTATTTGCACTTTTACAGGCTTGTTTATTCTGATAATTGTCTGTGACAAACATTTTACACTCAACATTGTGAGAAACATATTCATACCTGTCACTTCAGTGAAAAATACGAATATATTTATATCTGGATTTATTTCTAATTAAAAAGGGAATTCAGGGTTATCATGGATAATTAGAGAGGCATAATTGATCCAGGGAGAAGCCTGGTCGCCGGTGTCTGGGATCAGGAGGGAATTGATTATTTTTGTATTTTTTATTTTATATACAACTAATTAATTAATAGTTAATCCGCATATTGCAGATTAGAGGAGATATTAAAAGTTTGAACTTGATGGACTGAAAGTCTTTTTTCAACCTTAAATACAATGTAACTATGTAACTATGTAACTATATTTCTGCTGTCAACTTCCTGGAATATATGACATACAATGATCACTGTATAATGAAAACACATTTATGTTTGAATTTTTTGAGTTAACGGTATAATTAGGAATGGACCCTAGAGGCTTTCGTGATACTGAACCCTGGAGGCTTCCGTGATACTGAACCCTGGAGGCTTCCGTGATACTGAACCCTGGAGGCTTCCATGATACTGGACCCTAGAGGCTTCCGTGATACTGGACCCTGGAGGCTTCCATGATACTGGCTTTCAGAGGTTCCATGATACTGGACCCTAGATTCTTCCATTATACTGGACCTTAGATGCTTCCACTATACTTGATCCTAGAAGTTTCCATTATACTTGACCCTAGAGGCTTCCATGATACTGGACCCTAGAGGCTTCCATGATACTGGACCCTAGAGTCTTCCATGACACTTTGATGAACGCTGTGTGTGAGAGCAGCATTTATATTTCTGGAGAACAGGGCTTGCATTTAATTATTCAACCTGCCTTTTTTTGAGCATGTGCTGGGGAAGGTGGATGGCAGTGGCAGAACTACTGCTGGTGTAGCAGGTGCAAAGCACAGGGGCTCTCAGCAGTGTAGGGGCCCTTTACTACCAGAAGTGGTGTGGAGTTTGAATTTATTACGGTAGATGGGCAGATAATTATTATAGAATGGTATTCTGACAACCTACACATATTTTTGTTTTTTAATAACCGCTACAGGTACCTACTTTGTATACAGAGGTTACAAGGGAGGGCCCCAAATTATTAACCCTCCATTCACTATCTCTGTCACTGGTGGTTGCTCTCAAATTCTAAGAGATCTAATTATTTAACAATTCCATCTCCTTCTTCCCCTACCTTCACTGATACATAGAAACACAACCTTCATGCTCCAGTTCTGGAAGTGATGAAACAATGACAAGATGGATCCTTCTATACATTAAAAAGTCTTAAAAAAATCCATAGTTTCTATATAAATCTTTTTATGCTCATGGTTTACATTGCTACTGATAGTAGCTTGTCAGGTTACACTTTTTCTTGGACTATAGCTCTACCTTGTCTTACCACACTTAGGGGTGATGTGCTATGTATTGTATTCAGTTTTCCTGGAATTTGCAGACCACACTGCAGTAACAAAACACATATAGCCTGTGAGCCCCCAGTTGTTTTTGAAAGGCATGAGAGGCAGTGTCCTTTGTGCAATGTAAGGGCTGCGGTCCGTCTGTGTGATTCTTTGAGAGATGCTTTGTCTGACGGTCTTCCTGTGGTTACATCCTCCCACATTCTCAATAATGTGCTGTGATCTCACACGGTCAGCATCCTCTGCACTTATCCAGTGCTCTAATTATGCAGTTTAATTATCATGAACATAAATTTGTATGTATGTTCATTTTATTTACTCGGCGATAACAAGGCACAGTTAAGCTAATAAAGTACCATTTAAATGACCACTGTAATATAGGGGGGAAAATTTTACACTTTTTGAAGTATCTACAAACTGACTTTAGTAGCTGTGTAAGGCATGAGCATCAAAAACATTTTTTAGAGAGAACATTTTTTTTTTGTTGTGCATAGAAGGTTCCAACTTGTCTGGCTTCAACACATCCTAATGATTTAGAGCCAGGGAAATTGTATATATCTACTGCACAGATGAGGGAGGGTGATGAATAGGAGATGTTAATTTGTTTTAATATCTGAGCTTTTGGTGATTGACATGTAGCGCTTTCCCCCGCACATGCTCAGAAGAAGGAAGATTGCAAGGATAACTGCAAGCCCTGCTTCTGTTGGAATATATGACCCTCTCCTACGTCCAACATTTACTAAGGTATCATAAACATTTTCAAGCACAGACATTAAACTTTATTTTTTTTATAAATAAAAATTACTTCCTAATTCTCATAATCAGAATGCGTATTATTATTACTATTACTATTATTAACTTTTATTTGTAATTTGTCAACATTTTCTGTAGCATTGATCATGGGATAAGAACAAGGAAAAATAAAATATTAACAATCTGAAGATGGCCGGCCCTGTTTTGAGCTTTGAATCTTTGTGGAAAATGTTTTTTTCCCAAAGCACCCTACAAGATTTGAAACTCGCTACTTAGAATCAAATGTTGTGAGTTGTGTTGAGTTGTGAGTGAAATCACACTTTTTAAGCTTAAGCTGAGCACTGTATTTTGTGAATTCCCAAGTAGTTAAATTTGCTTTGTGAAGGTATTTCCTTTAAAATTAACTGAAGTAAAACTCTTAAAATATCCTGGATAAAACAAAAAACAGCATGGCTTTGACACTGGCTCCATTTTGACAGAAGCCATTTTTTTTCTGAGATCAATGCTTATGGTTCAGCTTTCTTAAATGAACACTAAAGTATAGAGTAGTTAAGTATTTATATACACTATTTTTCAATCATGCCCCCGGACGGATTTCTCATTAGGCCAACTAGGCAGCCGCCCAGGGCTCTTTCCTGTGAGGGGCACCACCACTTAAAATAAAAATAAAAATGTTATAGCACTAGGGAGTAATCACTTAGAACAAGATAGTTACAACAGGAAAGGAAACTTGCACGTACAAAAAAGGCAAAAATGGGTCCATGGAGGGGCTCCTCCACTTCACTGCCTAAGGGCTCCAAAAAGCTAGATATGGCCCTGCTTTTTGATTCAGAGAGTGGTTTTCATTTTGGCACTTCCTCCTGAGTGGGTCCACTCCAGCCACAATACTTCATTCAGGAGGTGGAAATATATATGGAGGTCATTGAAAAATAGTAAGTGTTTAAATGCACAATAAAAGCTTAATATAGTTTCTTTTTGCTTATGAAGCCTTAACTAACTGTTCTATAGATACCCCTTTATAAGATCACTAATGTGGCCTTTTAATAAATTCTATTTTTTCTGTATAGGAATAATGCAACATGGCACCTGAAAAGTAGCCTTCCCTAAGGAATAGGGCCACTCATGGTGCACCCTCACAACTTTTAGCTCACGTTTACTATAGCATAAAATACATTTCCTGTAGAAAGCACTGGCACTGATGAATGCCACATTTTAAAAGAATTTGAGGTCTCATCTGATCAGTAAAGGAAGATAAAATGTAACAAACAACTAAGGCTCCTGGTAATTGTTTTGTATTAACTTTCTAAAATAATTTTGCTCTTATCAAGGGCTGTTGATTAAAAGTAAAATGGAGCATTTCAGTGGCCCTTTGGTCCAGATTGTGGTACATATATACTAATCGGTACAGTGCATATAGCTAGTCAATAGGTGCACCTGTATATAAATTCAGACTCCCCTACTGCTGTCTTCCAGATCTTTTTATGTGCAATTATACTGCAGTGGAATCTACCATTTTATTTTCAGAACATCAATTTCCTGAGGAGGTAGGTGATTGTTGCAGCTAAAACTGACAATGCTTTCAACAGTACTAATGGAAACCCCATTGGTTTACCAGGACAGACAAAACCTCCTGATTAATTAGCAGACAGTATTTTACATCCATGACTTACACAGCTAATGCTGATAGTTTGTTACATACTTCACAAACAAATGCCTTTTTTCTTGAAGAACAGTGGTCCTTTAAGGCACATATTGTTGATTCTCTATAACAAATCAACATAACCGTGAGAACAGTTAATTAAACCATCATTAGTTTATAAACCAACATTTCACACATATCAGAGTGCCAGAACAAATCAGCATATGAAAACACTGTATCTACCCTATAAATGTGATTTATTGGCATTCAATCACAAAATTAGCCCTGTCCACAAAATTCTTTGTTTTAAGATGTTTTCACTTTTTTTAATGAGCTGTTAATATGTTGCAAGGCTAGTTAACTAACGCGTTGATCCTAAGCTGATTATTGTGCTTTGTACGGCTGTAAATCACAAGGCCCGGAGAGTCTTTGGGAATTTTTTTTGACATTGAAATTAAGATGTCTGGGTATTAAAGGGGGACAAAGAGCAGTTATTTTTGGGAATACACTATTCTAATGAGCGTCTCTTGCCGGGGTTGTCTCTGGTTATTATATGTAGCCATGCAAATGCAGAGCGTCTGTTTTCCCACATAGGGTTGGGAATCCCATTGTTCAGCTGTTTACTTAATCATCTCCTGTGGAGAGGAGCAGGATCATCTCTACTCAGGCTGTGTTTCTCAAGGCTCTCAGCAGACAGAAGAGATGTACTAAATGCAAAATCTCGGGTCGCACCAACTGATTTCTCATAACCCTAGCAACAACTTTTTTTTTTTTTTTGAAATCCATGAAATTACCATTTCGCGATTATATTATCAGAATCTGCTTCTTGTACCAGAATGGTATTTTAAATATATATATTTAATTTTAAGAAATAAATACAGAAAAGGACAGAGAAAAGGACCCATTTATTGGAGAAAAAAACAGAAACATTTAAATAAACATAAGTGCAGTTTGCTGAATTAAAAATTCTAAGTAGAAGTTCCTTAAAATTGATCTAAAAGTTACAGTTATTTTATGTAAAAATGAACTGAATGATCTATCCTCTGAGATAATGATTTGACTAATTAACTATTAATTAACATTAGCAAAGAGGAGTAATAAAAAAGAACAGTTGAAAACATTGTAATAGTCACATTGATGTTGAATTGAAACAATTAAATTTAAGTGTTAAATACCAACAGACTCCTGGGAAGAATGGGAAGAACTCAAAGGGGCATGGAACACAATTTCTTTAAGCATAAGAAAAGGTACGAGTTAGGCGATGAGTGCCACAGGCGCTTATCGCTTGCAAGCCTTGCTGAAGCGAGGCGAGCCGTTAACGCGTAGCACTAAGGTGATGAGAGCCAAAGGCGCTCATCGCCTGCAAGCCTGGCATAGCGAGGCGAGCTGCTAAGGCAAAAAAAATGGCAGCACAAAGGCAATGAGCGCCAAATGCGCTCATTGCCTGCTCGCTTTGCGAAGCGAGCAGTGAAGGCAATGAAACACGTGGGACTTAGCCACCAAACACTTAGTAAACGCGAGATCGCCTTAGCCTTCAAGCACTTGACAAACGCGGGACTTAGAAAAAAAAAATTACTAGACACGGGACTATGAGATACCAAAAATACGAGGTTAACGGCCGAACCGAGAAAATACAAAAAACACAAAGAAAATAAAAAAATACAACAAAAACATCACCTGCAGCATGAGGGAACTGCCAGGACGTCTAGGAGTGAGGTAGAATGCGAATTTAAGGCAATTTCAACGACTTCAGCCACACGAAAATTGCCTAAGCGAGAAAAAAAAAGGGGCGACAAAAAAAAGGAAACGAGACTACACGACCCCGAACCGCGCAAAACACTGCCAAACGCGTAGCACATTCACACAGGAAAGAACGAACTACAAAATACACTATTACAAATGAAAATGCTTGCGAGCCGCGTAACACATTAATAACATTCCGAATATACAATGGAGCTTTACACAACTAAACCAATGGTTTGCCCTCGCGCACGCAGCCTATTTCTAATGCACAGTTGGAACATTCATTACACTTTATCATCAGGGCACCAACACTCAAACTGTACATTGTATGCTGCCGGAAAACATAAACAGATTGTTAGCTCTTCAGGCTATTGATTGCTGGATATATTAATTACAAATAGGTAAAGTGTATTCATTTATTCAATAACTAATTAATTAATATTTATTAACTAAATAGCTAAATATAGATAAATATATCTCTCTCTTTATAATGAGTGATGAATGTGCTCAGAGGAGCAAAAGTGCACGAGAGGATAGGCTCGCAATGAGCGCCAAAGGCCCTCAGAGTACAAAAAAGGTTTACATTGTGTGTCAAACAGCATTCCCATGGCTTAAAATTGTATTGCCCCGTCATTTTTGACGGGGAAGTCGCTAGTTTGATAATAAGAATGAAGAGCTAGTCCCAAAAGCTTAACTCTCCCATTTAGGCTTCAGACAAAATAGCATTGTGTGGGCATGCAAAATTAAAGATGCAAATTTTGATGAACCAATGACGCTTTGTTGAAGGTTGTATGGCTGAGAGGGACATTTACATCTTTGCAAGAGCAGAGTTCGCAATTTTGCCTTGCAACTAAGTACTTGTGTGGGAAAAGGGGTAGGTGCCAAAAACTAACAATTACATAAAAATTACATAATCCACACTCCCTTCCGTTTACTCCACCTCTTCATGGCTCAATAGTAAACCTTGCGCTCTCAGACTCTACCCAGATTTTATAATGTTGCTAGTTTGTTGCATAATTCACAAAACATGGAGAGCTTTTACAAAAAAATTACACTGGTCCTTTAAACAATTAAATGGCGTAATCGTCAGAGCATCTGGTGATGCTAATCAGAAAATGATACAGAAATGGGCATATTTAGGTTTTATGCTACCCGATACCAATGAGATTTCTGCGTCCCCCACCACCCCACTTGAAACTCCTTTTTTACCCTTTCTATAATTTATCATAAGTTTAAGAAAATTGTCAAGTTCACTTACAGACAAATATCACTGTATTTAGACATTTATTTGCATCTACAAAATATTGCACTGTGCTGGATCTTCAGTCACCCTATTGTCCATTGATAATAGGCTGCCCTAGACCTAGGTTTCATGTGCCAAGGCAGAAACACACCCATTGGTACAGGAGTCAAAATAAAAAAGTGACAGTCATAGAAGTGGAGAAGATTGGGGTAGAAAGTAAAGGAACAAGAGCAAGGACTAGGAGAAACAATGGGGTAGAATACGGTGGAAAGGGAATAGAAGAAAGGGGGGAGAGAGTAATGAACAAGAGGAATGATGGGAAAAGGCGAGGTAATGGGGTAGAAGGAGAAATAACAAGGGGTCAGAGGTAAATTGAAATGCCACCTGTACTAAACCTAGGTTTTGTTGGCAATGCAATGTGGTTTGTTCTTGCACAAACTGCCCCGCTAATGATTTTGTTAGGCTTGTGGAAGGCTCAACAAAAATGAAGGAGTCATGTCAGGGTGAAAGCTTCTCTCCTAAAAGCCCGGGAAGTCCTCCTAATTCTACTTTTTGTTTTGTTAACATGTCGTTTGTTTTTGGAAGGAACTAGTAGGACAGAACATGTCACGCAGATCAGTGTCCCTGCTGTAACCTCAGCCTAGACCTGCCCTATGTAAGAGTCAGAACGTGCCTCGGTTTTGGAGACACTTGTTATTAATTCCTACTTGTGACCTGCTCTGCTATGGGAAGCCATTAATCTCTGGTTACATGTGGTGGCTTATCTAGATGACATTTTAGGAACTGGCCTTTGTAGTTGGCAAAAGTATCCTGTGAAACTCTATTTGGGGTTTTCAACCTTCCATATTTCAGAACACTGCACATACATTTTAAATGATGCTTGTGCCATGATATACATGAAATTAATTTTATTTGAACATATAGAAAGTTATTTTTTTATTGGTTCTTCTAATCAAATGCCATTGCCAGAAAATGATCTAAAATGTCTCTATTTAAAAAGTAATATATGACTAAAACAAGTTGAATGTATAAGAACACACAACAATCTTGAAATTCATTCATGGTAAAGGACTTTGTCCCGAAGAACTATTAAAACTGGGTGCGCCTCTTTTCAAACAGCCAAGACATACACATCATGTCATGTCTATGCATCTCTTTAGTGATGTCTTATCTGTTTCACTAGAGACATAAGATGCACTTGATGATGGTGAAGGGTTGTTTGTGCATCAAAAATGAAATTGCTTGTGCAATTCTTTATAGATACCTGTTTTGTTAATGACAACTTAAGTGTCATATATAATATGCTGATATGAGAAACTTGATAATGTGAAAAAAAAAATGTTAAGCTTAAAATAATTAAATAAAAACAGCATTTCATTATTTTCTTTTATTATTATTATTATTATTATTATTATTATTATTGTGTATTTGTAATTTACCAACATATTCTGTAACGCTATACAATCATGGCAAAACAACAGCAGTATTAACACGTTGCAAAGGATGGATGGAGATTTTGTTTAAGTACCGTATGTTTTAATAGCAGAAGCAAAGGGAGAAACATTTGGATCAAAGTACTTCCCTGTTTAGTTATGTTGAAAAACTGCCACTATGAATAGTTACCATAGGACATATAGAGAAGCAGAAAAGAAGCCCAAGATGTTAGCCCCTATGACACATGAAGAATCAGCTAATATACATTTTTCCCTAATGTAAATATGTATTTATTTTTTTTTGAAAATGTATTTTATGCTTAAGGCTTACAATGGTCCAATTTAGGACATATTTAAAGGGACATACATGAAGAATTAAACTATCTTGCCTGTCATGGGATAGATTTCAAATGTGTGTAAATCATTTCCATTTATTGTGTATTATAGTGTAGCACTCTTAAAATGAAATATAATAATAATAAAAAATAGTAGAGATGGTAGAGTGTATCACATTGGACAATTTAAAGGGATTTATCAGACCAGCATCAAGTGTTGGCAAAATGACTCCCTATCTTCCAGTAACTTCTTAATATTCTATGTTCTTTCAGTGCTAACATGCCCAGACACTACATATTTATTGTATATGTGTTTTGTGTCAATTTATTCATGCTGCCAAAAAGTACCCAGCATAATCATCTTCCCAGACACTGTGTTTCCCTGTAGTAGTTCGTCATCCTTCTTCAACTTGTCGGTACACATTCAAATATTAGATATAAGAACTATAACACAATAAATTCTAGGAACACTATGTGTGTATATACAGTACAAGCTGCTAATAAAATGTGTCGTGTAGGCCGGAGCCTATTTTATGTAATACAAAAGGCGGCCATGTCTTTGATCTTTTGTATAAACACATAGGACTGTACGCATTTGTGGGGCAACAGAGCTGCACAGACAAGGACTCTGTCTCTCTGAATGAAGCAGTTGAAAGGCACAGTTATAATCTGGCACAAATATACACAATGATCAAACTCTATCAAGTACTTAGGAAAACTAAATATTGTCTCTGTCTTTGTTTTGATCATGAGGTAACAATTATCCGGTAAGGAATGGCTGTGCTTTGATCTAACTGTGCTATCATGAGGGAGCAATTTCTTAATAATAAATAAAAAACGCTCAAAGGAGAAAAGCCTGATTAGTTTACAAAATCCTATTGCTTAAAGGGACAGTTAAGGAGCAACTGTTGTGCAAACATGTCTATCATGCATTTAAAAAATCAGGTTTTCAACATTAAGAAAGTTATTTTTTTTTGTATGAGAAATAATCGATCTATAGTGTAGAAAAATTACATTAAATATAGACAGTGTGAGTTTGTTTTCTCCTTCTCTGTCCTGATATGTTATAGGAAAAAGAGGAGAAGAAACTGATACCCACTCTCAGTATCTTTGCCAATAAATCCTTGTGTATATAGGGTCAAAGAGAGTTGGACACAACTGAAAAACAACAAATAAACTATAAGAGTACCAATTACATTTCTACAGATGCAGGACTTCCATGCAACTGTCTGCTGCTGAGCATGTGTGGTGGTAGGGTGTAGGTGGGTGTCAAATTCTAAGGGCTTTAGTGATATAACAAACTCTCTTCTTCTACCTCCCCACTCCTCCCTCCACTGGTAGATAAAATAACCTCTGGTTCAAAGCTAGCAGAGGATGTCCACCCACCAACTCAACCTCAACATGTCAAAGACTGGGCTCATAATCGTCACACACCCTTTATTACAGCTTCCACTCCTGACCATACGATTATCACTCCGATCTCCTAGGCCCTTTGTCTTGGGGTTCTACAGGACCCATCTCTCTCTTTTATTTCTCACATACAATCAATCACAAAATCTTGTATTTTTCACCTAAAGAACATCTCTAAAATACATCGCTATTACAAGACACAACAAAAATTCTAATCCATTTTCTCATAATTTTTTGCCTTGACTACTGCAACTCGCTCCTTGCTGGCCTCCCCATCTCTTGTCTGTCTCCACTCCAATCCATAATGAATGCCTCCGCTAGACTATGTCAGTCACTCCACTGGCTTCCCATAGCCTCCAGAATAAAATTTAAAATCATGACTATAAAGTATAAAGTCCTTAACAACAATGCACCCCCTTATATTTGTGCTCTCAAAATACTTCCCCCACCCACCCTTTCTGCTCTGCTAAGGACCATTTTCTTTCCACCTCTCTTATCACCTCCTCTCACTCTCGCCTTCAGGACTTTTCTCCTGCTGACCCTACTCTCTGGTACTCCTTGCCTCTCTCCACTAGACTATCTTCCTGCCTCAAAACCTTCAAAAACTCATTAAAATTAATCTGCTTAAAGAAGCGTATCACTCAAACCCACTATCTAAAGTGCAACACACAAACACATCCACCTGATTGAGCCTTTTGCCTTAGACACTGCTGGCTATCACCCTCCTGTAACTCACCCTAACCATTTAGATTGTAATTTGCAAGTTTTTAGTCTTTTGTAAAAGCACTATTTACATTTAATTTTAAGCTCAAATACATGGCCATTCTTTAATTAATATTGTTTTGCCTTGTATTTAACCCCTGTATAGCACTACAGAATATGATGGTGTGTTACATGTAAAGGATAATAATCACATATATAGTTGTGAGCAGGCGAGCCAGCCAGAGCCTCAGTGCTTCCCTCGCAAACTTTACGTTGCAACGCAAACAACACGAAACACCAACTACGACCCTCGCAAGCTTTACCTCGCAACGCAAACAACATACGAGACACGTTACCACACATTACGACCTCGCAACAGTCGCGAACATTACAAAATTCAAAACACAATAGATACACACAGCACATACATAAAAAGCTTACCTACAGCAAGAGGAAGCATCCAGGACCTAAAAAAAAAAACAACTTACACCTTCATTTAACTAAAAATAAAAGAGTTTGAACACTAAAAAATTTGCTAAGTGAGAGAAAAAATGGCCGCCGAACAAATCGAAAACAAGGCTACAGCACTCTAAACACGCAAAACACCACAAGAAACTCGCAAAATACCACAAACGACCTACGGATATTCCGTTAAGACGCATACCGTATACACATTACCCGCCATTTTACGCCAATGCGGAAGTACACAACTACGCTAACGGTTTCGTCTCGCGCACGCACACTATTACACTGCACACATTCAGCACGCTTACACAGCAGCTCCACAGCACTGATGCTGCAGCAACATCAAAACAGATTGCCAGCTCTTCAACACAATGCTTTAAAATAGGTAAAGTATATTCATTTGTTAATTGTATTATATATTTCTGTAGTACACACAAAACACCATTAGCTACCTTACAATTTCACTGACTTCCTCTGATAGTGATGGAGCATTTATAACAAATTTATATGAAGCTACAGTTGCGTTCAAAAGTTTGCATACCCTTGGCGAATTGGTAATATATGTACCATTTTTAAAGAAAACATGAGTAAGCAGGCAGAACACATTTCTTTAATTTCTTATGGGATTCATATTCAACTGTAGGTTATAACAGAATGGCACAATCATAAAACAAAACATGGCAACAAACAAAAAAATGAAATGAGCCTCTTCAAAAGTTTACATACCCTTATTTCTAAATACTATATTGCCCCATTTAGCATCAATGACAGCGTGCAGTCTTTTGTAATAGTTGTCTATGATGCCCCTAATTCTTGCAGGTGGTATAGCTGCCCATTCGTCATGGAAAAATGCCTCCAGGTCATGCAAAGTCTTTGGTCGTCTTGCATGAACTGCACGTTCAAGATCTCCCCAGAGTGTCTCGAAGATATTAAGGTCAGGAGACTGTGATGGCCACTTTACAACCTTTACCTTTTACTACTGTAACCACTGGAGTGTCAACTTGGCCTTGTGCGTAGGGACATTGTCATGCTGAAGCGTCCGATGCGCAGCCTTCATGCAGAAGAATGCAAATTGTCTGACAGTATTTTCTGATAACATGCTGCATTCATCTTACCATCAATTTTCACAAGATTCCCTGTGCCTTTAGATTCCCCCCCCCCCCCCCCCCACCTAAAAAATCAGTATGCCACCACCATTTTTTGTGTGGCATTGGTGAAGTAAAAGGCTTCTTTCTGGCAAATTGACCACGCAGCTAATTTTTGTTCCAGTATTGTCGTATTGTGCTCCTTGAAACAACCACACCGTCTTTTTCTAGAGCAGCCTGTGTTTCTCCTGAGGTTACATGTGGGTTTTTCTTTGTATTCTGAACAATTCTTCTGGCAGTTGTGGCTTAAATCTTTCTAGGTCTACCTGACCTTGGCTTGGTATCAAGAGATCACCAAATTTTCCACTTCCACTTGAACAGTAATGACTGGCATTGTCACGGCTTTGGATATTTTTTTACATCCTTTTTCATCTTTATGAAGTTTCATTACCTTGTTACGCAGGTCTTTTGACAGTTCTTTTCTGCTCCCCATGGCTCTGTATCTATCCTGCTCAGTGCATCCACATGAGAGCTAACAAACTCATTGACTATTTATACACAGACACTAATTGCAATTTAAAAAGCCACAGGTGTGGGAAATTAACCTTTAATTGCCATTTTAACCTGTAAGTGTCACCTTGTGTGTCTGTAACAAGGCCAAACATTCAAGGTTATGTAAACTTTTGATCAGGACCATTTGGGTGATTTCTGTCATCATTATGATTTTAAAAGGAGCCAAATAACTATGTGATAATAAATGGCTTCATATGATCATTATCCTTCAATAAAATACATTTTTTTGTTGTTGCATAATCAGCCATATTTTCTAAATAAATGCTAACATTTTTCAATTTCTGCCAGGGTATGCAAACTTTTGAGCACAACTGTATATTTGTGTCCAGCAAGATTTATCTAATACACTACATGGGGATTTTCAGACCTGGCGTTCTGGCCATGTCAGTGCCCCGAGTGTTAAAGCAGTACACTCGCCTATGCACGCAGGGATCCTGGAAGATGGATGTGTGTGATCCCGAGCGTGGCATGGGGTTGCCGCTTTAGGTACTGTCAAATAACCCAGAGCCATCCTTGGGATTACCGCTAAGGCGGTTAATTCATGGAGCCTCCACCATTCTTAACGCATGATCGAGCCTCACCAAGAGGAATCTGTGATGTAATTTCACTTTTGACGATTTCTATAACTTTAGCGGCCACGTTTTCGACAGAACCAGAAATGTTTTAAAACACAGCCAAAAATTCCAAAATTAAGAACAAGGCCAAATGTATCGTTCTTTCCTACAGAAATTGTTACATTTTTCTCTGAAGTCATTGGTGGCAACTTTATTTCTTTCCATGGTGTTGTCTCATTTCATTGTAAGGGAGACATGGTATTATTTTTTCCAATGTGTTAATGTCAATAATATTGTGAATAGCAACTATTTCCAATTTATTATCCAGACACATATGAGGTGCTAAGATCCTCTTGCGGGCTCTGGTTGGTAAGGTTTTGAACTGAATTTTTTTGGCGTATTCTAAAATATAAGAAGTTTCTCATTTACATGTGCAAACATTACAAATTAAAATTAACTTTTTTATTTCACAAATTAGCAAGGTGAAATTATGAAAAATATTTTTTAAATGGAAAAATATAATACAGACTCTATTAAAATTATGTTTTAGATGCAATTATGCTGTTTGTGGATCCACCATTTTGTTAACGGGTAATAAACTTCTTGAGGTTAATTGACCAAGAAGTTTATACATGTTAATTTGGCATGTACAGCTGCCAGAGCAGTAAGGTAAAGCTAACTGATATACAAGGACACATCCTCCTGAAAGAGGCAAAGACAGAACTAGTTAATAAATGAAAATGAATGACTGCAGTAAAAGATAATTTGGTATAAAAGACAAAAATACAAAAACTGTATTTTATTTTTTTACTTTCTATACCAACGTAGCCTATTATCAAATTTAGTTATTCAAAAGACCATATAGAAACAATTTGACCACACTGATCCTGTAAAGAGCATGCAAAACTAGCTATACATTGTACTAGTCATTTGTTTCGGATGTGACTCATTCCTTAAATAATCAGTTTTGTTTCTCCTGTATTATTGTACAAAATCCTGAAAATGATTAGCTGCTTTAATGTGCTGCTTAGGATTACTGTCTGCTTATCTGTGTCTATGCTGATAAAAACAATACCCCCTAAGGTTATCATGTAGATTGATTCCTTTTCACCCTCATCAAGTATTCTGAGTGGTAAATTAGCATATTGAGTGTCACATTAACATAAATGAGCTGCACAAGCAATACTGAATATTTCTGAAATGATTTACCGCAGAGACAAATTGCTAGCACAATAAATAGACAGTTTTTAATGCTCGCCACGTCATTAGCATTGGCCGGGTCAAGACGCAGGAATGAGCGTGGAGGAGCGGATGAGCAGATGGAGGTAAGTGAGGGGAAAGGGAGAGGTATTTAGAGGGGTAAAGTGAGGAGGGGGGTTTAGGATGAGGAGGGGCAAAGTGAGGAGGGGGTTTTAGGATGAGGATGGGGGGTTTAGGATGGGGGGCTTTAGGATGAGGATAGGAGGGTTGAGGATGCGGGGGTTGAGGATGGGGGGGTTGAGGGTGAGGAGGGGGGTTAAGGTTGAGGAGGGGGATGAGGTTGAGGAGGGGGATTTAGGATGAGGAGGGGGGTTGAGGATGGGGGACTGAGGAGGGGGGACTGAGGATGGGGTTTGAGGAGGGGGGATTGAGGATGGGGGGTTGAGATTGAGGATGGGGGGTTGAGGATGGGGGGTTGAGGTTGAGGAGAGGGGTGGAGGTTGAGGAAGGGGGTTGAGGAGAGGGTTTAGAATGAGAAGGGGGGTTGAGGATGGGGGTTGAGGACTAGGATGGGGGGGTTGAGGTTGAGGAGGGGGTTGAGGAGGGGGGTTGAGGTTGAGGAAGGGGGTTGAAGATGAGGAGGGAGGTTGAGGATGGGGAGGGGTGTTGAGGAGGGGGGCTGAGGAGGGTGGTTTAGGATAAGGAGGGTGGTTTAGGATGAGGTGGGTGGTTTAGGATGAGGTGGGTGGTTTAGGATGAGGAGGGTGGGATGAGAATGGGTGGTTGAGGAGGGGGGATGAGGAGGGGGTTGAGGTTGAGGAGGATGGTTTAGGATGAGGCGGGTGGTTTAGGATGAGGAGGGTGGGTTGAGATTGAGGAAGGGGGGTTGAGGATGGGGGGTTTAGGAGAAGGTGATGAGGAGGAGGGTTGAGGTTGGGGAGGGAGATTGAGTAGTGGGTTGAGGATGAGGAGGGGGGTTGAGGAGAGTGATAAGGGAGGAAGGGGGAGAGACACAGGGAAGGGAGAAGGGGGAAGAGACACAGGGGAGGGAGAGGGGAGAAGAGACACAGGGGAGAGAGAGGGGGACACAAGAAAAGGGCACACAAGAGGGGGACACAGAGGGCACAAGAGGGACACAGGGGGCAGCACATTTCCCACCCTCGGCTTATACTCGAGTCACTCATTTTCCCCAGTATTTTGTGGTAAAATAGGTGCCTCGGCTTATACTCGAGTATATACGGTACCTAATGATTGCACTCAGAATTAACAATTAGATTTATTTAGATTAATGCAATAACTGCTAATTTTAGAGCATCATTTTAATTACCATTCTAACAAGAGCCCCCACTATTCTTCCAAATTTAAGTTATGTACTGGCTTGCAAGCTACAAATCCCAGAGTCCCATTGGAAAAATGTTACTTCTCATGCAAAAAGTACTTGTACCTTATATTTAGAAAAATAATCGGTGCAAGGATTTTTTTTTATAACTGAATCTTTTTAGGGAGAACACAGTTAGAAGGTTTATATCAGAATATATTTATATACATTTTCTCCTCGCCCTGGACGCATGCAGGCGCCTGCATTGCAATGAGCGATGATATACACTTTATAACTGCACCTGGAGATCTGACTTGTAGGAAATGTTCTGTTAGTAACAAGTCTCCGAAGAACATAAAATACATCTGCAAATGTAATCGGAAAACAAGAAATCTCTTTATGGCGTCTGTAGGGATGTAAAAAAAAATCACGTCATTCCCACGCGGACAGATCTGGCTGATACAAACTGTGAAAAACTGCACTCACCACACACAAAGACTGGCTTTATACAGAATCCATTTATATTACAGCTGCTAAGAATTCTGCATTATAGGAGTACAGAGTATCACAAAGTATTTTAGCAATAGGACATAGAGTTCTGAAGGTTCTGTAATGCATTCAAGTCATTAAAATGAAAGGATCACTGTAGTGATCATACAGTAGGGTTTCATTTGTTTAGTTAACGTGACACAGAGGACGTTCCAGTACTTCCTTAACTCAATGTTTGTTTTTTTATTGCATATGCCTACAGCAAACTAGGTAGGGCCTGGTCAGTACTTGGATGGGAGACCACCTAGGAATACCAGGAGCTGTATACTGTGGCCAACTGGAGAAGGAACTGACAACCCACCCCAGTATCTCTGCCATGAATACCAAGTGGATCAGCATGGTCGGTTGCAGTCCATGAGGTCACGGAAAGTAGAACACAACTGAACAATGCAAACATACACACAGCAAACTAACATCAAAGTTTGCCATTTTTTTTAGTAATCAGTGTTTCCGTCCATAATAAGAAATTCTAATATTTTTGTTAATGTTGGCACTTACTCATGAGCCCCTAAGATTTTGGGTCCATTGTCTTCCATTTAGTTGCTTGCACAGTGAGCACTCTTAACCTTTTGGCTCTGTAGCTTAAAAGTTATTAATATCAATGATCTCCAGTAACAAAATATTAGGATTTATTTGTAGATTAATCAGAAAGGGTGAAAGCTCAAAATAGCAAATTTCAATGTTAAATGCATTTTTTAATTTATACCATATTTAGAACCTCTACTTTGTTACTTCATAGAACCTATGTATTTTTTTTTTATATATGGTCATTTCAGTAGTTAAATATAATAATAGACAAACAGCCACATTAAATTCCAAGCCCTTAGCGGCAACGTGAGACCCGCAATGTCTGTTGCTTGAACATTGGCCGAGTTACAGAGCTATTAAATTAGAACATGCCGCGGGCTACGGGCTTGAGACGCAAACCCGTAAACCATTCTTGCGCACGTTGCATGTGCGGCCTGATCAATTAGTCAAACCCGTAGTTACAGGTTTAGAGGGAGGCAAAATACATTGTCATCATGACATCACTGAAAAATGGAGATAGGATTTCAAAGTCTTACAGGTTTCGATCGCATTGAAAATATTAATAAATCAATAAATATTATATTCTAGTCCATGTGAGATCCATTATATGTATTATTAACACATTGATTGCCGGGATCGATATAACACAGAAATTAAACAAAAAAAAAAAAGTATTTTATATTGACGATTTACGAGCTTGATAATGTTTTGCTATTATTTTTAATACCTAACATCACTTTCACTTTAATATTAAGTACAGTAGTGTGTTTATATATGCAGTTACAGTGCTACGGATAGGACTTTAACCCCCTAGCTGGTCCTCTCTAGTACCCGTTGGCTTTTGGGCTCTATTTGCAGGTTATGGGTTTGAACGCCACTGAATTTGTTGCAATTTAATAGCGATTTGGGGACATAACAGTTATGGGCTTGACAGATCAAAGGATTTGCGGGCGCGCAGTTCAAATTTCATGTCCCATAGAGTTTTCTCGCTCCTAACCCGCAGATCGTCAGCGGGTTGCTTTACAAGACCAATTTAATAGCCGCAAGTCTTGCGGGCTACATTACGTGCTACTTTTTTACACGTTTAATAGGGCTGTAAAGGAAATACCGAAACGCATCTGCTACATTTCTAACTATTAAATTAAATTATACTTTACTGTGTGATTACAATTTCGTCTCTCAGCTGATTCTACTCTCATGTAGATGTGTCCTTGTAAACAAATGAGCTTTTCATTTGTTCTGTTAACATTGTGCAGACAGAAACTTCCTGTGTATTCAAAAGTATTCTCCCACTTCACGGTATTAATTATCAGAAACCAAAATGGTAGTTTCCACTTCAGCATATTTGCATAGAAAATGTTCTAGTAAAATAGATTATCTGTATTATATATTTTTTACCTTCTAAAAACACTTTGCCTACTTTCAAAAGATGTTGGTTTTAAAAATGATATATTTTGAATAACTAAGTACAGTGTTTCTTGAAAAAATAACAAGCATAAGTATTTGAAGAAAGATATTTCAGCTTTTGACGTTTAGTTCTTTGCTTTTCTCCAACCCAATGTAGTGACCAGGAGGATAGAGAGGATCTGCCCAGGAGGCTGTTCTAATAGGAACCATTATCTGCCTCACTGTAAAAAGTACATTTGTTATGGAGGTCAAGGACAGATAAAGTAACCACTTCAAAAAAAATAGTTAAAAAAAAGCTTGGTTGGCCTCCTGGGCAGATCTTCTCCCACCACCTGAATACATAATAAGAGAGAGAAACAACTCTTCCAATCTGTTATACACTAAGGATCAAATATAAGGTCCTTATTTAAAAGAGCATAAAAAAAAAAGAAAAAAAAAAAGTCAGAGGTACTCAATCAGAGAACAAACTAAACGTAAGATAATTAGTTAGTTCTAACTAACTAATTAGTTCTCAGAGAGCAGACTATTTTAGTTCACTTGTGCCCTTCACAGGGAGAAATATCCTGTAGTATATCAGTCTGGTATCTCTCAGAAGAGTGATCCAGCCCCGAAATACCAGGCAATTCTACCCTGAACAGCAGAAACAGCAAACTCCAGACGCGTTTCGGCCTTTATGGGCCTCGTCAGTGAGGTGCAGCTGAACTCCCTAAGGCACAGTGAGCAAGGAGATCACATCTGGAGCCCCCTATTACTTTTTATTTAAACGAGCATGTTGCATATATGGCAAAATATGGAAAATAAATTATATGAATTGTAGAAAATTAACACTAAAACAACAGACATCAATAACACAGCTTAGAACAAAAAAACAATATGTTGCAATTCAGACATCCATGAGGCTCACTGCCTCTATATTTCCTTCAACATATCAGGACAGAGAAGGAGAAAACAACCCCAAACTGTGCTAATCTATAGGTGAATTATTTCTCATATAATAACATACTTATTGTAATGTTTAAACATGATCTTTTCCATGCACAACAGTACATTTTGGATTATGGTGGCAATTTACCTTAGTCTTTGTGTCTGAATTATTATTCACAAAAGCAAATATATACAAGTACGCTTCCAATAAAAGAGATCTCAAGTGATTGGATTTATGATTCAGAAAGCAATCCGCATGCCTGAATATCCTCACAAGCTCTCTATTTTACACACATTGTTTTTGCTCTTCTAAAAAATCATGTCCTCGGGGAAGGGCTGATCTCCGGCTCGTTGTTTATCCTGAATAAACCACATCCATTCTTCCTATGTAATAATAGTGATACCTTAACTCTTTCCAGACCAGACTGGCGTGCAGATCAATTGGATCATCTCATCAGCTTGTGAGTTATAGGGCCACTGTAATTTAGGAAAAACTACACATGTGAGAAGACTGCAATTAGCTAATAATATGAGCAGCTCTGTAAAAAAGATTTACAATTTTTCTACATATTTGTGTCTACAAGTTACCGTCATGCCTGCTAGAATGGAGCCCAAGTTAGTGTGCTTAACTATTAGTGAAGGGATGTGTGGAGAAGGAAAGGTAGAGGGTGTCTGATAGTTCATTGAAACCTTTACAATTTAACACCAGGGACGGAGCTATCAGTGGTGCAGGTGCTGCAATGCACCAGGGCCGTCCTCTGGAAGGGGGCCCAGTGCTGTATACATTTTTTTTTTGCATTCTATTTTACTTTTATTTTGTGTAGGGATGATTGTTAGGAGGGGTGGGTACTGTGTGTGGTGGATGTTGAGTGGGACTGGGTCCAATGTACACATAGTGTTGTCACCCTGGCTCCACGCTCATCATGAAGCTGTGCTGCAGGCAGGGGAGCTCCGCGCAGGCAGGGGGTAAGGTAAGAGGTGCTGTTATTGAAAGTGGTCATAGGGAGGGGAGCTGTTATTGGTAGGGTTCTTGAGGCGAGACACTGTGTGAATTGATACTAATGAGGGGCCAGAGCAAAAAAATGTTTACAACCCTCCAACTGAGAGAAACCCCATTTTTTTTGCACCAGGGCCCTCCATTAACCAGCTCTGCCACTGTTTAACACCTACCCCTTTTCCACTTGTACTAAGAAGCAGGCAGTCAAAATGTAAACTGCAAGCCCTGTCCTGCTCTCTTACATGCAAATGTCACCAAAATATCATGGAAGCCCCAAGGACAGACACACCAAACTGTATATTTTCTTTCTAATTACAAAACATTTTTTTTTGCCTAATTATTCACAAATTGTTCAGACAATATCTAGACAATATTCTGGTCATGTTCAGACAAGATGTATTTGTTGTAACCCACTTCTGGATTTCTACCTCGTCTTGGTGAAGGGGCATGTGTACCTAAATAAAGCTGTGAGCTATACCATGTAAGGTCAACCAAGAGCAGCAGGACATAGCAGAGAGGTCAGACAAATTGTGGTCCACTGGAGAAGGAACTGTCATCCCTCTCCAGCATCTTACGGATGAGCACAAGCACACAATATGTGCCATGCATTATGTGGTCCATAGGGACAGTGTTCCTTTAATAAAATTCAATTTTTTTTTTTTAGTCTCTATAATGGTTCTAAATTGTCAAAAATAGTTCTTTAAATGATTGTCCATGATAGTTTTGTAAATATGTAAGAACACACTCTTTTAACCCTTTCACGTGCACAGAGGCCAGCAATGCACGCATGATTTGGGACTATTCATTTAATGCACCTTGCAAAGTAACAACATTGCTCTAAAAGGAAATATCTTAGCAACAGTTTGGTACGTCCCTCCTAAGAAAATACACTTGTATCTCTGCCTGTTGCACATATAGACAATTATGCTCTAAATCTTGAACACAAAGCATATATCACACACTCCTTGCTCCCTCCTCCCCTTGCTCCCTCTGACATGTTGGAAAAAAAGAAGCCATGCAAGACAGAGGATGCCAAAATCACAGAACATTCCCACCCCTCACCCCTGTTAACTCCTTGGCTTTTTAAAAGTTAAATGTCCATGGAAAAGGAGGGGAAACTGTTAACAAACTTCAACTAACCAGTCTGCTCTGAGTCCTGTGTTTAAAGACCTGCAGTGCCCATTGATATTGAAATCAGAGGCCATCCGTCAAAAGGATAAAGGACTCTGTGATAGCAGCCTGGAACAAGGGCGGAGGACACCTGTCAGTGGGGAAGGACTGACCAAAGCATGGCGGACACACATTGTGTTAGAAAAAAAGAGAGCTGATTCATGTCATCCCTTCTTTAAATCAAGGGCTTGGCGTCACCCCAGAGCCTACGTACACTCCATTGTGGGGCCTAATCTACTTGCAGTGTGCCGCTCTCTATAGGCTTTGAAGATGGTTCCCACAGCTAGGAAATAGATCACTTAAAATGCTTTCCTTCATGGAACACACAAAAGCATAAAAAAGAAGCACCAGTGTACTAAAGGAAGGAAAAAATGCCTATAGGAAATCAGGTCCAAAATTAGTGAGAATTTCATAATGGATGTTTTTGTCTCTTTGATCCTATGAGATTGGGCAACATCTCACTGAAAAATAACTGGTAGGGAAAGGAGAAAGCAACAAGTCACAGTTTTTCCTTGTGTGAGATTACAACTTTATTATATTAGATCCTCTGTTTTCTTATTTGCTTTTGCTGATCGCAAGGGGGAACACCATTAAAAAAGTTGGACTGCTTTCTAAAAATACTGATTGCTGAAAAATGGCAAGTTGGTGTTAATGGAGTAACCAAAAAAAATCAGATTGTGTTTAAAGTTCTCAAAAATGTCTCTTTTTCAGTATCTTAACATCAAAAAATGATTTAAGGGCCTTGTAATTCTCCATATTTCCATTAGCAATGTAAAGATATGACTCACATTCTCTCCTGTTCAGGATCATTCAGGGCCCACTAATTGAAGTCTTTGTGCATTTTTGTTGTGCATCACTGATCTAGGCCTAAATGTACTACACACAATGTGGGTTATTTATTAAAAGAAGTAGTTAAATTACCATTGAATTCACAAATACTGCTCTACTTCATGAAACTCTGTAAATCAAGTGAAAAATAACTTTTTTATTTTATTTATTTTTTAATTAATGCAGATTTCACAGTTTCTAAAAGATTGTATATAACCCAGTTAATCCTCAAATAGTCCTCCAAAATGACTGCTTGGAGTTTACTGGACTTGCAGGTGCTGAAAACAAATAAAAATCACACTTAAATGGCAATATACTCTGCCTGACTCAACCAGTAACTGCCAGCTTATTCATTTGTGTTCTTTAGGTATTTTAAATGTGAAATTTAGTATTGCAAAAAAGAGAATATATAAGCATTGTAATTTTTGGTCCCTTCAGGACATGAGAACTTGTCCGTGTATGATCAATAAATCATATTGGGCTGCTGGACAGAAGTCACAGTTCGATTGCTTAACCTAACACTGTAGGATTTAAACACAATCATTTAACAGTGAAAAGAGCATTAAATGAAAAGGTTTTAAACCCTTGCTGCTTGATTATTAGCCACATTAAATTCGAAACCCGTAACCGCTACGGGACACCCGCAAATTCTGCGGGCTTGAAATTCTGCTGCGTTACAGAGCAATTACATTTAACCATGCCGCGACCAGCACGCCAGAGACGCAAACCTGTAAATCATTCTTGCGCACGTTGCATGTGCAGCCGTGAACATGATCAATCAGTCAAACCCGTAGTTACGGGTTTAGACAAAGCCAATGGTAAAAGAGTTGGTCATCATTACGTCACAAAAAAATGGAGGTTAGATTTCAAACGAATTACGAGTTACGATCAGACTCACATTCCAGAAATAATGCAATATTAATAAATCAGTAAATATGATATTCAAGTCCATGCGAGTTCCATTATATGCATTAACACATTGATTGCCGGGATCGATATAACACAGAAATTTAACATTAAAAAAAGTATTTTATTTTACAGATTTGCGGCTTGAGAATGTTGTGCTAATAATTGTAATACCTAACATCATTTTCACTTTAATTTTAAGTACAGTAGTTTGTTGATATATTTGCATTTACAGCGCTACAGATAGGACTTTAACCCCTTTGCGGCTCCCCTGTAGGCTTTCTGGCTCCATTTGCGGGTTACATATTGAATGACAGTGGATTTGTAGCAATTTAACAGCCGTTTCTGAACTTAACAGTTACGGGCTTGACAAATCAAAGGATTTGCGCATTTCAACATCCCGTAGGGTTTTTCCGCCTGTAACCCGTGGATCATTTGCGGGTAGATTTACAAGGCCAATTTTAGTTGCTGTAAGTCTTGTTACGGGCTACGATTTTACACAATTTACATATTAATTTCATGAAGTCTATTGATATAAGTTTTGTTTTTTAGACCCTGCTTTTAGGGACCTTTGAATTATTTCTAATGTATGAATATCCTTTAGGAGATTTGATCTTCAGAATTGGACACAATATCTAGGTGAGGTCTAAACAGAGTGACATTATTCCCTCTTTTTTTCTGCTGTTACTTTATTCTCCAATACAAAAAACAAAGTCAGAGGTGCTCAATCAGAGAAAGAACTATCCTTAATAGGTTAGTTTGATGAACTTAATAACCCACTCTGAGAGCGACCTCTTTTAGCTCACTTGTGCCCTTCACAGGGAGACATATCCTGTAGTATATCAGTTGGTCCCACTCACTAGAGTGACCCAGCCCACAAAAACAAGGCAATTCTACCCTGAACAAGAGAAACAGCAAACCCCAGACGTACGTTTCGACCTTCATTGGGTCTTGTCAGTGAGATGTAGCTGAACTCCTTAAGGCACAGTGAGCCCCCTATTACTATTACTTCTCCAATACAACCAGGTATCCTATTGGCTTTTGCTGTATCTTTGTTGCATTGTTCGAGCATTTTTAAACTTACAGTTTCATAACTCCCATGTTCATTTACTGTCATTAAAGTAATTTTAATCTGACACAACAGCGCACTTTAGGGATATGGACCTCTTGGCATCTGCAGCTTTGATATGCTCACTCACCCGGTCGATAGTGGTCCCTCAATCAAAAAGATGGCTTCTGGTGATAACAGGAAGCAGGAAGGAGACAGGCAAATTGTGTCAGGAGAATATTTTGGAAAGGATGGAAAGGAAATAAAGATGAAAAAAAGGTCATACAGTTCAGGGAGGAAGGAAGGTTTGAAGAATGTTTTTCTTTCATGTCTTAAGGCTAAAGGGTATCTGTGGTGGCATTCACTAAGGAAGCTTCAGAGCAGAGGATACAGTATGTGTACTCTTGATAGAGATATCAGAGTATTGGCACTATGTTAAACAAATGACTTCTCTACACATGCCACTGGCGACATTTAACCTGGGTGGCAAAAACATCCTTTAAACCTATGATTTAAAAGTAAATCCATTGATTTGTCATATTTATAGTATGCTCTTATAAAATACTGGAGCTCATAATAGGCAAAAAAAACAACAACTACTTTTTAAACAACATCTTGCCTTTGTTCTTAAAGGGATATGATAAAAAAAATGTCTTTGTTAATAAAGACCTCCAGCTTTTTTCCCATGCAGTGGGATCACACAATTTCAAGATTTATTTTCAGGCCACGAGGTGTGCATCCCCATGGGGTGATTGGTGAGCCGATTTTGGTCTCACTAAGAATTTAGCTTTCCTTAAACTGTTTGCCAATGTTGCTTTTTATTTGTGAGGGTTCGATCTTTCGGATAGGCATATAGTTTTCCTTATGGAAAATATGGGTGTGGTGCATGTCATCAATCAGGTCTCCTCTCTCCCTGTCATCCAGTTGCTCCAATAGTTATTGTTGATGTTTCTTAGGCTCCTTGCCAGACCTCTTCCTATAACTTCTCCCTTCCCGAAGACCCCTTCCCATAACAGTAAACCTTCCCAAGACCCCTTTCCATAGCTGCTCCTCTATCCTTACCTCCATCCTGTGCAAAGCTCCTCTGCCTGCAGCACAGCACCAGGATGTGCAAGCTCCACTTTCCAGCAACATCTATGGATAGATACATGGATATATACACAGCACCCATCCCTCTTTGCAACCATCCCTACATATCACCCAGTCGTTGTAAGCAGCCATCCACTCTTAGCATCCATTCCCGCACAGCACCCAGTCCCTCTCAGCTCCCACCTCACATAGCACCCATTCCCATCTCCTTTGCTCCCCCTATACTGAACCCATCTCCTGTACCATACTGCCATTTTACAGCCCTTGCTCTTCTTCCCTGATACACATCCCCAGTGTACTGAACTGCTCCACACTGCCACCTCTTGGAGCTTCAGTAGCAGTTCCCCCACACTACAGAAAATAATGAAATACATTCTTTTTTTTAAAGTTTACACAGCATTGCCCCCTCCCCCCCCCCCCCAGAGATGGGCCCTAGTGCACTGTACCACTGGTAGATCTGCCCCAGTACACAACTACTAACATAAATTGTTCATAGACCAGCAGAATAAATAAGTACACCTCCTTATCAAAATAAAGCCTAATGATCTTTTCACCACTCTTGTGAATTTCTCAAATGCCATATTGTGATGTAATTTAATAAAGGATGATTTTAACAGTTCATAGTAGGCACTCACTCAGGGCCGCCAGTCAAGAAACAGACCTATTCGGCAAAGGTAAGACCATTTTATAATATGCTGTCGGGACAGTTTGTTGCTCGCTCTGAAGCGTTCAGCACTTCCGTTCAATTTGACCAATGTTTCTGGGTCCCCTCTTGATACATGAGGATGGCATTAAATTCTCCTGCATACTACATCGCTGCTTGGGTAAGGTGGTCCTCACCCCTAAGAGTTTAAAACACATTCCTTCCGCATTGTGGCAGCTATAAAGGCGACAACGTAGTCATCAAAAGAATTGGAAAGTGGGAAATTGCGCCTTTTCAGGTCATATATATGCAGCCAGAGTTTGTTACCGATCCTTACTCTCTTAATTGGGACAATTTCCCCCTATCCCAAAGGTCAATTGTCTGCTGTTCTGGGCCACTGCAAGGTCTTTAGTGATTTCCTGGACCTATAGAAATCTCATTGACATTTTAAATGACCAAAGAGGAACACATTTTCTTGAAAAATTATGTATTTAATATGTGAGCACTGCTCCATGCATATATCCTCTAGGACTGACACACCAGGCTTTTATATTTCTTCCAGTCTTTGGAAAACTGCCATTGGACCATTTAAATGGATCCCCACCCCATGTCTCAGTTACTAGTTCCCCTTTCCCTTTGCTATGTCCCTCATGAGATAACCACATGGAAGTATATATGAAAGGATAGTTGTATTCATATTTATCCATATATACAGTATATCAGAAAGCATACTAACAGACAAGATGACACTGCATGTAGACATTTCTCTGCATGTACACACCCAGCACTTAGCACTATACCAGAAACATCAGAGAATCTGTAAATGTGTAGCCCTAGTCCATGGCCAGGGCATATCTACCTTTTTGGAGCCCCTAGGCAGTGAAGTGGAGGAGCCCCCTGTGAGCGCGTACACAAGGTATGCACAGAAGCCAGTGGAGTGATTGACAGAGAGGTGATGCCGACACTGAACATTGTGTATGAAAGATGAGTCTAGCAGAGGCATTCATAATTGATTGAAGTGGAGATAGTCTGGTGGTAGGTAGGCCAACAAGAAGCGAGTTGCAGTAGTCTAGTCGAGAGATGATGAGAGAGTGTATAAGGATTTTAGTTGTGTTTTGTGTAAGATAGTGACGAATTCTGGAGATGTTTTTTAGATGGAGAAGACAAGATTTAGTTAGTGATTGTATGTGAGGGATGAAAGACAGGGTGGTGTCCAATAGAACCCCAGGACAACGGGCTTGGGAGGTGGGGGTGATGATGTCGTTGTTGACAGTGAGAGAGATGTGAGGAATTGATGCTGTGGTAGAGGGAGGGAAGATTAGGAGTTCAGTTTTAGACATGTTGAGTTTGAGATGGTGGGTGGACATCCAAGAGGATACACTAGAAAGGGAGTTGGAGACGTGTGTTAGAAGAGAGGGGGATAGATCTGGTGCGGAGAGGTAGATTTGGGTGTCATCTGCATAGAGATGGTACTGGAACCCAAAAGAGTTTATGAGGGTACCAAGTGAGGAGGTGTAGATGGAGTAGAGGAGGGGGGCAAGTACAGATCCTTGGGGTACACCAACAGACAGGGGGTGAGAAGAAGAAGAGGTGTATTACTTACATGTCCCTAATTTTCTGATTCAACTATCTAGCACCACTTCCACTCAACCAGTTGCAATAATATTGATTTGCACACACATATATATATATATATCCCTTTCTGGATCGCTACCTTCTTGTGGTGAAGGTGCTTGTGTATGTCAATGAAGCTGTAAGCTATACCATGTAGGGTCTCCCAAGATAGGCAGGTCATAGCAGAGAGGTCAGGCAAATCATGGTCCACTGGTGAAGGAAGTGGCAACCCACTACAGTATCTTTGCCTAGAAAACTGTATGGATAAGCACAACCAGAAACAGACAGATGTGCCTGGTATGCTGCATCCATATGGTCACAGAGAGTTTGATATGACTGAAGGACTGGAGAACAACAACAAAAGTATATATATATATATATATATATATATATATATATATATATATATATTTACAGTTTAACTTCCTGCAGCATTTTGGAACTTTGTGTGTCTTTTAAGTTTAACAAAAGATTGTTAAAAACAGGTTACCACTTTACCGTAAGTGGATAGCAGGGCCGGCTGGTCTATATAAATAACCAGCTTCAGTGGCCTTTAAATAGATCAAGAAAAATATGTTATAAAATGTTTGTGTGTATTAATAAGAGAGGATTAAAGCAGGACTTGTTTGTGCTATTTTGGTATGTTGACCACAAATTGAGTGGTTTTACAGTTTATTACATCCATTAGGGAATGAATCATCAGAGCAAAAATCTAAAAAAAAATGATCAACAGTTCTGTGGCCGAGTCAATATCTTTTGTATCAGAGCCTGAGCATCTCTGGTTCCCACATTACATCATGTCAAGAAAATCCTTCCTAAGAGTGTGAACTTTGTCTGCTAGTCATTGTATGCTCCAGCTGTTAGACTTCAGCCTGGAGTCTCTACAGATAATGTACACCCCATTATACATATGGTAGAACATAGAAATATGTGTAATTATTGAGCAGGCCCAGTCACAGCGCTGCCTCAAGCTGTAAGGTGAGAACATGATGTCCCCCCCTTCCCCTGACAGATTGTGAACTTTGGCTGTTGGCGGGGGTAGGTGTGAGAGAACATGACTTGGTCTCTATTCTCATGGCCTGGAAGGTACAGTGAAACACTTAGACCTTCTGCCTGCTGTGAGTTGTTACAGACTGCGGTATATGGTGATAAATACAGCAGCACTTAGCAAGGGATAGGTAAACACAGAGTCATAAATGTGGCTACTCAAGACGAGTATTCATATATGGCTTAGGTGACAGAAAAGAGACGGTTGGTATCATAAAAACCTTCACATATATTAGAGGATTTCATAAAGTTCTTACATGTTAAAAAAGTGGAATGCAAGAAAAAGAGCTCATGTTTGGAAGTTGAAAGGTGGATGATTTATTACTAGTAGATACATGGAACAGCCTTCCAGAAGATATGTTACGGTAAACATAAGGGTATCCTGAGGATTCATTAAATTACGTTTTTTTAGGTAGATTTGCATTTTTGTACTTATCTGCTGTTCTATAAACATAGCTTGGCTCTTCTAGTGTAGGTTCCGGATACACCATATTCCATAGATTTTCTAATGCATCTCTTGCCAATTCAACAGTATTTATAATATGTATGTAATTTACACAAACTAATTCAATGGCGTTGCGAAAAGCCTACCGTCTAGGGGCCTCATTCAATTGCGATTTTCCCAGTTGAATAGGGCTCTATATACGCACAAAGCATATTTTTTTACAGAAGTTTTTAGTTAGTGAAGACCTTGCTTTTGGATAGAAGTTCACTAACCAAAAACTTCTGTAAAAAAATATGCTCTATGCTTATATAGAGCTTTATTCAATTGGGAAAATCGCAATTGAATGAGGTCCTAGTGATATAAAACTGAAATTGATGGTTGTTCTTTCTATTTTTAACAGTATTCACAAGAAGTATGTTTGCTAATTCTGTGTATTCTTTACCAATATATAAGTAAAATAAATAACCCTTATTTATTAGTTGATAGTCCCCCTGGGGCATATTGATGTATGCCGTTTGTGTTTAAACAAGAATTTTCCAAAAATTCAATGGCATATGGCGACTCTACTCTATCATCTAGCCACAAGGTAAATCTGACTTCTCTCAGTAAACTCTTAGCCCTCTTTCTTAAGGAGAAACAAGTTATCCCATGGTATGATGGACACTTAGACCTCTTGCTAATGGCCTCAAGCTGTAGGAAGCTTACAATTTTTACAGTTACAAAACAAACACAAATCTTTGAGCTCAGTCAGTGACTGATGGCGATTTAATGTAGCTACCATCTGCCACTCCAAGCAAGGGGCAAAGGAGACCACGGCGGAATGTAAGCTAATGTAATGAGAAGCTGTCATGGTTCCTTCAGAACCATGGGACAGCCCCAAGGGCCTCTGTAGGAAACATGACACTCCCATGGAGAGGGGGTAGAACAGGCAACTCAAGTGCTATTTATTAGGAGAAGGTCTCATTAACAGATAAATCAATATCAGATTCCATAGGGTCATGGAGTTAGTTTGTAAGTTTGTATTTTATTATTATAAGTAACAGAAACAATAAAGGTGATCATGATTTATTATACAGTATCCGATTGAGTTGTAGAATGGGGGGGAATATTGGTTTATATTTATCAAGTGAGGATGACATTGGAGATAGAGGGTTTAAGTGGGGATAAACAGGGTTAAGGGGAGTTAAACATAAAATATCCCCACTTCCTACTTTGTCTATGGAGCATATTTATCAAGAGAGTACACTTTATCTCTGTTTAATCAATAGCCTTATGAAACAGGCATTTTTAACTCCACATACTCAGCTTTGATAAATGTATATTACAGTGTCACAAGTAGGAGCATAGTGAATATGCAGAATACTGTTAAATTGGGTAAATCCAGCCCAGTGGTCATGCGTTGATGGCCATTCAGATAGGTACGTGTGCCTTTATTTTCCCAGGATATTTTTAATTTTTTTTAGACAATACAAGCTTAAAATTATTGGTCGACTAGATTTCACCTAGTCAAAAGCAAGCTTAAGCTAAATAAAACAAGTTTCTATTAATAAACTAAAAGGATGAGATTGGGTTCATGAGAAAATATTGGAATGAATCTACCTTGAAGCCCCTTTGTCATATATATCTAAATAAATATCTAAATCTAGATCGATAAATAGATAGATAGATAGATAGAAATATACATATACTTTTGCCATCTCATGTCATTATTGCTTCAGACTTATATTAAGATATATTTTGTATATTTATAAATGTTTAAAATGGTATTGGATTACCAGAGCAAAGCCTTTGTGGGCACATTTGCATGCCCCTGCCCAGATTCCCAGAATGAAGTGGAATAACTATATTTCAGGAAATAATTTTGTGTGAACACAAATGTACAATTTATTTACTGTACAACTGTACGGTGGAGGGCTTCTGTCGATCTTTTGCCCACCATAAATTCAATGATTGTTGATATATATATATATATATATATATATATATATATATATATATATATAATTTTAAATATATTGAGGAGTGGGGCCCAAAGGCATTGAAAATGTAAACAAAGAAATTGAAAAGGAACTGCAGCATTGGGGCCCCCCAGAGCAGGGCCCCGGTGCATTGCACTGGTGGCAGATCCACTCCTGCACCACTCATAGCTTTTTCCTCTTTAAACTATATCCCCCCCCCCCCAGATGTTTTGGGGCTCCTACACCCATGCATCCAGGGGTGGGAAAATCCCTGTAATGATTCTAGGAAAAATTATTTTCTAGAAGTATAATGCATGTCTATGAATGGAGTCCCATCCTGGTTCCTTGAAATAGATATAGCTATCTATACACACACTCCACATTTTGCTCCACTTTTGCCGTAATTTCTGTAGCCTTACTCTTTAATCGTTTATTCACATAATTCTAACATATTGTATTCATTGTGTCACCAAATGTATGCATCTACAATCAATATGACCTAATCATAATTTATTTTGCATGGAAATCCTTAAGGTTCCACTGGGTAAATGAATGATGTATACTCTGTGATCTCTTTCAAGCAGAACAAATTGGGAAAATCCTCTGTAGAGACTCCTGTAACCTTGTGTGCAAAAGGAGTTCCAGAAAGCACCTTGTGGAATCTGATCCTCTTGTCTCCATAGACCTGGATTTCCCATTAGGTCCACGGTGTATAATCAAGACAGGAATGTTTGATGGATTACACTATGCATAGATGCTGACCGGCATGGCAGACCCTTCCTGCTGATTACATTGTCAGATGGGCAGAACATATTCCCGTGTCTAATGTACAAAGCTTCCAAAAATATCTCAAGTAGCAAAGCAAATAATATCGACCTGTTTGTATTTGTACTTTTTTTACATTCCTTAAACAAATGCACCGGGTAATAATTATTTTAAATAAAACATAAAAAACAATATATGTAATGGTGCATATTTTTCAAATGGGATACAATTTTGTTTAATTTGTTATTGTGTTTAAATTTAAGACCAATGCACTCTTCATTTCTACTCTCTATCAAATCTTTTAAGTATTGGGTTGGCCAACTTATTCAAAAAATTGCAAAAAAAAGCAGTGTCAGATATAAGCATATTAGTATTTTTGAAAACAGCAGATGGCCTAATATGTGACAAACACAAAGGCCTCATCAGCTGTTCAAAACCAGAGGACCAATTTCCCCCCCAAACACGTTTTGATGCTACATGTTAATTACAAGCTAGCGGTTGCCTAGCATTTTCCCAAGATATCTTATCTTCATGATAATGAATGGTCTTTATCTTATGGACACCCCTTGCTTGCCCCTAAGCTGTAGCAGCAGGTGTAAGAGCATGGTGAGGGAGTGGAGTCGTGTAATCAGTCTCTGTTGGATTAGGTGCCTCTTGTCCCACTGCACAACAATGTCCAAAGGCACTCTTAAGGGACAGATGTTAGATCGAAAGAGAATGAATGGAAGCTACTATCTTCTGCTCCGCCCCCCACTCTCCCCATGCTGTGGTTCTATACTAAAGGCTTGTCAATGATTAACCAGGAATATCCTGGGTGGGTGATCCATTACCAGAGTCCCGTGACCAGGCCATTGAGTGTATGCCAACACCATACACACTTTACTGTGTTTGTTCTGGGCATTCTTTTAATTTAGGTGCATGCTCCAGGAGAGGGACATCCTGTCTTGTCCCAGTCGGTGTTTACATTTTAAAATTTCACACAAAAGACCCTATCCTATGAAAGCATTTCAGCATTTAGATCATGTGTCCATAATAAAAGGAGCATATTGCAAAAATATAGGGTTATAGTGCTCTTTTAAATTCAATATTGACCAAAAATAGTCAAACTTATTTGAACAATTAGGCATTGGACTAATGTGGTAAGTGGGGTCAGGAAGGAATTCATTTTTTCCCTTTTGAGAACAATTGGTAAAGTTTCACTTGTTTTTTTTCTGTTTGCATTCACACTATTTTGATTTTTGACTGGTTTAATGAACTACTGTATGTCTAAATTAATTATAATAATGTGGAATTTTTCACTGATTCTCCATCATTGTGTACCATTGGTTTGTTAATAAACTTATCCAAATAAAAGTAAATATACATATATTTCTGGGTGTAAAGCTGCCTTGTCTAAGACAACCAGACACAGGCCTAGGGCAGCTTATTTTCAAAAGCAGCAGACTTAACTAGTAGATGGATAGAGGGATAGATAGATATAGAGGTGAGTAGATAGATCGATCCCCCTCTGGATCTCTACCTTACTGTGGTGAAGGGGATTGTGTGCCTCAGTGAAGCTGTGAGCTATACTATGTAGGGCCACTCAAGATGGGCATGTCATAGCAGAGAGGTCAGTTAAATCACAGTCCACTGCTGAAGGAACTGGCAGTATATTTGCCAAGAAAACCTTATGGATTAGCAAAACCAGACAAAAGATACGCATGGTATGCTGTAATCCATATGGTAACTGAGAGAAGGACACAACTGAACAACAACTGAGATAGATAGATAGATAGATAGATAGATAGATAGATAGATAGATGTGTGATTGTCTTGGTATGATGATGTAGCAAGGGGAAAGGAGGATGAGTGTTTGATGTAGGATACTTATATGGATAGACTGTGGGCAACACAAACTCTGCATATAACTATTTTGAGTAATACATGCCCAAACTGTGTGTTAAAAAAAAAAAACAATAAAAAAATAATGCTACTTGGTGCATTGTCCCTTTCAGTGACTTTATTTCACCCACAAGTCAACGGTCAGTTAATCCCAAAAGAGGATCAGATCTGAGCCTTTAATCCTTGTGAGTAGAAACTAGGTTGCAATGCTAGGCTGGACGTCTTCCAAGTCCCAAAATATTTACAGGGCAGTTGAGAATTGTTCATTTGTACAGCTTGCCTCGGCCCTCAGGGCTTAGACTAACACTGAGATTTACATTCTCACTTAGCGCACATTCACAGGATATATTTAACCCGCTTCAACTCAAGTCAAATCCCCTGCCAAGAAAATGTATTTTTAGAGATTTTTCTGCAGACTCCTCGCTGAATTATTGCTCCGTTTATCAGCTCTAGGAGAATGACTTCATCTAGGCCTGCTCTGTGAGACAGCCTGCACTCAACTAGACTGCCCTATAGCAGAGATCTCTCGAGAAAAATCTGTAGGACCAGGTGATTTCAGTCTAGTTCAACACATCCATAGCCAAAAATCAAGTTAATTAAAAGCAGAAAGCTTGTATATTTATTCTATTCCTAATGTTTTAAAATAACTAAATAGTACTTTCGTCTTCACGTTCGAAATTCTAAATATAAGTAAAAAAAATGAGTTAATAATGCCCAGAATTCCAAGAAATATAGCTATTGCACTGCACTCTGGGAAACTGGGCTGGGACATGCAAACAAGTCTAGAATGCATTTTGCAGTAATTAAATAGTATATTTGTGTTCAAATTGGAAAAATGATTTCCCTGGATGTAGATTAGTGAAGGGCCCGTAGGCACCACCAGGCTTCCTGGGTTGGAAGGAGAGGCCACTTGACCTGGCTGGGTATGTGTAGGAGGTGGCTAGCTGGGGGAAGTGGAGCCATTTATAGGTCTTTTGGCGCCATTTTCCACCATTATGCCCCCAGCTAACTAGGTGAGTAGATGCCCACCTACCCATCCCTAAGGTATTGTTGTTTGATGTATATGTTGTATTTTGTAAAAAAAAAAACTAAGTATGAATAATGGCAAGTTGGGGATTACATTGTTTATTGTCTTAAGCACTCGTTGTGGATGTATTATTGAAGTATATATTATATGTTATCAAAAGTTTGTTGTCACAGTGGCGGGTGGTGAGGGGAGTCGCAGGGATAGTGGTAAAATGGGTGAGATCCTACCATACAGTGGTACGGATGTTCCAACATGGTAGGCCCTGGATGAGGGTTCAGGGCGTAGGGTGTACTTTTTCTGGCCAGGCTCCTCCCCTCACGTGGTTATTTTGATTTATTTATTGTTATGGTTATTACGTCATGTTGTGCTTACCAATAAGCGCTGTGGCCAGTTATCTCCCAAGAATTGGTCTGTGTCTAATCTTTATATTTAATAGGTGATTGGGTATAAACTCACATACCAACTGGGCCTTGCTTAGGTCAAGCTCTATCATGTTCTGTCACTGAAGTGTCACTTGACAAAAGGAGTAAATGTCAGAGCTAACCGTGCCCCCTTGGCTCCTGAACAAGATGATGCCCCCATGCTAAACTTATGTTTCTCTCTAAAGATGCTTTTGCTCACACATCTAATAGTGTTGTTAGTTTGATACATATTTCACAAACATGTGAAGTTTTCCCAAACTGCAAAGGTTCCTGAGGTTTAGTGTCAACTGAAGTTTGGATGCACCCAGTAGGTTATTGCTCAATACACTGCTGGAATCTAGGGAGATCTGCTCAGGAAATACTTAATTAAAGAGGTGTGCACCGTATTTACATGTGCATCCTCCTTGTTTGTTGATCGTATTGTTCTTTGTGCATCAGTTATTTTTTTAGTTAATTTGTTCTGCTTTGGGGAGATGTCTCTCTGCTGGTCTTAAAGGGACACTGTATCCCATATATATCAGTGCTTTATATTAAAGAACAAGCATTAATAATGGACAGAAAGTTATTAGAATATTGCATTTTACTACCACTGTAATTATTTGTAGCCATCACCATTATTGACTTTTAAAGCCTTTCCCTATCTGTTATGTATAAATTTCCTAGGCTCCTTTTAAGGACAGATTCACAAAGCCAGTTATCTGCATTATAAAAGGGCAAGTAGTAACCAATTGAGGAGAATTTACAAAGCATCTCAAGTGGCTGAGATGTGCATCCCTGTATTTACTAGGATTGTTTCCTAAGGGGAAATATTGAGATCACAGCCCCTTTCACCTCATCTCAGGCACTTAAGACGTTTAGTAAATTCCCACACTGTGTGGCAATAAGCTAATATTAACTAATATAATATATCTATACTATAATGAGTGTAAGTGTGTAACTCTCCATAAGGAGCGTACACGCTTACGCTGCCGTACACGCAGTGTGTGGCCTTAGCAGCACACGCACGCGCCTTCCGCAGCTTTAGCCGCAGCTTCGGGAGGAGGGGGGAGGAGAAAAAACACTGAGTAGGAGGAAAGACACAGCAAATGAAGGGGAAAGAGACACAGGGGAGGCGGGGGGCAAAGAGACAAAGGGAAGGGGGGAAGAGACACAGGGAAGGGGGGCAACGAGACACAGAAGAGGGAGGGCAAAGAGACACAGGGGAGGGAGGGCAAATAGACTCAGGGGAGGGAGGAGGAGGGGGGCAAAGAGACACAGGGGAGGGGGAAGAGACACAGGGGAGGGGGCAGAGATACAGGGGGAGACACACAGGACAGGGGGGGAGAGATATGGGGAAAGAGACACAGGGGAGGGGGAAAAGATACAGGGGAGAGAGTGGGGGGAAGAGACACAGGGGAGAGACACAGGGTAGGGGGAGGAAAGAGACAGAGGGGGGGAGGAGGGGGGAAGAGACACAGGGGAGGGAGGCAGAGACACACGGGAGAGGGGGGAAGAGACATGGGGGCAAGAGATACAGGGAAGGGGGGAAGAGATACAGTGGAGAGTGTGGGGGGAAGAGACACAGGTGAGGGGGAGGGACACAGGAGAGTGGGAGAGACACAGGGGAGGGGGAGGAAAGGGACAAGGGGGGGTAGGGAAGGGACAAGGGAAGGGAGGGGGGAAAGAGATACAGGGGAAGGGGGTGGGGGGAAACAATATTATCCCGTCATCTATGAAGGGCAAACGACTAGCAATATAATATAATATAATAATAAACCTCTGAGATTACCACTTACTTTACAAGAAACATATCTAAAAAGATAGAGGGTAATCACAGGGCAGCATAATTTAATTAATTAAAAAAAAAGTTGTTATTAACTTACTAAAAATGTTGTTTATATCAATACTAGTTCTTTAAAAATAAAAACTAATAAAACTATCTGACTACATTGTCCCTTTAAGACCACCTCTATCTGTTAGTTTCATCTTTCCATGCACCTTCCAGCTTGAAGGGCATATAAGGCGTCAGTTGTCCATGTTATGTAAGTCCTTGCAAAATTTTGTTTTTCTATTTATTATCCTAGAGCCATATATTTTACATAATGGAAAGCTCATTTGTCTACAACACACCTCCTGAGAAAGTAGCTGGCAGAAACAGCTCAAAACATTAAATTGATCCCTGCAGTAAAACATAATTACAAATAATTATTTTTATAATCATTTTGCCCACTAAAGCTTAGTTTCAGTACCATATATAAAAAAAAATAATTTTACATATGCCATATGTGTGCAAATCATTCCGTTATGCATAGAGAAAATTTAACAACTTACAATGCGTACAGATCATTTGTGGCATCTCTTTTGATATTTATGTACAAAAGATGTGAGAATTGTGAAAAACTCAAGAAAAATGGGGTGATCAAAAAGGGGAGATGAAAGACAAGGTGTGATCTTGCCGACCCTTTTATGTATGTGTTTAAATCAAATGTTGGATACTTCTCAGCCACTTTGTTTCCCTGAAAGCTGCCCCTTGAGATTTTTCATGCACCTTCAGAATGCGTTAACTCGGCGGCTAATTGAATTTTCTGCCTTGGTTGATAGAAAAACAAGATGCTGAGAGGTTTTTAAATCAAGGTCAGTGCAGGGTGAAGACAAGATTCGGGTTACAAAGCCAATGTTTGGTAGCATTTTCCATTTTTAAAAATAATAATTGTGGATCCATAGAAATTATATGTTGTTATTAAAGTACTATACAATAAAGTGATACATATATGTTTGTAAATCAAAATGTCAGCTTCCACTACAGCATAACTGCATATAATAATAAAAATAATAATAATAATAATAATAAAAATAATAATAGTAATAATACATTAAAAGGCCACCGCACAAGGAAAAAAAATATGTTTGGGTCTGACTAAAAGCATAATTAAGTAGGGAAAAAGTAATTAAGCTAGTTTTAAATGGGAAATATGAATTATGTTGCCTTCATTGTACCCTGGTGCCACAAGAGGGGAGTTTATATCTATCAAGGAGCATTGATTGCAGTTTACCTTGCAACTGCCTGTTCTGAGTATGTGTTGGGAAGATGGTAGGTGTCAAATACCAAAACCTCCAATCACATAACAATACCTCCAACTCTTCCCTTCTCCTTAAGATAAGCACACTTCCTCAAGCTCCAAATTAGCGGGAAATGATTAAACCAGACAAGATGGTACAGTACCTTGCCAAAAGTATTCAAACCCCCTTGACTTTTTACCTATTTTGTTACATTACAGCCTTAAATGCAATGTTTTGTTAATCTGAATTTTCTGTGATGGATCAGAACACAAAAGTCTATGTTGGTGAAGTGAAATGAGAAAAATGTATACATAAAACTATTTTTTAGAAATAGAAAACAGAAAATTGGCATGTGTGTATGTATTCACCCCCTTTGTTATGAAGCCCATAACAAGCTCTGGTGCAACCAATCACCTTCAGAAGTCACATAATTAGTGAAATGATGCCCACCTATGTGCAATCTAAGTGTCACATGGTCTGTCATTACATATACACACCTTTTTTCAAAGGCCCCAGAGGCTGCAACGCCTAAGCAAGAGGCACCACTAACCAAACACTGCCATGAAGACCAATGAACTCTCCAAACAGGTAAGGGACAATGTTGTTGAAAAGTACAAGTCAGGGTTAGGTTATAAAAAAATATCCAAATCTTTGATGATCCCCAGGAGCACCATCAAATCTACCATAACCAAATGGAAAGAACAAGTGGATTTACCTTACAAGTAAAGGCTCATAAATTGCAGAGTGCACTAATTGTGCCCAGGTGAGAAGGCAGAAGTTAATATAAACAGGAGAAGGGGCGAACTTGTGAGCTTGTCAAGTGCAATTCTAGTAAAAGTGTAGGAGTTTAAATAAAAGGAAGGACTTCAAAGAAAAGGGAGGGCAGATTTATAGTGCAAAGGAGGAAAACTTAAACAAATATATTATTTTATATTCTTTATTTTTCCCACTGAAATTAATAATAATAATTATGAGTCAGTCCAGTGGCAACCTCACTCAATGTACATCCTGTCATATGTATGCAATACTGGAACAGATGATCCATGGTCCATAATTCTGTGAGAGGTGTGAGCATGTTGCCTCTCTGGAAGCTCAAATTGGAGATCTGGAGAGGAGAATTGCAGCACTTAGTGATATTGCTCCACTGGAAAGGGGGTTGGTGCTCACTGAGCACAGTTTAGCTAGGCCTAGCATGGAGGGTGGAGCTGGGGCCAGTGAGGATGTCCAGGTAGGTAGCTGGGTTGCAGTTAGAAGGGGAATCAGGGGGAACAGGAAGAGGCAGGCCAGTTCTGAGCTGGCAAACACCAACAGGTTTGCCAGATTGAGTGAAACTGTTGGGGATGTCCATTCAGGAATGGCAATGCCAGATTGAGCTGCTCCCTCTAACAGCCGGGAGAACAGTTCTACTGGAGGAGTGGGAGGGCAGAATAGGCAGAGCAACAGACAGGTTTTGGTTGTAGGGGACTCTATTATTAGGAAGGTAGACAGGGTGATTTGTCACCCAGATCCCAGCAATCGAACAGTTTGCTGTCTCCCGGGGGCTCAGGTTCGTCATGTTGTGGATCGGGTAGACAAATTATTGGGAGGGGCTGGAAATAAACCGGTGGTCTTGGTACATATTGGTACCAATGACAAAGTTAGTGGAAGATGGAGTGTCCTAAAGAATGATTTTAGAGAACTAGGTAATAAGCTGAAGGCAAGGACCTCTAAGGCATTATTTTCTGAGATACTACCAGTGCCAGGTGCTAGCCCAGGGAGGCAGAAGGAGCTTAAAGAAGTTAATGTGTGGCTAAAGATGTGATGCACTAAGGAGGGGTTTGGGTTTTTAGAGCACTGGGCTGACTTCTCACTTTGGTACAATCTCTACAGTAGGGATGGATTACACTTTAATGATGAGGGAGCTTTTGTGCTAGGGGATAGGATGGTAGAAAGGCTGGAGGAGTTTTTAAACTAGTAGGTGGGGGGGAGGGACTAGATATAAGTAATGGGGTAGAAAGTGTAGAGGGTATACGGGATGAATTAACAACTCATAGGGGAGGAGATGGAGGGAGGGGTAGTATAGTCAATAGGGAGGTGGTAATAAGTAACTCAAGTACAGTGGCAGGCACTTCAGAACTACAGGCTCATAACATAAGGTGTATGCTTGCTAATGCCAGAAGCTTGCCAGGAAAAATGAGAGAGTTAGAATTATTAGCAATTAATGAAAAATAAGATTTAATAGGCATTACCAAAATGACTGGACTGTTAATCTGGATGGTTATAACCTATTTAGGAAAGATAGAGGCAATGGTAAAAGAGGCGGAGGGATTTGTCTGTATGTTAAGCCTGAATTTAAGCCTAGAGTCAGAGAAGATATTTATGGTGGACCTAGTGATAAAGTTGAATGTTTGTGGGAAGAGTTAATTAGCGGAGTAGCAAATTCCAAAATAATATTAGTAGGAGTATGCTATAAACCCCCAAATATAGCTGAAAGTGAGTAAATGCAATTATTGTTACAGATTGGAAATGCCGCTAAGCATGGGCAAGTTCTAATAATGGGAGATTTTAATGACCCTGAAATAAACTGGATAAATGAGACCAGCAGTTCAGCTGAGGCGAGCAGGTTCTTGAGTACACTCAGGGATCATTATCTGGCCCAGGTTATACAAGAGCCTACTAGAAATTAAGCTATTTTAGATTTAGTCATCACAAATAATATTGATATAGTGTCAAATGTTGGAATAGGGCAACCTTTGGGAAACAGTGATCACAACACAGTCTCATTTGAGATTGAATTAAAAAAAAAAAAATTGTAAGGGGCCAACAAAAACTCTTAATTTTAAAAGGGCAGATTTTAACGGTCTAAGGGCAGCAATACAAAGTATGGACTGGGACAGAGAACTTATAGGTAAAAACACTGAACATAAATGGACAACATTTAAATCCTTACTAAATATACATACACATCGGCATATACCATGTGGGAATAAAAGTAAAAGTAGTAAATGTGGCTTAACAATGATTTAAAGATCAAGATACGGATTAAAAACAGGCACAGAGGGGACAGAGACTGCTTTACGGGAGTACAAGGAAATCAACAAGGCTTGCAAAAGCGCTATTAGACTGGCTAAAATAGAAAATGAAAAATTAATTGCAAAAGAGAGTAAGACTAAACCTAAAATATTTTTTAAGTATATTAATGGGAAGAAGGCGAGGAAGGAAGCTATAGGAACATTAGAATGTGAAACAGGCCATCTGAAAATTAGTGACCAGGAAAAGGCAGATGAGCTAAATAGGTTATTTTCTTCGGTATACACAAGGGAGGTACCAGTGGTTGGGACACTGCAACATAATGGGGCTACACTACCTTTGCCAACTAATTGGTTAACACAGGAAGTAATCCAAAAGAGGTTGGAAAAAAAATATATGTTAATAAAGCCCCGGGTCCTGATGGAATACATCCACGGGTACTGAGGGAACTGGGTTCTGTATTAGCCAAACCATTGTTATGGATGATAATTAGGAAAATGTCTTTTCATGTTATTATCTTTGTCTGCATTCCTTACTCACTTATATATTTATTAATGAGAAGAAGGTTACTTAAAATGGAGGATGAAACTACAAACAACATGGCTTCAGAACTACAAATGGGAGTGGCCTGATGATGCATACATCCGTGACCAAATAAGGACAAATGAACGGTTCCTCCCCAAACTGACCAGTATGATGACGACACACTGCAGCAATTTTGAACCAATCAATAAAGCTATTAATTCCTAGACAAAGGAATCATGTGACGTTTGATCAGATAACGTTTTCTACATATAAACGTGTAAACTGCCATTTTTAATACAGAGCGCTTTGAGAACTACTATACAGAAACACCGTGTCTGTGTCTTATTTCTCTGGAATGTGCACATTCCACACTAATTGGAAAAGCAACAGATATTTAATACAGACTTTGAAGTCTTATCTAATTCAGTTGGCGCCTCAACGTGGGGCCTTGAGTTTATGACCTGACAATAGCCGAGAAGGAGCGAAGTGGTGACTTTCAACAGCAGAAGGAACCTTCAGAAAATATGTCTGGTAAGGTCGTTATTTAGTACTGTGCAAGTCGCTATTTCTTTCTCGGCTATTGGCAGGCATTCAAAGCACAGGTGGTTAGCTTGCTCAAGGTCCGTTTTAAAAAAACCTGTGATAATAGATATCTGTTGCCGGTGTGTGTGTGTGTGTGTGGTCTGTTGGTATTGTGAGTAGAGATTCCTTAGACATATGGTTCAGGGGACACACATGTGTATTTGTGACTATCTGGAAGACGGATGATTTGTACCCAGTGTCGTACAGATACATATAAACCAGAGGTCGCAAATACGAACTTGCATATGTGTGCCCTGGGGAAATATATATATATTTTTCCCTGGGAAATGTCTATGCATGTTGGATAGACGATATCCCTTGAGGGTCATGATGTTCAGGCAGGAAGAAGTAGCTTGAAAACTTTAAGGGACGTCTGTCATTCACTGCGGGTGGTTAAAAACGTGTGTGTGACGCATAATTGCGCATGATCTTGAAATCATATGTCTTTTGAATCTAAAGTTTTCTGCAGAAAAGGTTTGATGATTATAATGTTATATGCTATGTCACTGCTGGTTGTTATGCATGTTTTGATAAGAAATGCAGTTTAGAACTTCTCTCCCTAAAACAAAAAAAAACAAAAAAACTACAAGCTGATCTCTCTCTGTGTGTTTTTTTGACCTTGATCACGCAGCTGTAGAAAGAGAGAGAAATTCATCATCCACCCCCTCCCATCTGGTTTAACTATTTGAAGGACGAATCTTAGAATTCTTCCTACGCCAATGCTAGGTTGTATTTGAAGGTGTTAACATGTTTTACTGTATTGCTATGCTGTTTAAGGTATGAACACAGAAATATTAAGGAACTTTTCCTTATATACATTTATATAATATTCTGATTGCTTTCGTTTATAAAGTAGATGGATTGTCTTGTGTTTTGCTGCAAGTAAATGTGTGAGTATTTGCTGTAATTCCTTTTCTTTGCAATACAATTGAGGAATGCAGGTTAGAGAATTTGTGTCCACCACTGAAATCAGTGGAGGATTTATAGTTTATCTTGTTTGTAAGTGTAAGACAGGTGTGTTTGTGAAATACATACATATGCGTGTATTCTTTTGAAATATTTTGTCTGAAGTTTCTGTGTGTTCGATACTGTACTCTTTGAAGAGGGAGGTGACCGGTTTGCATTGTATGAGAGGGATTGGCCACCCCATCTTATGACAAAGCAAAGCAGACCACTCCCTTCCCTCCTCCCATCTACTCTGTGTGCGTATTAGAGTTTTATGTGAAAATATGTCTGTCTGTATTATTGAGAGAAGAATGGTGTTTGCTACATTTTAGTGGTTTGTGGAACAAAGACACCATGAAATTCTTAACACACAGCCACCGCCCCATCATGGCTCCCAACTTACAAATGGGAGTGGACTAAACTTTAGGACCAAACCCCTTTTAAAACCTATGACGAAGCATTTACTATGCTACCTCTGCTGGAGTCAGTGCCCTGTATCCACTACTCCTTGGGAATATTAATCTTTCTTAAAAGGAAGGTATAGGAGACATTCAATGTTTTATTAAGCTTCTTAAGCTTTTATTAGCAATCTCTGCTCATGTAAATCAACTCCTACACGCCTGTCTGCAACGGTGATACAGAATTCTGTGAGTTATTAATAGCTTGCGCTCCGGATGAAACAGTAAATCAGGCTATTAATTTGTCAGATATTATACAGGATAAAACAGTCAGTGGTAATATATATCATTCCTGCTGGGAGCAGCCTTTGTAGAAGGATTATCCTGAGTACAAAGTGTTGCCATTAGACGCAGTAAAAAATAAAAAGGGTTTTCACCTTATGCCCAAGAATAACATTGGTAATCATGGGGTACACTCTCTGGAGGGAAGTTTTTCTCTGTCCCCTCAGGAGATCCTTATTATCCTCAGCAATTGAAGTTTAAATCTGATGTATTTATTGATTATGTGATTGTTTTATCTTAAGCACTGACTAAAATACATGCACAAGTGTTTTCTCCTATTCCAGATCCAGAAGTAGACACTGGTACTCATCAACTACTTCCTGGAGCTTGGGTCCTGGTTAAGAGATTTGTAAAAAAGAATCCTCTGAAATCCAGATATGATGATCCCTTTCAAGTTCTTCAGTTAAACTTGAAGGACGGCCTACTTGGATCCATGCATCTTATTGCAAGCAGCACCAGACCCACAGCAGCCAACATCATGATGATCATAACACATATCCTTTTCTGTCTGTTCTTAACTAAAGTAGAACCTTCTGCATTCATTAGTGAGAAGAAAGATGGTACTACATTTTGGTACAATCCATCTAAACCACATATGATCACATTGTCCTTTGATTATTGTCATGTTGTATGTTGCCAACAGCTAAGCGTGACTCAACAATGTAACTTGTACAAATACACTCACAGCACATGTATACACATATGTGTTACAGACCAGACTTGGGAAAAGATTGTAGTCATTGGGAAGCTGTAGGATGGAACATTGGGACAGCTTGGGGCTACAGACCACAGAGTGCCTCAGATAGAACAGATTTGAGTGGAAGCCCTTTACTTGAACGTATGACTCTAATAAAGCCAGGCAAATGCTCGCCAAATGGCAAGACTGGAGCTAACATGCGACTCACCCCCAGACCCACAGACGCAGGTACATACCTAATGGGTGGCCCAGACCCACAGACGCAGGTACATACCTAATAGGTGGCTGGGTTAGAGGAGAAGCAAAAGGACGGATTGGTAAATTTATGCTCAGAGATCTAAATGCACCACTCATATCAGAAGGACTAATGCAAGTACAACACACTCAGGCATTACCCCAAACGACTGATATCAGTGAACCTAGGTACGAAGGAACCCTAGCAAATGAGACTGGGTTCACAGACCTCAATTTATGACTGGAATGGACGACATATAACGTAGAGTCACATAATAAGACTAATTGTTATGTTTGTGTAAGTGCCAGACCTCACCTAGGCACTGTTCCACTTATGGTAACTATGAAGGAAGAAGTGGAGTGTTAGTTGGGAATTATTGTAAGTTAAGTACGGGACTGAAGCGAATAGTTCCTAGAATGTTATAGTAAGTGATTTGGAAGAGAGATTTTGCATGTGAATTTGATCCAAAAATGGAGTTTGTATTTGAATAGTTTGCAAACATTAAATACAGGAAAAGAAAACAGGCAGCCCTTAACCCCCGAATTAATCCCTCTACACATATGATGTATATAGTCCGTGACTATTCTCTGGCAGTTCTGGCACCACATAATATTGCAGCCATCATACAGCAGACTACCTAAGCACATGACTACAGCCAGACACCTCCGTCTGCAATGTTCCCTTCTTCTACCAGACAATGTTACTTTACAGAGATGCTGTGTTCTCAATCCAGCCACTCTCTTACCATTTCCAGAGGGGGGAGAAAGGAAGATGGGTACTTTTGTACAGCCTGATTGTACAACCTGATTTTGAACCCAAACGCAGGAATAACCAATCTATATGTAAAAAGACGTCTACTAGAAGGTGGTGGAAACGGCCAGACGCTCACAGATGAGACACAAGACCCTCTATATTGCACGCTGTGGAATAAACATTTCCAGGCCGAGATTTCCAATATGAAGCAAGTCTCACTAAATTGAAGCAGGTCACCTTAAACCTAAAGACATTGTACAACAATGCAGCAGGATATAGTGCACTTACGGTGGAGCTCCCACAAGAAGCAGAAGTGCTCTACAAGCATTGGGATACAGAAATTCCACATGTTGCAATATCCAAGTTCGCACCGGATGGATGGAAGACACTAGGAGCTGCATTAAAATGGTGGGAATCTGCAGAGGAAGAGGAAGGAGTGGAAAAGAAAACTCTCCACTGGCGAGCAGACAGCACTCCCAGTATACAAGCCAGAGACCCATATGCAGTCCCAGGACTCACAAATCCACCCCATGACTGCCTTCAACAAATGGAAATGGAGACCTCACTCCTTGCGAATGTAAAAGAACTTGCCCTGACAGACCCAGACATCACTCTGTATGTAGATGGATCAAGGTATGCTGATGAGAATGGAAAATATCACACAGGATATGCTGTGACTACAGAAAAAGATGTGATGCGAGCCTTCTCACTACCTCCCTCCATGTCAGCACAAGAAGCAGAGTTGATTGCATTGACCAAGGCCTGTGAGGTTGCGACAGGAGTCCGAACTAACATCTATACAGACTCAAGGTATGCTCTGGGAGTGACTCAAGACTTTGGAGTAATCTGGAGAGCTAGAGGATTCATGACAGCCGCAGGTACTCCAGTGAAGCATGACAAAGCCATCCGTGAACTACTAGATGCTTTAACACTTCCGAAACAAGTAGCCATACTATAAGTAAAAGCACATGGGAAGCTAAATTCAGACGAAGCACGAGGAAACCATCTAGCAGACCAGATGGCTAAGAAGGCAGCAATGGTATCACAGGAAATGGAAAGGAGAGAGGTGGATGGAGAAATAAACATTTATACAATGCAGACTCTGCCAACAGATTTAAGATTGCTCAAAGAATTGCAAGAGACGGCAGGTCCAGAAGAAGTGAACAATGGAGGAAAACGTACCCTGTGATGACTAGTAATCCCCACCCAGGGAGAGGTATAACTGTGTACCCTGGAAATTATATGTGTTACAGGAGAAACGTTTCTCAGAGGTTCCCAAGTGGGTTTTGTCACTTCAGCCACCATGCTAGTCAATCAGACACAGTCCAGAAGGAAGAGACATACATCATCATCTGAACCTAGAGAAAGTTTTGATTCCCATGTGTACATAGATTCTATTGGAGTCCCAAGGGGGGTGCCTGATGAGTTCAAGGGCCGAAACCAGATAGCAGCAGGATTTGAATCACTGATACCAATGATTGGTGTAAATAAAAATGTTGCTTGAATCAATTATATATATATATATATATATATATATATATTATAACCAACAAAGGTTTGTGGATTATACAAGAGACGCTCTGCAAGGAGTTGCAGAACAATTGAAGGCCACATCACACATGGCCTTCCAGAATAGAATGGCACTAGACATGCTAGAAAGGGGGGGGGGGGGGTGTAAAATGCTCCCCGACACTGACACTGGCAACTGTTGCACCTACATACCTGATAATATGGGTCCAAACGGTAAGATTACTTTAGCCATTAAATAACTAAACAACTTGGCACAAGAATTGAAGGAGAGTTCTGGAAACACAGACTATTGGGATAAATGGTTTGGGTGGCAGAGAGTATTGTCACAGGTTGACATTGTCTTTCTTTCAATACTGATAATTCTTGCATTTGTTACCTGCTGTATTACCCCATGTGTCCGAACATATTTTTATGAAGTCAGTTACTGGAGTCACACCAACCTTTGTGCACCGAGAATTTTGTGATGATGACAACTGTGAGGAGTCACATAGAGTGTTACGGTCTATTGTATCTAGGAGTGAGGTTTCCACATAAACCCCTTGTCCCACATGTTCCTGATACAAGGGGCTAGGGAAAGGCATCTGACTTGTCTGTGACAGTGGCAGGAGGGGCCCATCGGTAAGCCATGGCTACTCAAATGTACAAAGAAGAACGGGCGTTCACAGCACAGATGTTTAGGGCTTTCTAGCAGTCATGCACCTCATCCTCAGGGACAGATATACACCTAGGCCCTCATTCGGTTGTGATTTGGCCAATTGAGTAGGGGTCTGGGTGGGCACATGGCATATTTTTTTTAAATAAGTTTTTAGTTCGCGAAAACCTTGCTTTTGGATAGATGCTTACTAACTAGAGATTTCTTTGAGAGGGATATGTTGTGTGCTTGTTTAGAGCCCTATTCGGTTGGCCGGGTCGCAATTGAATGAGGGCCCTAGTGTTTAGGGGGGAGTTTACCCCTCATCACGCATTAACATAAGCACAGCTGCTTTTCTTAGGTTGTACACTCATTAATAACATAAAACAGTACATTTTAGGGGGGACTGTTATGGATGATAATTAGGAAAATGTCTTTTCATGTTATTATCTTTGTCTGCATTCCTTACTCACTTATATATTTATTAATGAGAAGAAGGTTACTTAAAATGGAGGATGAAACTACAAACAACATGGCTTCAGAACTACAAATGGGAGTGGCCTGATGATGCATACATCCGTGACCAAATAAGGACAAATGAACGGTTCCTCCCTAAACTGACCAGTATGATGACGACACACTGCAGCAATTTTGAACCAATCAATAAAGCTATTAATTCCTAGACAAAGGAATCATGTGACGTTTGATCAGATAACGTTTTCTACATATAAACGTGTAAACTGCCATTTTTAATACAGAGCGCTTTGAGAACTACTATACAGAAACACCGTGTCTGTGTCTTATTTCTCTGGAATGTGCACATTCCACACTAATTGGAAAAGCAACAGATATTTAATACAGACTTTGAAGTCTTATCTAATTCACCATTATATTTACCTAGCGACTTGCCTGTCAAAAAATGACAGTCAATAAAAATTAAATGTTTTGAAATTTGTTTGCAACACAAGATGAGTCAGCTACATTTGTCCCTTTTTTTTTCTAAAAATAAATACACATTAATTTTTTTAACTTTTTATTTTTTTAACTTTCAACTTATATTTCACAAACATGAAAGTTTGTAACATGCAACTTGTATATTAAACATTCGTTCAACGTTTTGTTAACAATACTAACACTTTTCAATACATATTTATCACTGAGTAACTGCAGACTATATTAACTTAGAGTAAGTAAATTGTTTTAACAATAACATGCTTTTTATCATTTGTAACATTTTTGTTAAACTCTTGTTAAACTAAATTAGAATTGAATCCAGAGGAAGGCAAACAATAAACCCCCCCTATTGAAACTTGGCCAATTGTATTAAAGAGGGAAAAAAATTAATTCCTTCCTGACCCCATTAACTGGCGATCGGATTTCTCCCTGAATCAATACTTTGTCTTAAAATAATACATTTCCAATTATTATGAAATGCTTTAACTTTATACTATAACAATACATGTTTGACTTTACCACATATATATTTCACAAACTTTTTTAAAAATTAAACAAACACATATTTAACATCTGAAATTGTAACATCAAACAATAACATTTAACTCTTGTAAATCCTGAAAAACGTAGTTAATTGTTTTGTGGGGCCAATCATGTTAATATGAAACTTTAAACCCATTCCAATCTGTTTAAGGATATTTTACTGTTGTTATTGTTGTCATTTTTTTGGTTTTTTTCTGTTTGTCCTTTCTCCAAATATCACATAGATTTTCATAAGTGAAATAGTGGTCCCCTATTTAAAGAGTCCCAGAGTACTTTAATTTTGTACTGGAAGTCAAACCACTGTTCTCTATGTTTTTTATCCATTGTTTAGATGTTTTACTTGAAATGTTGTTTTTGTGCAATCATATTGAGTACCATAAAATGTTGGCATTAAAATGAAACCATTGTCCTCTATCTTTCCAACACCTCATAGTAGACAATGGTTTTGGTGTAAACAGATCCATCGTCCAATAAATGACCCTGAGTTTCATTTTCTTCAACATGCACTTTAATTTCTTTAGGATTAGTGCACCTTGAAAAAGCCACATAGAGTTGTCCATGTGCAAAAACTGGTTCCTTTAAAAAAATCCCAACCGACTTAAAAGTTTGTCCTTGGGATTTATTGATGGTCATGGCAAATGCCATGATAACTGGAAATTGTCTCCTTTGAAGGACAAAAGGCAAACCACTCTCACTTGGAGCTAAATCAATTCTTGGTATAAAAACTTGTTCACCTTTATGGGTCCCAGTTATAATTTCTGCATGTATAAAATGATCTTTTAACTCATGCACAATTAATCTGGTCCCATTACAAAGTCCTTTTTTTGGATTCATATTTCGCAATAACATGACAATTGCGCCATTTTTCAATTGTGAAATATGTGGTGGCATTTCAGATGGTGTTAACAAATTAATAAATTCGATACTAAAATTCGATTCACTGTCTTTATCATCAGACAGAATCGAATCTGCACTGTAATAATTCTTTTGTGGTGCATTGATGTATTTTAAAATTTTGTTATTTACATTCAAGGCATCGATATTTTTTGATGTTAATATCATTTTGTTTGCAATGTCTGAGTAATCCTCATTATTAAGAGTGTTTAGAAATATGGCTGATATCAGTGATTCATTGCAAACCATTTCTGATGGAATTTCAATGGTATCATTTGGTAAATGCTGTATTTCTGGATGTTTTCCTTCTCCGATTTTAATGAGCCAATCATTGAATTCATTTTGGCCTTCTGATCTCATATTTAATTCTAATTTGAGATGTGTAAATATTTGCCACAGTTTACTGGTCTTGATACATGTTTCAATGATCTCCGTTCTATTTCCGTGTGGCACAGCAGGTAATGTTTGCCTAAAATCTCCTCCTAACAGCATCACCTTTCCACCAAATGGCAACTTATTATCCATCACTACTTTTAAAAATCTGTCAATACATTGCAATGCATGACATGACATCATTGTTGCCTCGTCTATGATAATTCGTTTAGTTAGTTTAAATTTTTTTGCTAGTAAGGAATTCAATCGAATATCTGACACTGATGTTTCCAAAATGGGAACTGGTAGCTTAAATCCACTATGCACAGTTGTACCACCATCTAACAAAAGTGCAGCAATTCCAGTTGTTGCAAATGGCATAGCTATCTGACCCAGTAATCAAATATAACTCATCAAACAATTGTACAGATAATTTTTTCCTGATCCACCTGGGCCGTCTAGATAGAAATACCGGTCTTTGACCATTTCATCATCTGTAGCATTTGTGATGGCAGGAAATGCTTCTAACTGTAAAGTATTTAAAGTTGCCAGTTTTTCTTGGGTTTTTGTTTTTGTAGCTCAGTGTCATAATCATCAAAATTTATGTAATCTATAAGTCCTAGATCTGGTAAATTAAAACTTGCCCAATTTAATCCATGAGCCAACAATATTTCTTGTATTTCCATCAATGTTTTTAACAGAGCTATTGGTTCTCTGTAACGTTTCAAGAAATCTTCTGACATGTTTAATTTAAATGTTTCCCACAAAGTGAAAGCATCAGGTAAATTGCAAAATATACAAATGAATGCAAATTGTTTTCTCATTTGCTTTGGCCTTTGACATAGTGCTGCTTCTTGCAGACACCTCTCCCATTATGTATCATCAGCTATGAAATGTTGATGTCTTGCAGCTAATAGGAATGTATCATAAACTATGTCATTCACTGTACGTAAATGCTCAAAACTCTGTGCACCGGGAACATGTAGCAGAAGTAATCTAAAGCTGAAACGTTCAATGTCCCTTGGACTGACGGTATAAATGCGTGGTATAATTTTATGTGCATCTCTTCTTCGTTGTCGCCATAGACCATTTACAAATACATAGTGATATAGTATCTCTATGTATAAAAATTGTCTGGCCTGCGTATCCTGACAGTTTAATTTAAACCATGCAGTAAGTGTGGTATCTCTGTCTTCACCTTAATATAATGCAGTTCTTTCATTTCCTGCAGTAAAGCAAACCAACTGACTTTGAGGCAAATGTACAGCTAAACGATAGATAGCATGTGACCGATCATGCATCTCAAATTTCAAAAGGCGCCACATTGCTTCAGGAGCACTCACATACCTTGCATCTAAATCATTTGATAGTTCATAATGTAAAATTGGATTTTCGTTTTCATTTGCAGCACCTTGTACAACAACAGTAGCTGCGTCATATCCTTTGTATATATATTTATACACATACTTAATTGATTTAATCGAAGTGCAAGCTTCCACATTGATGTGTGCATTGTACTTGATGAGCAAATGTGGATTGTATGGAACGACAAATCTATTATCAACCTTTTGGCCACGGATAATAGCTGTTTGTCCTTGTGTTCTTTTATACAAAGGATATCCATCACAATTTGCATAAGTTTGCATTTGAAATTGTTTTGGAAATTCTTTAGTACATTTTTTATTTTCCATACATGGTGAATTAGGATTCATCTCTCCACATGGGCCATGAATCATTCTATGTGTAACAATCTCAAAAAGTTTTGTATATTTTTCTTGGTCTGGCAATTGTGCGGAAATTACTGAATCCACTCTCTCTGCAGTGTTCAACTTATCTTTTTCCTGCAGTATTAAAAGTATGTGAGCGTGTGGCAATCCTCTTTTTTGAAATTAAATTGTGTAAACAAAAGCCACACATTGTCCAAATAAGTGTGCTTTAGTGATATCATGTATTAATGAATTGAGTTTGATTTTGAATACTCTTGCCACTAAATCTGGTCGGTCACAAGTAGTTTGTCCCAGATTCAAATTTTCCTTGATCTCTGGCCATTGTGGATTACATGTGAATGTAATAAATGAATCTGGTTTTCCAAATTTTGTGACAATAGCCATGGCATCATTATACATTTCTCGCATATTGCGAGGAGATCCTTGGAAAGTGGATGGCAAAATAATTGCTCTTTCAGCTGAAATGTCTCTGTTGGAAGCTAAATCTGCCACATAATCCATTAATCCACAATACTGTTCTACTCGTAATTTATTTTGTTGAAATTTAATGAAATTTAGATTATTGGCTTCAACTTGTAAATATGAATCAATAATCCATTGTTGAGTGAGTTTGCCTCTATGTAAAATTGGATTAAAACAATCCCGGATAGCAGTTTGTACCACTTTATATTCCAGCATGGAAATATTAGATCTAATACGAAGTTTAGTATTGAGATAACTTTCCAATTATAATTTTGGTTCCCATCCAGGTTCCCCATTTGGAAAGAAAATGGGATATGTCATTGGATCTAGATTACAGCTTAATATATTGATGTTGATAAATGGTTGTTCTTCATTGCGTGGATATATTCTAATATCCCGCTGAAAAGGTGCTTCACCATCTTCATTTTTAAACACCATGGCAACCTCATTTACTGTAGGTAAATTATATCTTCTTTAATCAGTGTTGCGATCTCTTTTTAACACCATATTTACTCTTGGTGTAGGCAATTGATGTCTTTTAGCATGTTCCTGTTGTTCTTTTTCAAGCTGTGCTAATTGTTTGACTATATGGGTTTTTTTGCATAATTTTATCCAGCTGTTCAAAGACTATGCGCAAACACTGTTTATTTTCTGGAAGCGTCATTCTTTGTTCCACAGCTTCCATTGTATCTAAGACATATAACTGTGCAAATTTCCTTTGCTCTCCTTCTTGTGAGTGTAAATGTGAAGTTCTATATAAATTTGACCTTGAACTCTAAAACAGTAAGGACCATGTCCTGGTACATTTTCTGCTAATGTTGCACCCATTGAAGCAAATGAAATTGCACTTATATAAGACCTTATGTTTTGTTTGAAATTATTATAATTTGGAAATGTTGGATCAATCATAATGCATTCTAAATAATATGGAAATGGGTGACTTAGTGGAAGTTTCACCTTTCCTTTCTGACAGCAACTAATGAAATTTCCATCAGTAGGTCTTTCCTTTATAAAATGATAGGCCCCACAAAACTGACAAACCACATTAAGTAACCCACAATAATGAGTATCTACTTGTACTGCAGTAGTAAACACATTGTCATGCATTTCTTGAACATAGATATCAGACCCACTTTCTATATGTACATTTTTTTCTTGTGTGTCTACATTTAAGTCATTCTGCAAAATAGAATCATTCAACAATGGTTCACAGAGATGTTTTTGTTTACTTTTACGTTTCTTGGAAGCCCCAACACACTCACTTGCGGCTTTCTTACTCATCTTTCTTTTATTTAAAAGTCTCTGTCGATCTTCTTCTCGCAAGCGTTGTGAAGTTTCCGGTGTCTGAGCATCTCTCTTTACCTTTGCTTCCTTTCCCTTGCCAATCTTCTTTTGCGTTCCATTTTGTCTTCTCCATTATCCGCCATTTTAATCTGTAATTGTAAATAGAGATGTAATTATTGTTTGTTCTTTGTTTTGTATACATTTTTTTTTACTTTTTGTACTGTTACATTAAAGTTGATGAATAAACTAATCAAGCATTTTAAAATGTTGTACTTTTTTAGTCTGAAATAAATGAAACCATTTTTCAAAGTATTTTATTGACATATATTAAATAGGAAATAGCTGCACATATCTTTATTTATATTATTAATCCTTCAATTCCATTCATTCTTGATTGAATTCACTCCATACCAATAATTTCTTTGTTTTGCAAGTGTTGTAAGCTTCTTCTTTTTTTGAAATATTATTATTAATTCGTATTGTCTTTTCAACTTTACATAAGTGCATGTTAAAAATTGTTGCCAAGTTATGACTAAATGTTATACGTTAATGACTAAATAAGTACTCTCCATTTTCACAAAATATAATATAGCCTTTTTGTATGCATCACTACAAAATTAAATGTTATACCTGTGAAGATGATGTTGATGTTGTTCAAAGGCTGCAAACGTCACGCTGTGTGTTGATTCCCTTGCAGATCCAGATCATTAACGTATAATATTTAGATCCAAAGAAACTGTTAAATTAAATTGAGACTATTTGTAATATTTTTCTTCATCGATATCATTAAATGAACATCAACAGACATATATTTGGCTCAATTAAAAACCTAAAAGCATATTCTGTAATATCTTGCTGTAGTAATATAATTCAAATTCTGTACCTGTCCAAATTATATTTATGATGTTCAATGTGTCCAAACGTCACTGTCTCTGTTCATTCAGCTACAGTTCATTGCAATTATACAAAATAGTAAAATTAATGTATAATATGTTGCTTCATCTGTATCAATCAATGAGGCTTAACATAGATATTTTTGCATAGATTAAAAACATGAAATAAATATATCAATCAATCAGCATGAACACACATATGTTAGCATAGATAAAAAACATACAATCAATATTCCTGTTAGTCTTTAAATAAGACTCAATTAATGTGTATTAATCTTAAACTAATGTCTGACTAAATATAACGTCAAAACGTAAGCATGAGTCTATTCCCTTTTTTTTTTGTTTGAGGGGTATTTTAAAATTAGTATGTTATTAACATAGATATTTTTGCATAGATTAAAAACATGAAATAAATATATAAATCAATCAGCATGAACACACATATGTTAGCATAGATAAAAAACATACAATCAATATTCCTGTTAGTCTTTAAATAAGACTCAATTAATGTGTATTAATCTTAAATTAATGTCTGACTAAATATAACGTCAAAAAGTAAGCATGAGTCTATTCCCTTTTTTTTGTTGTTTGAGGGGTATTTTAAAATGAGTATGTTACAACAGAATTATTTCAATAATGTACATTACTAATGAAATAAGAATCAATTAATGTTCATTAATATTAAAGTAATGTCTGACTAAATCTAACGTCAAGATGTAAGCATGAGTATATATTCATTTTTTTGGTTTATGTTATACTAAATATATAAGAACTGAATTATTAAACTAATGTACATTAATAATTAATTAATCAATGTGTTCCTTTTTTTATGCACATTCTTAAACGTTAACCTTTTTTGATATTAATGATTATTATTAATTAATTAATTAAATAAAGTACGTTATGAATGTTATTTACAATTCTTTCACACAGGTAATCAAGATATATAACAAATTAATTATTAAATTATTGTACATTAATAATTAATGAATCACTGTGTTGCTCTTTTATTCACATTCTTAAACGTTAACTAATTTAGATATTAATGATTAATTAATTAATTAATGTACAATATGAATGTTATTGACAATTCTTTCACACAGGTAAGCACGATATTAATTTTCTATTAATTAAATTTACTATTTTTTTAAATTTATTTATTAAGTAAGTAATAATTACTAATTAATAATTATAAATGATATTTACCTTTTTTAATGTAATATTGTTGAAGCAGTATCCTGAAGAGCTAACAATCTCTTGAGATTTTCCGGCCTCAGAAAATGTCCAGTCAGACTGTCATCACCTGAGGAGAAAGTGTCAGTTATGTGTCAAGTGTGCCCTATATATAGGCTTTGTGCGCGAGACAAATGCATTGTTTTAGGCGGGAAATGCACTGTTCCGCGAGCCAAATGTGTTGTTTTAGGCGAGAAATCCGATGTGCCGCGAGACAAAGGCGGGAAATCTGTAGTAATGCGTAAATGTGTAATTGCGTTTCGTAAAATGTACTCGCTACTGCCTTCTTTACTCATTGTGCGGTTACTGTCTCGTTTTTCGAGCACATACGTCTGTGGCTGTGTTTTACGCAGTTCGTAGTAGTATAGCCTAGTTTTCATTTTTTTCGGCAGCCATTTTTTTCTCGCTTAGCCAATTTTCGATCTTTCTAACTTGTCTAAATCGATATAAATTGGAGTTCCACCTCACTCCCAGACGTCCTACCTGGTTCCCCATGCTGTAAGTGACCTTTTTGTTATTTTTTTGTGTGTATTTAGTGTTTTTTTTTATTGTTTTGGTTCCGCTGCTTATCTCGTAATTTTTTTCAGGTCGTATTTTTTTTCTAAGTCCCGCGGCTTGTGTAAAAGTCCTGCGTCTTGTGTGAGGCTCGCCTGCAATGAGCGCCTGCGGCGCTCATTGCCAAAGTGCTACGATTTAACGGGTCGCCTCATTTTTCAGGTTGCATTTTTTTTTCTAAGTCCCACGTCTTGTGTAAAAAAGTGCTACGGATTAACGGCTCGCCTCGCTACGCGAGGCTCGCCTGCAATGAGCGCATGTGGCGCTCATTGCCAAAGTGCTACGGTTTAACGGCTCGCCTCGCTGCACGTACGATCGGCAAAGTGCTACGGCACTCATCGCTAAGTCGTACGATCGGCAAAGTAGTACGATTTAACGGCTCGCCTCGCTGCGCGAGGCACGCAGGGCGATGAGCGCCTGTGGCGCTCATCGCTAAGTCGTATGCACCACGCAACACAGCGTGACGACGAATCGGAGTTGGACAATTATAATATGTGATTTTTCAAGATTCACTCAACACAGGGTCTCTACCAGATGACTGGAGATGCAGATGTGATACCTATATTTAAAAAGGGAGCAAGAGCAAATCCGGGGAATTATAGACCAGTGAGCCTCACTTCTGCAGTGGGGAAGCTTTTAGAAGGGTTAATAAGGGATAATATACAAATATATATCTATTTGAACAGGATTATAAGTAGGAGACAAAATGGATTATGAGGAATAGGTCATGTCAAACAAATCTAGGTTACTAGGAACCTGGATCAAGTCAACTCAGTGGATGTAGTCTTTTTGGATTTTGCAAAGGCTTTTGATACAGTGCCACATGGGAGACTATTGTGCAAACAGATACAGGAATTGCAGTAAATATTTGCTCATGGATTGAGAGCTGGCTAAAAGACAGGAAGCAAAGGGTTGTTGTAAATGGAACATACTCCGATTGGACTTATGTGGTAAGTGGGGTTCCTCAGGGTTCAGTTTTAGGTCCTCTCTTTTTTAACATATTTATTAATGACTTAGCAGTAGGACTGGATAGTAGCGTCTCCATTTTTGCTGATGACACAATGTTTTGCAAGGTAATTAAATCAGATAATGATGTGCTTTCCCTCCAAAGGGATTTACATAAAATTGAGGAATGGGCATCTAAATGGCAGATGAGATTTAATACGAATAAATGAAAAGTTATGCATCTGGGAAGGAAAAATAGCCATGCAATTTATAATCTTACTGGAGCAAATCTAGGTGTATCAGATATTGAAAGGGATTTGGGAGTGCTTGTGGACAACCACCTAGGTAACAGTGCTCAAAGCGAAGCAGCAGCTGCAAAGGCAAATAAAATATTAACATGTATTAAGAAGGGTATAGAAGCAAAGGAAGCAAATATAATTCTGCCTTTATACAAATCTCTAGTATGCCCTCATTTGGAATATGGAGTACAATTTTGGGCACCACTTCATAAAAAGGACATTTTAGAGCTGGAAAAGGTACAAAGGAGGGCAACAAAACTAATGAGGGGAATGGAGGGGCTAAGTTATGAAGAAAGACTAACCAAATTAAACTTATTTTCTCTAGAAAAAAAGGCGTCTAAGAGGAGATATGATTACCTTATATAAATACATCCAGGGTCAGTATAAATATTTGTCAAGGGGAGCTTTTTGTGCCAAGAGGTTTTCAACTGACAAGAGGACATCCCTTGAGGTTAGAAGTAAAAATATTTCACCTTAAAGAAAGAAAAGGGTTCTTCACAGTAAGGTTGGTTAATCTTTGGAATTCTCTACCAGAGGAGGGGGTGACAGCGGATTCGATAGATAACTTTAAAAGCGGACTGGATTTATTTCTAACTAAAAAGGGAATTCAGGGTTATCATGGATAAATAGAGAGACAGTATTGTTCCAGGGAGAAATCCGATCGCCAGTATCTGGGGTCAGGAAGGAATTCATTTTTTTTCCCCTTTGAGACGATTGGCTATGTCTCACTTGTTTTTTTTTTCTGTTTGCCTTCCTCTGGATTAATTCATAATTACAAAATAAATAAAAATTGATATTTAATCCGCATATTTCAGATCAGAACAGATCTTAAAAGGTTGAACTTGATGGACTGAAGGTCTTTTTTCAACCTAAATTACTATGTAACTATGTAACATGGCACAACAGCAAATCTGGCAAGAGACAGCCACCCACCAAAACTCACGGACCGGGCAAGGAGGGCATTAATCAGAGAGGCAGCACAGAGACTTAAGGTAACCCTAGAGGAGCTGCAGAGTTCCACAGCATAGACGGGAGTATCTGTACATAGGATGACAATAAGCCGTACGATCCATAGAGTTTGGCGTTATGGCCGAGTGGCCAGAAGAAAGCCATTACTTTCAGCAAAAATCAAAATGGCACGTTTTGAGTTTGCAAAAAGGCATGTGGGAGACTCCCAAAATATATGGAGTAAGGTGCTCTGGTCTGATGAAACTAAAATTTAACTTTTTGACCATCAAAGAAAACTCTATGCCTGGCGCAAACCCAACACATCACATCACCCAAAAACACCATTTTGCAGTAGCCGGGACTGGGAAACTGGTCAGAGTTGAGGGAAAGATAGATGGTGCTAAATACAGGGATATTCTTGAGCAAAACCTGTACCACTCTGTGTGTGATTTGAGCCTAGGACGGAGGTTCACTTTCCAGCAGGACAATGACCCCAAACACACTGCTAAAGCAACACTTGAGTGGTTTAAGGGGAAACATGTAAATGTGTTGGAATGGCCTAGTCAAAGCCCAGACCTTAATCCAATAGAAAATCTGTGGTCAGACTTAAAGATTGCTGTTCACAAGCGCAAAGCATCCAACTTGAAGGAGCTGGAGCAGTTTTGCAAGGAGGAATGGGCAAAAATCCCAGTGGTAAGATGTGGCAAGCTCAAAGAGACTCATTCAAAACGGCTTGGAGCTGTGATTGCACATTGATTTTTTTTTTTTTTTGTCCTATTTGTTGTTTGCTTCATAATAAAAAAAAAAACATCTTCAAAGTTTTGGGCATATTCTGTAAATTAAATGATGTGAATCTTTAAACAATCCATGTTAATTCCTGGTTGCGAGGCAACAAAACACGAAACAATGAGGGTGAATACTTTTGCAAGGCACTGTATGACAAGATCTCAACAGGAGTCTCCAAAGAGGGAGAGGAGTATAACTTAATTGTGTCTATATTTTTGTAACAAAATGTAATTACTGAGTTCAATTACTATGAGAGATTTATTAAATTTGGGAAGCCAAAGAATAAGTTGGATTGGGATCTTATTTAACATCTTTTCCTCAATTTTTTTCCATATTGTAATCTTATGAGGTCTATTCCAACCTATTACGTGATATAAAATGATAGAGTCATGAATATTTTTGGTGATATTGAGTTTTTTCTTTAACAGCTACTTCAAATTGTAAGCAAATCTTATCCCCAAATGAGTAATAAAGCTTGAGTCCCAATTATAAGGGTACAGTTATTTTAATTTAAGTTTTTGTTCCATTGTAAGATTTTTTTTAAAAAATATCTGTTTTAGAATAATTAATTCTAAAATAGGAAACACTTTCGAATTCCTTCAATATCTTATGCAAATAAAGCAACAAAGCTTCGGGATTTACCAGGGTTAGTACTATATCGTCTGCAAGCAAGAGGATTTTGCAGGATAGCTTTCCAATTTGTATCCCTTGAATTTCATCAGATGTTCCTATGGCTTCGACCAAAGGGGGAAAAGTGGACACCCCTGTCGAGTTCCATTTTTTATTTCAAATTTCTCGGTTTCAAAGCTGAACCTTTTACATTCATAACAAGTTTGTTACATACTGTACTTCACAATCATCCATTGTCCTTTAACTACAATTTTCACCTAACCAAAATAGGTTTATTTCTTCCTTATTAATTATTATAATTAATTACTCATTTTGTTGCAGGAAAACTGTGCATAATCATATCCTAGATAATATGATCCAGTCATAATACAAATAATTATTTATAAATGGAAAAAGGAAAAAAACACCAATTTTTTTAATAAAATGTTGTATTTTTTAATATAGATTGGTGTGTCGCAAGAGTTTAAAATGTTAATATTCAAAAGGAAAATGTGTCTTTTAGTTTAAATGTTTTCCAAAAAAGTAAGTGGAAAGTAGTCTCCTGTGATTATTTTGAGCTTTCTCCAACTGAGTGATGACCCCGAAGCAAGGTCTTTATTTTTTCATGAAAGCCAAGCAAATTTGTTTGTTTTTGGCAATAACTTATTTAAATTATTTAAATATCATGTAAATACTGCTGTGAGTTGTAAGATATTATAATAAATTGGCACAGGAAAGCTGCAAAGGTCTTTCACATATCTGATTACATATAAGCACTATCTACAGTGCCTTGCAGAAGTTTTCACCCCCTTGACTTTTTACCTATTTTGTTACATTACAGCCTTAAGTTCAATGTTTTGTTAATCTGATTTCTATGTGATGGATCAGAACACAATAGTCTAAGTTGGTGAAGTGAAATGAGAAAAATATACACATAAAACTATTTTTTAGAAATAAAAAACAGAAAATTGGCATGTGTGTATGTATTCAACCCCTTTGTTGTGAAGCACATAAAAAGCTCTGATGCAACCAATCACCTTCAGAAGTCACATAATTAGTGAAATGATGTCCACCTGTGTGCAATCTAAGTGTCACATGATCTGTCATTACATATACACACCTTTTTTGAAAGGCCCCAGAGGCTGCAACACCTAAGCAAGAGGCACCACTAACCAAACATTGCCACGAAGACCAAGGAACTCTCCAAACAAGTAAGGTACAATGTTGTTGAGAACTACAAGTCAGGGTTAGGTTATAAAAAAATATCGAAACCTGTGATGATCCCCAGCAGCACCATGAAATCTGTCATTCCAAATGGAAAGAACATGGCACAAGAGCAAACCTGCCAAGAGACGGTCGCCCACCTAAACTCACGGACTGGGTAAAGAGGGCATTAATCAGAGAGGCAGCACAGAGACCTAAGGTAACACCGGAGGAGCTGCAGAGTTCCACAGCAGAGACTGGAGTATCTGCACATAGGATGACAATAAGCTGTCTGCTCCATATAGTTGGGCTTTATGGCAGAGAGGCCAGAAGAAAGCAATTCATTTCAGCAAAAAAACTAAATGGCACATGTGAGTTTGGAAAAAGGCATGTGGGAGACTCCCAAAATGTACGGAGGAAGGTGCTCTGGTCTGATGAGACTAAAATTGAACTTTTCAGCCATCAAAGAAAACGCTATGTCTGGCGCAAACTCAACACATCACATCACCCAAAGATCACCATCCACACAGTGAAACGTGGTGGTGGCAGCATCATGCGGTGGGGATGTTTTTCAGCAGCCGGGACTGGTCAGAGTTGAGGGCAAAGAGAGAGGGTGCTAAATACAGGGATATTCTTGAGCAAAACCTGTACCACTCTGTGTGTTATTTGAGGCTAGGACAGAGGTTCACCTTCCAGCAGGACAATGACCGCAAACACAATGCTAAAGCAACACTTGAGTGGTTTAAGGGGAAACATGTAAATGTGGTGGAATGGCCTAGTCAAAGCCCAGACTTCAATCCAATAGAAAATCTGTGGTCAGACTTAAAGATTGCTGTTCACAAGCGCAAACCATCCGACTTGAAGGAGCTGGAGCAGTTTTGCAAGGAGGAATGGGCAAAAATTCCAGTGGTAAGATGTGGCAAGCTCATAGAGACTTATCTAAAGCGACTTGGAGCTGTGATTGCCGCAAAAGGTGGCTCTACAAAGTATTGAATTAAATCCTCAAACAATCCATGTTAATTCCAGGTTGTGAGGCAACAAAACACGAACAAATTTCAAGGGGTTGAATACTTTAGCATGGCACTGTGTCTAAATTAAAGAACCATGGAAGTCCAGTATTTAAAGTATACAGTTTTGACGAACTAGCCTTAATAAATGTTTTAAGAATGTAAAAATATATACAGGCAGGTAAGATTTACTGGGATCATATACAGTATATATATATATATATATATATATATATATATATATATATATATATATATATATTTTTTTTTTTTTTAGGTCCTACTAATGACCTGCTTACAAATAGTAGTGTACTGACAAGGATCACACTTTTCATCACTAATATAGTTGTCAAACTGCAAGTTTTTGTGTAACACTCGCAAAGTTGCATGTAGCTCATGCCAAGACCTGCAATGGGCAATGAAATTTGCGAGCTGCGCAGGCGCTCTTTGCGAGGGTCGCAAGGGAGAGGGAACAGGAGAGGAGGGGAGAAGAGGTATGGAAAACATTTTCGGTGCTCATTGCAGGGTTTGCATGCCGAGGCCCGCAATTTGGCACCGAAAATTGTGAGTTTTGCATGCTGAAGGTGCTCATTGTGAGGCTCGCAAGGGAGATGGAATGGGAGAGAAGGAGGGGAGAAGAGGTAGGTAGGTCACAAGAGGGGAGAGAGAGATTGCATGCTGGGGGGGGGGCAAAGAGACACAGGGGAGAGAGAGGGGGAAAAGATACATGGGAGGGAGAGGGGGAAAGAGGGGTGAAAGATAAACAAGAGGGAAAGAGACACAGGGAAGGGAGGGGGAAAGAGACACAGGGGAAGGAAAGGGGGGAAAGAGACACGGGAGGGAGAGAGGAAAGGAGGGAGAAAGAGACACAAGGCGCGGGAAGAGACACAGGGGAGGGAGGGGGAGGAAAGAGACACAGGGGAGGGAGTGGCATTTAAAGAGACATGGGAGGGAGAGGGGGAAATGGTGGGGGGGAAAGAGACACAGGGAGGGAGAGAAAATGAAAAATTATACTACGAATTGCCATCATATTTTGATGGGCAATTGTCTAGATTTTTCTTTACATTTGTTTTTGTAATAAACACCAGAATATCATGATCGTAGTACAGCATAATATGGCCCTCAGTGTTTTTACCCAGCGTTCTACCCAATGGGAAGCTATCATTGCCTCATACTCCAAGAGACAGCTCTGCATTACTCCAGTGTACATAGATAGAATTGGAATATTGTAAGACTTAAAGGACAGCCATACAGTTATATCTATCTATCTATCAACTATAATAGTTGTTGTAATTGCGGTTTGTCTGTAAAACTATGTTAAAAGTTACAAGCCTGTGCATGCACAATGAGCGCCAAAGGTGCTCATTGGGGGCCTTGCGATGAGTGCTGAAGGCGCTTATTGCAAGGACCGAAAGTTACAGGCTTGCAGAGGTCTGCAATGAGTGCCAAAGGCGTTCATTGCGAGGCCCATAAGGTAGAGGGCGGAGAGGCTCGCAATGAGCGCTGAAGGTTTAAATTCGGGACTCCTGATTAACCGGCAACTACAGTTATCCGGCAATAGGGAGTTTCCGTGGGTGCCGGATAACAGGGGTTTTACTGTAAATATATAGTGTGTGAGAGTATAAAGCGTTGAGTTTGTCTAAGAGCATAAGTAGGTGGGAAAAAGTCCTAAAGCTAGTTTTTAATAAAAAAAATAATAATGTTGATACCCCTGCTGAATCCTGTGAACATAGATGAAGAGAGTTTGATAGGAGTGTTTACATTTCTGGAATACAGGACTTGTATTTATTGATGCAAGGTGCTTGCTTCTGGGCATGGACGAAGGAAGGGGCAGGGGTCAAATTCTACAAGATACAAATATGTAACAAATCCAATTCCCTTTTTTTTTTTTATGTTCATGGTTCATGCAACTGTTAAAGTTGTTAGTGTATTATATACATCACAAACATTCATTATTTTTTATGTAAAGTAACCCTTTAATGGCCAAACAGCACTTTAGCATACATAATCATTTAATCATTAAAAGAAATGTAAGTTTTGGGCCCTGATTCCACAATTTTGTCCAAACAGGCAGCAGTGGATTGTCTTAGCATCAAACTGTTAACACAAGTGTGTGTGTTAATCAATACCACACCAACCACCTGCCTAACAAAAGCACGTCTCCTGCCTTTTTGGGGATCTTGTCTTGCTTTGTAAAATGAATTGGGTAGGAGGGGGGTTTGTTTGGTTTCTTTTGCAGAGTTTTCCTTGCGGGTCAAAGACTGACCCTGCTCCTTCTTTATATATGGCTTGCAGCTGGGAGGCTGTAGGGTCTCAGCTTTTATTCAATGACAACCTTTTGCCGTTCTGTGCAGCCCCTCTGTAGTGACTTAACCCTATTTCCATATAATGCCAGACAATGGCAGGGTTCAGAGGGCACTCATTCTGAAACGTGGAGTAGCCACAAGCCAGGGCAGAAGAGGGCAGGCACACATTAACTATACAGGTGCACATTATCCCCCCCCCCCCCCCCCCCCCCGGGAATGCACATGCATTAATTTTAAGGATTTGGTGTACTGTGGATAATGGTGAAAATGCTTACAGATGCAATAATATGGGTGCAAGTTCTATGTAATATGTAAGAAACCTTTCATCCTTGCTAGGAATGGACCTGCCCAGTGGGGGATACAAATAAACACTTTTGACATAAGCATTTCAGATCTTTCCTTTAATGACTGCTCCGGCAGTGGCAGCAGTAGGTGCTGCTGCTAGACGGTCCGGACGAAATTGTGAACAGTTTGCAAGCGCTGCTCAGATCATATACTATTTCCAAGCTTAAACCTTTACCCTTACCCTAACTCCACTATTCCTTACCCTAAACCTTACCTAGCAAAATGTTGGCAGCGCCATCTAGTGGATGCTCACTGCCACTGCTGCTGCCTCTGCTGGCACAGTCATTACAGGAAAGTACCGGTACTTCCTTTCGTTGTTGCGATGAGGGACAAAAAAGAGGTTAAGTAACAAAATAAAATATAAGTGGGAACTTTGGATAAAGATTAGGTACAAAATAAAGGCCTACATTATGAGACTCTAACATTACCCTTCCCTACCAAAATCATGACAGCGAAGAGATTAAATAAACATGACAAATATAGGGGGATGGATTCTATGATCCCCCCAAGAAGCCACTCATCCAAACCTGCAAGGTTTAACTAAATAAATAAGCATTGCTTAGGGATTTAAGATCACTCTGCATAGTCCACCACTTTACAATGGGGTGGGCATAAACTGAAGCATGGTTCCTTCAGACACCTTTTTAACCAGAGAGCCCTTCGCATTGTCTCATTGTCCCCCCCTGGCCCGGTGTAGCATTTAGACATTTATTTTGCTTATTCTTAGGGAAAAGTGTGTTTTGTGAGTTTTTTTTTTCCATTAGCCAACATACCCTGATTTAGTTGAGCCCTCAATCAGTTTCTTCAATATCCAAATTACTATATGGTGTACTTGTAGCAGCTAGACTTCAGATAATTAATTTTTAATGCAATTTTTAATTTTTAGAAAATGATTTATCCTTTTAAAATGTATTGCAAGCAGTCAAAAGAGAATTGATGCTACTGTAAATGTATGCTGTAGAAAAATGAGTGCATTTTTTCTCATTTATAAACAATTTTTACTGCATATTTATATTCTTTCCCTGATCCCTAAAAATAAAATTTGCTAGTAATCCATTTCCCATGGGCCAATCATAAAAGGAGTCTTTATAGCCTGTCAGTGTTTAAACCTTAGATTTATAGTATGTGTTTATTCCAGAAAGTGACTAAGACCTTTATATGCCAAGTGGTGATAGGGGCATCTTATAGGCTATTTACTGTTGTGAATCACAAGTAGAATAGCATAGAAAGTGCCTTCTGTTATTGCACTGCTTTATTTCATACATTGTTTGTGGCAGATGCAGGGTGGGTAGTGGGTTTTATGATAAAGTAGCCACAAAATGTAAAAGTAAATAAAAAATATGTGATGTTTACATAAGAGTTTACATACTCAGAGCAGAGGTGAATTATTATTCATAAAATGGTAAATTAATCCTTCAATTTGTTATTGTTTTTGTTTAGTTGTTCCGTCGTGTCCGACTCTTCTTGACCCCATGGACAGCAGCATACCATGCTCATTTTGTGCCTAGTTGTGCTAACCCATAAGGTTAGCCTGTCAAAGATACTGGAGTGGGTTGCCTTTTCCTTCTCCAATGGACTGTAATTTGCCTGACCTCTCTGATATGACCTGCCCATCTTGGGTGCCCCATGTTATAGTTCACAGCTTCATTGAAATACACAAGCCCCTTCAACGCGACAAGGTGAGATCAAGAAGGGGAATCCTTCAATTACTTAGTCTCTATTAGGGTCCGTAGACATTGATTATAACAATGTGATTGTTTAATAGCAATGAAATAGGGCTCACTCATAGAAATTAAAATAAAATAATTGTGTTATATAGCTTGTGGGTTAATATTAATTATATGTTGTCCTATTTTGGACATTTAATAGTTAAAGCATAACCACACCTGAACATGGTAACACTTCTTACAATATTTAATATTTAACTGTATCTACCATTTCTAAAGAAGTATTTTATGATGAAACGTGTTGGAGCCTTTTTATTGTTGTATTTTAGAATTTTACTGTGTGCAATAAATAAATGTTATTTTACTGCACTTTTTGATTTCTTTCTGCTCTCTTTTCCTTCAATGTCCTTTTTCAGAATAAATTGTGAATTTGGCTAATACATGTTGTAGTTTTAGACACATTGTAAATCTTTTTTTATGACTGGGAGCAGGTTAATGGCATAAAAAGATTAGTGATAGTGTCAAATAAGGGCAAGGGTTGTGTCCATAGTTCAGGTAATATGATTGAGAGGAGATAACGCTCACTTAAATCAATATTGTTTTATTGGAGTGATTAATTGTAACCAAACACCGTTCAAAGCATCAACCAACCTGCTGTGTATATGTGCAAATAAATGAAGAGATCTTAATTCCAAACCATCTCATATGTCTCCTCTCAATGGTGTCACTTGAACTAAACACTCAATCTTTACTCCCACTTGCTATACATACTACTAGTTTTCCAACATACCTGATATAACCATAAGCCTACTCTGACTAGTTTTCCAACATACCTAATATAACCATAAGCCCTCATCTCATAGGATTAGGTTTCTTGAAAGTCCATAAATTCTTAAAACACATTACTATTATTACTCTAATACTACTACTGCTATACTTGTGTCATGAGGAGGGACCAGCTGGATTGGCCAATGAATCAATCCCAGGTCCTCTCCTCTGCAGGTTTTCATGTATCAATGTTTTAGATTTCCCTGGAGGCTTGCTTCAAGATCTGTGGAAAACAGGAATGCAGTTCTGGAATCTAGATGCAGGATTCCTGGGTAGCTTGCTGCTTGCCCACCCCATAGAAATACAACTGACAGACTTGTATACTTGCAAAAGGGGTAATGCGCTTTATTAAAACTCACAGGGATTTATATACATGGGATAAGAAAAGGTCACAGTAATTCAATTAATAATAAAAGATAACTTAATTACGACAGGACGGCCAGTTAATCTAATCACACAGCAGAAGGTCTTCAATGCTGAACATCCCATTGTGTTAGTTTCACAACATGCTTCTTAGACTTGTCCTTGCAAATAATAACTGGTTTATAGTATATGAATTACAAAACACAGCAGCCACAGCATATATATCAGACATGGTTAACATGGATATAATCAGCGTAACAAGCGGTTCGCCACACAATCACAATCAGTCACAAAAGATAGTCTCTTTCTCTCTCTCTGTGCACCCTATCTTTGTGTATGTTCTATGTGTGCTCTCTGTCTCCCTCCCTCTTCCTCTATCTCTCTCACTGCCACCCTCCCTCTCTCTTTGTCTCACCTCCCTCCTCTCACTCTCTGCCTCCTTTCTCTATTTCTCCCTCTCCCTCTCTTTGCCTCCTTCCATCTCTCTCGCTCACTCTCTTTTGCTGTCCCCCCCTCTCTCTCCCTCCCTCACTGTCCCCTCCCTCCCTCCCTCTCTCTCTCCTCTATCCCTCCCTCTCTCTCCCACCATCTCTCTCTGCCTCCATCTCTTTCTGTCTCTCTGTCCCCCTCCCTCTCATCTTCCTCCCCCTCTCTCTTTGCCTCCCCCTCTCTATGCCTCCCTCCTCTCTCTGACTCCCTCCTCTCTCTCTGCATCCCTCCTCTCTCTCTGCCTCCCTCCTCTGTCTCTCTTCCTTCCCCTCTCTCTCTGCCTTTCTCCTCTCTCTCTCTCTGCATCTCTCCCTCCCTCTCTTCCGGAGCAAGGCGGTGCAACTGCAGTTGTAACTGCACAGAAGATGGCGATTTTGTAAGCTTTAGGGATAGTAGCTTTTGAGTAATGCCTGGCAAGAACGCATCTTGCAGGCTTTACTCACAAACTAACTATTATAGTAGATTAACATTATTTAATCTGCCTCTCTCTCTCCCTCCCTCTCCCCTGGCACAAGGCGGTCCAACTGCAGTTGTTACTGCACAAAGATGGCAATTTCTTCAGCTTTAGGAATAAACGAAAAACAAAATAGAGGTGCTCAATCAGAGAACGAACTAACCTTAATAGGTTAGTTCTATGGACATTATAACCCACTCTGAGAGCAACATCTTTTAGCTCACTTGTGCCCTTCACAGGGAGAAATATCCTGTAGTATATCAGTCTGGTCCCACTCACTAGAGTGGCCCAGCCCGGAAATTCCAGGCAATTCTACCCTGAACAGGAGAAACAGCAAACCCCAGAAGTACGTTTCGGTCTTCTTTGGGCCTCATCAGTGAGGTGTAGCTAATAACACCCTAAGGCACAGTGAGCAAGAGGCCCATGTCTGGATTCCCCTATCACCCTTAGATTTAGGGATAGTAGTTTTGAGTAATGCCTGCACAGAACGCATCTCGCAGGTGTTACTCGCAAACTAACAACTATTATAGTGGATTAACATTATTTAATTTGCTATTTTTGATTCTGTGCAACACCAAAACTTCTTAGTTCCTATGTACTTGCTGGATCCACCTGTGCAAGGAATAATATGCAAAGTGCTTCCAGTGTTTATTCTATGTGCTAAGTCTAAAATGGTTTTGTATATTGTGCCTCTGTCTGTTCCCAGGAAACCTAATATAGATCACAAGCTTTTAATTATTTATACTACAGTTAAACCCCAAGGGTTGTACTACACACTCAAGAACAGTAGAATGTGTTAACTCTTTCTTGGGCAAATGAGATAAGAATATGATTATGACTCTAAGTTACCAGAACTTCAGCTGTTAAGCTACAGTGCCGTGCAAAAGTATTCACCCCCTTGACTTTTTACATATTTTGTTACATTACAGCCTTAAATTCAATATTTTGTTAATCTGAATTTTATGTGATGGATCAGAACCCAATAGTTTAAGTTGGTGAAGTGAAATGAGAAAAATATATACATAAAACTATTTTTTAGAAATATAAAAGAAAAAAGAAAAAGCTCTGGTGCAACCAATCACCTTCAGAAGTCACATAATTAGTGAACTGATGTCCATCTGTGTGCAATCTAAGGGTCACATGGTCTGTCATTACATATGAACACCTTTTTTGAAAGGCCAAACACTACCATGAAGACCAAGGAACTCTCCAAATAAGTAAGGGACAATGTTGCTGAGAAGTACAAGTCAGGTTAGGTTATAAAAAAATATCCAAATCTTTGATGATCCCCAGGAGCACCATCAAATCTATCATAACCAAATGGAAAGAACATGGCACAATAGTAAACCTGGCAAGAGACGGCCACCCACCAAAACTCACGGACCGGGCAAGGAGGGCATTAATCAGAGAGGCAGCACAGAGACCTAAGGTAACCCTGGAGGAGCTGCAGAGTTCCACAGCAGAGACTGATGTATCTGTACATAGGACGACAATAAGACGTATGCTCCATAGAGTTGGGCTTTATGGCAGAGAGGCCAGAAGAAAGCAATTACTTTCAGAAAAAAACCGAAATGGCACGTTTTGAGTTTGCGAAAAGGCATGTGGGAGACTCCCAAAATGAATGGAGGAAGGTGCTCTGGTCTGATGAGACTAAAATTTAACTTTTCTTCCATCAAAGAAAACGCTATGCCTGGCGCAAACCCAACACATCACATCACCCAAAGAACACCATCCCACAGTGAAACATGGTGGTGGCAGCATCATGCTGTGGTCAGAAACTGGTTTAGAGTTGAGGAAAAGATGGATGGTGCTAAATACAGGGATATTCATGAGCAAAACCTGTACCACTCTGTGCGGGATTTGAGGCTAGGTCGGAGGTTCACCTTCTAGCAGGACAATGACCCCAAACACACTGCTAAAGCAACACTTGAGTGGTTTAAGGGGAACATATAAATGTGTTGGAATGGCCTAGTCCAAGCCCAGACCTCAATCCAATAGAAAATCTGTGTTCAGATTTAAAGATTGCTGTTCACAAGCGCAAACCATCAAACTTGAAGGAGCTGGAGCAATTTTGCAAGGAGGAATGGGCAAAAATCCCAGTGGTAAGATGTGGCAAGCACATTGACTTTTTCTGTTATTTTGTCCTATTTGTTGTTTGCTTCGCAATAAATAAATAAAAAGTTGTGGCCAATAAAACTTCAAAGTTGTGGGCATATTCTGTAAATTAAATGATGCAAATCCTCGAACAATCCATGTTAATTCCAGGTTGTGAGGCAACAAAACACAAAAAAATGTCAAGGGGGTGAATACTTTTGCAAGACTCTGTATGCTCCTGCAGAAATGTAAGTTCCCCTCTCATATGTGCAGTGTTCAATAAAATATAGATTATTCCAGGGACCAGCAGAAGCATATTTTTTTTATCAAAACCTAGCTTTACTGCATTTCCCCTTCCTATTTATGCTCTTAGACTTATTTTTTTATCATTCAGTGCAATTATGGAAAGACTTAATTACCACATTTATTGGGTCACATCAGACTGTCCCACTTCAAAGGTTTGACTGTGTCTTGGCACACCAGGTGCCTCACTATCTTATAGCTGGCAGTGCTTTACCAGCTCAGGCAAGGGCTGTTTATATTATGTGCTGAGATGCTTGTCATCAGGACTTCCTTCCATGGCTCCTAAAGCAGCCTGTCTGGTTCCTAAGTGTTAGATATTTTGTCTTAATATGTATTAGCTGTGCAAGGATGAGCTATAATTCCCAAGTCTATGAAACATATTCATTTAATAATGGAAACAAGTTAATATATCTCACTACTATATTTGCAGTTAAGGTAAACTGGCTATGGGACATGGGGAAAATGGGTGTAAGTCGGGTTGGGGTCCCGGGCTATTACATTACAACTGGGCCCAAGACTTCTCATACCATCCCTGGCTCAGACCTTTCTTACTGCCAAGTCTTGTGGCCTGGACTCACCTCAGGCATTGTGTTAATTAACCGGACCCCAGACCCTCTGTTCTCTGCCAGCTTGGGCATGGCAGACTTTCAACTTGGATTGCAGCTTGTTTGCACAAACTGCTTTTTGACCCCTTAACTGCTGAAAGGTACAGAAGTTCACAGTCCAGATTGTCCATTGTTTTCTACTCCATTACTTAAATATGTGAGGATGACTGTTTCTATATGGTCTTTTAATTAACTGGGATTTTTTTCCAAGAAAAAGTAAACATGTTGTCTACTGTGTTGCCTAATTATTTTTTTTTGAGACAATTCTGTTTGTTCTCTCTCAGAAGGGTCCTGTTGAAAGCACTGTCAGTTGTCTCTGCCACAATCCTATTGTGCAGATAAAAGCCTTCTCTGCATTCAAAGTCTTCTACACCAGCAGAAGCCAACATGGTAGATTCCACTGCAGCATAATTGCCAATAAAATCATATAATCATTTTATTTTGCATTTAATATATTTTTACCTATGCAAATTAAAACAAATTCCACAAATGTTTCCATAAAGCAAGAGCTAAAACAGATTGCAAGCTCTGCATTAAAGTACCATAGTCTCATAACTATATTAGAATATTCTGAGAAATCAAAATAAAAACAACTTTTAATGAATCACTTAGATTAGGAAAAGCTGCACATTAATATCTGTGTAAATCATGGGCATACAATCATATGACTAAATGTTCAATTTTGAAGACTGTTTGTGTAAGTTCCATATTGTCCATATTCAGCAGTTCCTTCTAACTTGTAGTTTGAGGGTTTGTGCAGATCTTATTTATTAAGGCAAAGAGGGCAGAGGAAGAGATTAAAACGAAAGATATATTATAGCATTGGATCTTTTAGTATTTGATATCTAACCCCTTCCTCTGCACATGCACAGAACCAATAAAAAAATAATTGCAAACTCTGCTCTCGCAGAAATCTAAGCACCCCTCTCACACAGACAACCTTCAACAAAGTATTATGAAGGCCTCCAGGTACAAGACAGCATGTCTTTTTTCTTTTAAAAAACTTTGCTTATGACATTTTTCCTGTTTTTAAAGAATTGTATTTTGTACTTGTGACTGTTCAGAGGTAAAGAGCCCCAGGAAACATTTTGGAAATGTTGGCAACTAAGCACCTAATGTATGTTCCTTTCACCCAACACCCACGGACTGCTAGGTGCTGGAAAGGAGCTAAGTTTTGATTGCCCGCTACCTTATGCCAAACACGAATGACTCATTCTGCAGTGAGCTAATGGTTTGAGACAGTGCAGAGACATTAAACAAAACTCTGGGTTTAGTGACCTTAGTCACATACATTTTCCAAAAAAGCTTTTATCTTCTATGAATACAAACAAATGCCTGTGATTGTAATACTTTTGTGGCATGTTGTTAACTTGCACTATTAAACCAATTAATTATTAGTAATGAAAGGTACTTATGGATACCGGTCTGCACCATCATGTGGAGCAGTCAAAAATAAGTGGAGAAGCTGTCGATTTTTTGGTTAATTTGTTCCTTTGTTCATTATTTTAGAATTGCCTTTAAATGCTGTTACCTTTTAAAGCCTTCATTGTTTCTAATTGCCTCCATCCAAGATATAAATATATGCTATAGTCATCCGATTCAGTATTCGCCCGTCCATCATGAATGGATTCATTACGGAAATCGAGGTTCCACTGTGTGTGTATAATTATATATATAATAATGTTATTATTAAATGAAAACGTTCATGTGATTTTTTTTAATGTGAGCTGCCTACCCGGCTTGCTCTAAAGTGATTAAAAAGTAGTTAAAAATAAAAGTTATGAACAGAGCCATATCATCCCTGCGAACAACCAGATTACAAGTATGTGGACTTAGAGGTGTTTTGTAAGTAAGAGCCTATATGGCTCTCTCTTTTTTGTATATATAGTTGATCAAATCATTTTGGAGAAGTATATTTATTCTCCCTCAGTCTCCTCTATTAAAAGGCCCCCAACTTGGCAACTCCACTAAGGCAATACCCCCATGACATTACTTTGTTTGCACTATTTTTTGGGTGTAAATCAAGGGGAAAATCAGAGCCCCACAGAGACCAAGTGGCCTATATATTAAGGATTACATTTATATACCGACACATTTGCAACTATAAGTCCTCAGTTTATTGGCTTTGTCCACATACTGAATAGCCCCTATGGCACTGGTTGACGCTTTTTTAATATAAAAGTTTTTTACTTACCCAATAGTTATTATTTTTTATTTTTTGTTTATCCAATGATTTACAAAAATTTTTTGTTTATATGAGGATAACTACAAATCATCCATTTTTTCTGGCTATTCCCAATTATTTAGATTGCCTATTACAATGGGTCACCAATAGTGCACATTGATCATATCTTCGATACCATATACGCTATACATCACAACCCTTATTAGCATTACTTCTCCTATTTAGCTATCATCAGCCACTGATATATGTCACCAGCACATAAATGCTCAGCTACGGCTAGACATTTTGCACCACCAGTATTCCCTAGACACAGATAGTGGTTATTTTTCACCACATATTTAAAATTTAGAACCATATACCTCACAACATTACATCCCACACACTTGGTCACAAGGCCTCCATATTCACGCTTACTCAAAGCATATATTATATCACTAGAGATAGTCCAGACAGTAGGCAGTTACCTCTAATATATACTTCTACTATTAGGGTTTATTGTTCATAACTTTTATTTTTAACTACTTTTTAATCACTTTAGAGCAAGCCGGGTAGGCAGCTCACATTAAAAAAAATCACATGAACGTTTTCATTTAATAATAACATTATTATACTCATCAGGTGTTAAGCACCAACTCCCCAAATTTCTATGATCTACTAAATATTGGTTTAATCCAACTTCAATTTTATTAAATTTAAGTCCACTCAACCCCAAAGACGTTTTAAAAATGGCCGAAACCAACGTAAATATATGGGACCCGTGCAAATTACAGCTAGAAGCTGAAAAAGCCTTCAGCTTAGAAAATTTAGAAAGCGAAATTCCCAAAAAGAAACCCAATGAAAACCTTTTAATGGTTTTCAAAACACTACAAAAAGTCTTTAGACGACAAGTACGCACAATATGGGAGATTACAAGCCTCCAAAATTATATTAAAAATAATATTGTCCCAAGGGGTCTAAGAACACAATTGGTTCCAGCAGATCACCTAATAGAACCAAAATTCATACAGGATTGGCTTGTAATTGTCAATAAAAGCTCACAAGATCTTATGTCTCTAATCCTTGCAAAAGAAAAATTAAACCTAGAATGCCTCAACAAAGAAATGGAGAGATTATTCCAGGCATTCATGAAACTAAATGAACAACCGGACTTTGAAAAACTGAATAAAAGGCTGGAGGAAAATATAGAAAAATACAAAAAAGAACTAAGCATAAAGAAACATAATAAATTTCTAAGAGACAAACAAGACTTTAATCTAAAAAGAGCTTATAAAGTGGAATGTATACATAAACCACGAGATGATCGAGATCCAAGCTCATCAGAATACTCAGAACAAGAGGAAAATGCAGCCATAACTGATGAAAAAAGGCCATCATGTCATCCAAATTTTCCAATAGCAGGGATGTTTACTAGATCACTACTAGGAAATAATAGGGTAAATTCCAGCTTACTGAATGCTGATTTTTTAGGCAGGGGGCGCGGCCGAAGACCCACAAGAGCCAAGAAAATCAGAGGAAGGACAAAGGGGAAAGAATCAGATCAATACCCCAAATCCCTAAAAGAATAATAATGAAATCAGGTATGAACGCAATACAACTCGTAAAAAATGAGCAACCTAATGAGGAAACTGAGAATGACAATGAGAATTTATTATGCCAACAAATTGAAGAATATTCAAAAAGCATTAAAAAACATAAAGCTGTCAGAAATGAAATGGCTACAAAAAAGAACTTGGATCAAAGGATTACACAAAACCACAAAAAGGATATCAACAAAGAAGGAAATAAAGGGAAACTACACGTTGAGACTAAAGCAGGTGGAAAAAGACAAAATCAAATCATAAATCTTTCCAAATTACAACTCAATGAAGAACACACCAATTTGCTTGAAAAGGGACTTTCATTTGTACCATCAAAGAACTCAGATCTGTTCACCAACATTAAAGACCTCAATTTATTTGCCAGAAAACTTGCACTTAGAAAACACTTCACAGAAAAAAAGACAAAACAACTGGAAGCACTGGGACTCCCCTATGAAGACAACATTGTCCTTCAGAATCTCGTGGATCTACTAAAAGAAAGCGAAATGATCGATAATAAATATCAAATAGACATGTCTAAATATGTCAATAAAAGCAGATTCATGCCAGTGATCAAGGACAACATTGAGATTTTTCTCAAATTAGTTACAGCAGACCTAGAATCACTATACGTTGAAAGTAAGAAGAATCTTAATGAAATAAAAAACTTATCGAAGAAAGAATGGAATGCATTAATGGATCTTCAAACGAGCAGCATTGAAATAAAGTCTGCAGACAAAGGGGGTAACACAGTTCTGATGGAGAAAGAAACCTACCAGAACATGTGTTTAAAAATCCTAAATGATCGCAGCACATATGAGGTACTGCATAAAAATCCAGCTGTTACCTATTATAAAGAGCTAAAAATAATCCTGTCACAAGCTCAAGAAAAAAAACCTTATTTCTGAGAAGAATCTTAAATATTTACTGCCGAATTGCCCAGTAGTAGCCACGTTCTATGCCTTGCCAAAAAATTCACAAACAAACATTCCCAATACCTGGAAGGCCGATCATATCCGGCAATGGCAACCTAACGGAAAGAATAAGCCGCCTAGTGGACGATAATCTAAAGGAATTAGTTATAACGCTACCCTCCTTTATCAAAGATACTTCAGACGTACTCAGAAGTCTAGACAGCATCCACATACCAACAACGGCTTACTTAGCAAGCATAGACGTGGAGCAACTCTACAGCAGTATACCACACCATCTAGGCATAAGTGCAGTGAAACATTTTTTGAGTGCAAAAAGGGTTGAAGAAGAAGAATGGAATAACTTTCTGTTATCCCTACTTAATTTTATACTCACCAAAAATTTCTTCATATTTGATAAAAAATGTTATAGGCAAATTAGGGGCACAGCAATGGGAACATCATGTGCCCCAAATTATGCCAACCTGTTCCTAGGATATTGGGAACAAACGGTAGCCTTTGCAAATAAAAATGAGAACTACACTAAGGATATACTGCTGTGGCAGAGATACATCGATGATGTTCTCATAATCTGGACTGGATCAAAGAGGGACTTCCAAAATTTTGTAAACAACCTCAACGATAATGAAATGAATCTAAAATTTACATATACGATAGATGAGCAGACTCTAGAATTTCTTGACCTCTATATATTAAAAAGGATGACCATGGAAACCTCCACACAACAGTGTTTAGGAAGAGCACTGCAACCAATTCATTGCTTGATTGAAAAAGTGAGCACCCTTTGCCCCTCAAACGAGGAATACCAACAGGGCAATATATTCGCCTGAGGAGAAACTGTGATACAATTGAAGACTTTAAAATTCAGGCAAAAGAACTAAAGGAACGCTTTAAAAACAGAGGCTATCCAAATAGAGTGCTGAAATGTGCCTATAAGAATGCACTAGAAAAACAGAGACCACAACTATTGTATAAGAACAGAATAAACCAGATGAAACAAGAACAAGAAGAAGAGCAAATTAGATGTATTCTAACCTTTGGTACAAACAGTACAGATATACACGCCATATTGGAGAAACATTGGCATCATCTCAAAGAAGATCCAGCGCTGAATAAAGTTATATCTGAAAGAGCATCTGTCACATACAGACGTGGAACCAGCTTAAGAGAAAAGCTAACTCATAGCCATTTTTCTAAAGATAAAGAACAGAACTGGCTAAAAGCTACGAATGGACTATTCCAATGTGGACACTGCAAGGCATGCAAATTCATTGCAGTGGAGAAATTCTTTGAACATCCAAAAACCAAGAGAAAATATCCTATAAAGAGGTTCTACAATTGTATATCGACGTCATTGATATATGTGGCAGTTTGCAAATGTGAGAAAATCTACGTGGGAAAGACAGACAGACAATTGAGGTGAAGAATACTCGAACATATAGGATCCATTAGGAATAAGCTGGACACACCAGTATCGAAACACATGAGACTATATCATCCTGAAGATCCAAACTGCCTAAAGTTCCATGTAGTTGATGGTATACGCTTAGGACCTAGAGGTGGTGATAGTGGTAGAAGGCTGCTACAATTGGAATGTAGCTGGATCTACGCTTTGAGAGCACTCAGCCCAAATGGTCTTAATGAAGATTCCTCGTTTTCAGCCTTTCTACATTAACAAATACTTGGTGATTTATAAAGACTCCTGACATCACAAAACCTCTTTCCTACACACACACGGTTCAGATATAACTACTACTACCTTTGAAAAAATAATTTTTTCACTGGTCTATTTGCATAAAATTACTTTTACTTGCCTTTTTGTAGTCCTTACTAAGAACTATTCACTAAGAGATACAGACTTCCTAATTTTATCTTTAGTTGAGGTTCATATAGATATTTAGACATAACTGCGTGTTTTTTTCATTCACATGTTAATACCTTCTCAATATTTAGGTTAAATACGGACCCTGACATACAAGTCATCTCTTTTTTACACAACCCAGTGGCTTTATTAGTGCAAAATCGAGATATGAATGTTAGTCAATTAATTATAAATTATATGGAATACACACAGTTCACTATTCACCCTCTCCTTACCTTAGCTTAGTCCTAGATGACTTAAACAAGACTGTACACTTATTTAAACTCTAAATGCTTTAAGATTTAATCACAAGTTTCAAGTCATCATCAAACCTATTTTATTATCACACATGATTTTATGAACACACAAATCAACTATAGAATGTAGTATAATTACATTCAGGGAACGACTGTAGAGTATAGTGAGACAAGTTAGACACAAGCTAACATTTAAGCTTGATAGGACAGTAACGCAGATAGTCCCAAAATAAGTCAGCTGGCTGCATCTAGGCGAAGCAGCGAGATGCAGGGAGGTCGAGTAGTGACACTGAGTACCATCATTAGAGCGTCCTATGATACGCTCACGATTTCAAAACAAGTATAGGCCAATCAAGACAAACGCAGACTTACGTCTGCGTTGTTTCTATTTTACACACGTCATGGCGTCATATGACGCGGCGCTCATCGCGGCCGCATCCAATGACGTTTTCGGGGGGCGTGGCCTTCGTTCAACAAAAAGCCCGCGAAGGGCAAATGAGAGAAGTGGCAGCCTTTGAAGAAGTTACCATACTGGTAACGAAACCGGTCAAGGCAAGAGCCATATCATCCCTGCGAACAACCAGATTACAAGTATGTGGACTTAGAGGCGTTTGTGCATCTGTAGAACAGTAAGTAAGAGCCTATATGGCTCTCTCTTTTTTGTATATATAGTTGATCAAATCATTTTGGAGAAGTATATTTATTCTCCCTCAGTCTCCTCTATTAAAAGGCCCCCAACTTGGCAACTCCACTAAGGCAATACCCCCATGACATTACTTTGTTTGCACTATTTTTTTGGTGTAAATCAAGGGGAAAATCAGAGCCCCACAGAGACCAAGTGGCCTATATATTAAGGATTACATTTATATACCGACACATTTGCAACTATAAGTCCTCAGTTTATTGGCTTTGTCCACATACTGAATAGCCCCTATGGCACTGGTTGACGCTTTTTTAATATAAAAGTTTTTTACTTACCCAATAGTTATTATTTTTTATTTTTTGTTTATCCAATGATTTACAAACATTTTTTGTTTATATGAGGATAACTACAAATCATCCATTTTTTCTGGCTATTCCCAATTATTTAGATTGCCTATTACAATGGGTCACCAATAGTGCACATTGATCATATCTTCGATACCATATACGCTATACATCACAACCCTTATTAGCATTACTTCTCCTATTTAGCTATCATCAGCCACTGATATATGTCACCAGCACATAAATGCTCAGCTACGGCTAGACATTTTGCACCACCAGTATTCCCTAGACACAGATAGTGGTTATTTTTCACCACATATTTAAAATTTAGAACCATATACCTCACAACATTACATCCCACACACTTGGTCACAAGGCCTCCATATTCACGCTTACTCAAAGCATATATTATATCACTAGAGATAGTCCAGACAGTAGGCAGTTACCTCTAATATATACTTCTACTATTAGGGTTTATTGTTCATAACTTTTATTTTTAACTACTTTTTAATCACTTTAGAGCAAGCCGGGTAGGCAGCTCACATTAAAAAAAAATCACATGAACGTTTTCATTTAATAATAACATTATTATACTCATCAGGTGTTAAGCACCAACTCCCCAAATTTCTATAATTATATATATATATATATATATATATATATATATATATATATATATATATGTATATATATGTATATATATATGTATATATATATATATATATATATATATACATACATACCTACATATACATATACACTCAAATCTGTTTGATACAGCAGGCATATGCTTAAGGGAAGGCATGTTTCATATGGTTATGGATTGCAAGAGAGTAGCCTTTGTGGGCACATTTGCATGTCCCTGCCAAGGTTCCCAGAATGCAGTGTAATAACTGTATTTCTCTAAATTCTGGGCATGAAACAAGTTTTTTTAACTTGTTTTAGACATGCAAATGTACTATTGATTTAATGTACTACTGTACAGTGGAGGGCTTCTATTGCTCTTTTGCCCACCATATATGAAATGATTGTTGTGGTGAACTATATATCACATATATAGTTGTCGTAATTGCAAGTTTTTTGGTAATGCTATGTTAAAAATTACAGGCTTGCACATTCGCAATCAGCGCTAAAGGTCGCTCATTGAGGGCCTTGCGATGAGTGACGAAGGTCGCTCATCGCGAGGCCCGTAAAGTAGAGGGGGGGGAGGCTCGCAATAAGCGCCAAAGGTGCTCATCGCGAGGCACGCAAGTTAGAGGGGGGAGAGCCTCGCATTGTGTGGCAAACAGCATTGCCAGGCTTCAAATTTTATCGCCATCTCTCTCTCTCTCTCTCTCTCTCTCTCTCTCTCTCTCTATATATATATATATATATATATATATATACTAATGGGGAGAAAGAGCTAAAAGGTCTCAGGTCTTGAAAGGTCCATAAAATACAAGTTGTCTCTAAATGTTTATATACTCTGGTAACAACAGCAATGGATTTCAGCAATTTTTCTATTAGTACCAAGTACCAAGCCAAGCCACCTACCTACCACCCTGACCCAGTGACCCCACCCTGACCCAACTACCAAGCAACCTACCTACCATTCTGACTAAGTGACCCTACCCTGACCCAACTACCAACTTGGTAGTTGGGTCAGGGTGGAATCACTGGGTCAGGGTGGTAGGTAGGTGGTTTTGTAGTACCAAGCCAAGCCACCTACCTACTACCCTGACCCAGTGACCCCATCCTGACCCAACTACCAAGCCACCTACCTACCACCCTGACTAAGTGACCCAACTACCAAGCCACCTACAAATCAATTAAAAACACAACAAAAAACCCCTCCCCCCCTCTATTTTTGGTCCATTTTTAAAGTAACAGGCAATGTATCTTTAACATTGTAGTTAAAAAAAAAAAAAGGATACATTGCCTGTCACTTTTACAGATAAAATAAAAATAATGGAAGGGAAAAAAAAAAAAGTCAGGGTTAGGTTATAAAAAAATATTCAAATCTTTGATGATCCCCAGGAGCACCATCAAATCTATCATAACCAAATGGAAAGAACAAGTGGATTTACCTTACAAGTAAAGGCTGATAAATTGCAGAGTACACTAATTGTGCCCAGTTGAGAGGGGTGTGGCTTGACTGTGTTAAACTAATATAAAAGGTATGTGATCTGTTTTGGGGGCTGTTCGCAAGTGGATTTTCCTTGCAAGTAAAGGCTGATAAATTGCAGAGTGCACTAATTTTGTCCAGGTGAGAAGGCAGAAGTTAATATAAACAGGAGAAGGGGCGAACTTGTGAGCTTGTGAACCTTTTCAGTATCAAGTACAATTCTGGTGCAACCAATTACACTTCAGAAGTCACATAATTAGTGAAATAATGTCCCCCTGTGTGCAATCTAAGTGTCACATGATCTGTCATTACATATACACACCTTTTTTAAAAAGCTGCAGAGGCTGCAACACCTAAGCAAGAGGCACCACTAAACAAACACAAGGGAAAATGTTGTTGAGAAGTACAAGTCAGGGTTAGGTTATAAAAAAATATCCAAATCTTTGATGATCCCCAGGAGCACCATCAAATCTATCATAACCAAATGGAAAGAACATGGCACAACAGCAAACAGCAGCCCACCAAAACTCACGAACCGGGCAAGGAGGGCATTAATCAGAGAGGCAGCCCAGGGACCTAAGGTAACCTTGGAGGAGCTGCAGAGTTCCACAGCAGAGACTGGAGTATCTGTACATAGGACGACAATAAGCCATATGCTCCATAGAGTTGGGTTTTATGGCACAGGGGACAGAAGAAAGCCATTAGTTTCAGCAAAAAACAAAATGGCTCATTTTGAATTTGCGAAAAGGCATGTGGGAGACTCCCAAAATGTATGGCAAAAATCCCAGTTGTAAGATGTGGCAAGCTCATAGAGACTTATCCAAAGCGACTTGGAGCTGTGATTGCCGCAAAAGGTGGCTCTACAAAGTGTTGTCTGTATTGTTCTGTTATTTTGTCCTATTTGTTGTTTGCTTCACAATAATAAAAAAAAAATCTTCAAAGTTGTGGGCATGTTCTGTAAATTAATCGATGCAACTCCTCAAACAATCCATGTTAATTCCAGGTTGTGAGGCAGAAAAACACAAAAATGTCAAGGGGGTGAATACTTTTGCAAGGCACTGTATACCGTGTCTACATAGCACCCAGTCCCTCTCATCATCCACCCCCACATAGAATCCATCCCTACATAGCTCCCAGTCCTTGTCAGCACCCATCTTCTCTCAGCATCCATCCCCACACAGCACCCATCTACTCTCAGCACCCACCTCACATTGCCCCCCTCACTCACTTAACCCATTCCCCCTGTACTTTCACCTCTTCCCTGATACACATCTCCAAGATGTTGAACAGCTCTTTTTAAACAGGCACAAACCAATTTCTATCCGGAGGTACGTGGGGGTGTGTGGGCATTGGTGGGGGAGACCCGTACACTACAAAACAAAATTAAATGTAACAAAAAATGTACACAGCACTGCCCCAGGGCCCTGGTGCATTGCACCACTACTGGTAGCTCCGCTCCTGGCTATGTGTATTCCTATGGTAAGTCTAGCCCTATGAGGCATCTAATGTAATAGGGGAAACAAAATATGAATCAAATACTATCTCCAAACACTACCTCCTCCTGCTGTTAGTATTCATTTTACCCTAAAATCCACGTGTTGACTTCTCGGCAAATCACTGGGGATATTGTTGAAAAATATCCAAGGATATGACCTATGACTTGCTGAGATACAAACATGGTAGAGAACTGGTAGAGGAGTGAAGTAGCATTTAAACGTACCTTTCTAATGTATCCGCTTTAGAGTGCATTTGCATCTTAAAAATGTTTTTTTTTTCTTTAGTACTTTGGTTGTTGTATTTTTAAGATGCTTTTGCTGATTTTATGAAGAACAAAGGAACATTATTATAAAGTCTAACTAAGGGGAATATTGTGGTTCTGTTATGGATTGGGATCCGTACAAAATGCATAACTGTATTCGTGCACCTGCTTATATATCTTATCTTTGTAGTATTATCGTATAACCAAAGCTTTATTAATAAATGCTGAATCATCGGGCACTCTAAGATGGAGGATTCACTACTTCCGCATACAAGATGCCGGTGGCACTACTTCCGGTCTAGCAAGGATGACGACAGCTACCACACCTTGGACACTAGAAGGAGAAGCGCCATCTTTCCTTTGTCTTGACCTCTTGACCAATGGGGAGGAAGACTCATCCCCCTGTGGGATGACACCTGGAGACTCCTTAATGCACTAACCCAATACCTAACCGAGATCCCGTAAAAGCGGACATCTCAGAACCAATGAATTGCTTTATAAACCTGATGTTTTGCTTAATTGTAACTTTTATCTGATTATTAAAAACTATATAAATGACGGCTGACTTAATAAAAGGTAGGCGAGAGAAAGCTTTATACCAGAACTCTGTGTTGGTGTATTATTTCTCTAAGGTGTGCACACTATCTATATATATTGGTAATTTGGCCAGGGACAGATATCTCTGAGGAATACTTTTGTTATTTCCGAAACAAAATGGCGCCCGAACAGGGACTTGAGGTTTAACCAAACCGCAGCGGACGAGAGGAGTTCGGACTGACTTCACGGGAAGAGGCGGAGCCTGATCACCTCCGGTACACGGTAAGGACATGATTAGTACCTTACCTGCGTAGACCTGTTCCTGTGACTCGGCCCGTTGTCCAGTACCGCTGTAGGGGCGGTTACAAAGTACAGGTAATAGCTTGCCTCAAGTCCATTGTGAATCCTGTACAAGAGATAGTGATATCTGTCGCCTGTGTCTGTTGGTAGCGTGATTGAGCGATTGTAATTTCTTAGATATTGTGATTTGGGGGGCATACACGTGTATGTGTGTCAGGCTGTGGGGACGGATGATTTGTGCCGAGAGTAGCACATAACCCAGAGAAGTTGCACATACGGGCGTGCATTTACGTAGCCCGGGGATTGGGATTGCTTTGCATACTTTCCCGGGGAGGGTCTATGCATGCTGGATAGATGAATATCTCTTGGGGGTCATGATGGTCATGCCTTGGTAGCGTGGTAATCCTGGGAGACGTCTATCGTTCACTAAGGGTGGTTAAACGTGTATGTGGGACACAGACTTCAGTGGCAGATTGATAGTGTTGTAAAGCGCAATAAGCCCTGAGGGTGTCGGTTTGTGAGCACATGGTTGTGCAAGATCCCGAATTCACAAATCTCTGAATCTAAAGTTTTCTGCAGAAAAGGTTTGATGATCATAATGTTATATGCTATGTCACTGCTGATTATTAATGCATGATGATATGAAATGTGATGCAATTATGTTTTGTTGATTCACATGCCTCTGTCCACTATTCTCCTTGCTATCCCTTGCCAGCAGTGAGTGGTTACGCACTGCAAAGGTATAGTCCCCGGAGGGCGGTAACGACGGTCTGAGTTTAGAGAAGACGTACGGAGTAATCTTTCGTAGCAGTCGAACAAATCAGACCTTCTTTTTTCAAATCTCTCTCTCTCTCTCTCTGTGTTACTACCTCATTAAATCCTTGTTGTTAAATACATATTTGCTTCACATGGAGATATGGGGCAGAATCAAGCTAAATTGAGTGAGGGCATGTTAGCCCGGGATATAGTCGAGAAAAGTGGAGGTGAGGCTGCTGTAAGCCGATGCAAGAAGATGTTTAAAGTGTGTGGTATTACTGGTGTCATAGGAGGATATTTGAGAGCAGAAGAGTGGCGTAGAGTCTTGAGAGACAACAAAGGGCAGCTACAAGATTGTAGTTTGTTGCCGAGTGCAGAGACGTGGTACAGGGTGGCTAAAGTGATTGCACAGGAGGGTTGGACAGAGAAGGAGTTTGAAATGAAGGGACGAAAAATGTATGTGTATCATGCTCCATGTGAAATGGCCAGCTCCCCGAATTCGCCCATTGTCCCCTCCACATCACAAGCACCCTGTCACCTTAATGCACCACAACCACTACATACTGCCGAACAAAGCCAGTCCATCCAGCCACAACCCAAAGATGGCGCCCACACACACACGAAGGAGGAGCCACACTCACCCCTGAACACTACCCATCATGACATGATATCACCCATCCAAGGGGCTCTGCCCATCACACCTACCGCAGCGATGGCACATCCCATCTCCCTGTATCCAATACTGACTTCAAATGGAACTCTGTATTCCCCATATCCGATATTTCCATCTATGGAAGCACCAATTGCTATAGAAGATTCAACAGGAAATGAAAGGCCCCATAGTGTACATAGTGTACACAGCTCGGCCGTAAGCTCGCAGTTCGCCCCCCTCCCCAACCCTAAGACACCACTAGATGTGCAAGCTCTGCCCATACATCATCATCAACCTGATAGTTCAGAAGAGGGAAATTACGATATCAGGGGAGGAGAGGGGGCGGAAGAATGGAAGGATAGGAGAACAAACCCAAGAGCGAAATCTAAGAGGAGGAGCAAGAAAAAGGGAAATCTAATGTACGTTGCATTTACCCGGACACAAGCCACCTCCCTTATAAACAAATTTCCTGACCCCGAAAAACAACCTATGCCTTTCTATAGGAAGATGGCACAGATCTAAAAAACTTACTCTGCAGCTTGGGAGGACCTGATTAGCTTGTGTGAAATTAAGGCAGGAGATTCATACTGGCCTATTATGCGGAATGCAATAGATCCGTATGGTATAAATCGTCCAAAACATGACTTTTCATCGGGTATACAGTTCCGTGACCTGTTAAGATATTGGGCAAAGGATAAATTGGCAGATCAAGCAGTTAATTTACAAGATATCAAACAGGAGAAAGAAGAATCGGTAGAAAAGTTTCATGCACGACTCACACAAGTATTTACATATCTTGGCTTCAGCCCACATAACAAAACACACACGCAGATGTTAAGTACAGCTTTCGTGCTGGGATTACAGGAGACACTTCAGAAGGGTCTGTTGACGTCTAGACCAGAATACAGAGTGTTACCTTTAGACACCTTACTGCTGGTTGCTAAAGGACTGGAGACAGCAGCGGCTAAAAAACCTACATCATCAGCGTCTAAGAAGACTGCTGTACTTATGGTGAACTCTGAAGAGTCACCACGGAGAGAAACAAGACAGTGTTTCAATTGTGGGAAACCATGACACCTTAGCAAGACTTGCAGAGCACCCAGGAAGCCGAGACCTAGACAGCAGGGGGATGATGGTAGTGCAGCGCCTGTGCCTCAAGCCACAGCATAGGACGGGGGTGAGCCTGTGTCAGTGTCCCCTATTCTGGCAGTTTCTTCAGGGGATGGTGAAGTAGGGCCTCAAGCTATTGTGACACTACCAATAGAGGGAACTCCCACAACCTTCCTAGTAGACACAGGTGCAGCCAGAAGCGTCCTAAGAAAACAAGATCTGCCCGATATATCTTACCTGTCTGACATTGATGTCGCTTGTGTAGGAGTAGATGGTGTCCCCATCTCCAACCATTTAACTCAACCTATGCAAATAGGCCTGTTTCCAGACCTGCTTGCGAGATTTGTAGTATCCTCTACATGTCCTATAAATCTGTTAGGTGCAGATGTGCTGTCCCGACTACAAGCATCTATCTCATTTACCCCAGATGGAACTGTACAGGTGTCTTCACCTCTACAAGTCACTGACACGTCAGCACTCTGCTCATTGCCCTTATTACTACACATAGATGCCAATAGCATATGTAATACAGGGCCAGCTGATATCTTGGACAAGATTCCAGCAACACTCTGGTCACAAGGACCGGAAGATATTGGACATCAGTCATAGTGTAATTGAAACCCGGAGCAGAGTTACCACGGAAGCCACAGTATCCTCTGAAGCCAGCACAAATAGATGCGATCTCTCAGCAGATAGAGAGATTAGTGCAGCAAGGGGTGTTGGTCCCGTGTACGTCACCATGTAACACGCCCCTCTTCCCAGTTAAGAAGAAATCCAAAAAAGGAGAGCCAATAAAATATTGTATGGTACAAGATTTGCGAGCAGTCAATGAAGCAACCATATTGGACACTCCAATAGTACCTAATCCAAACACTCTCCTTTCTGGAATACCTCCAGCAGCTGCATACTTTACCGTAGTGGATTTAGCAAATGCTTTCTTCAGTATTCCCCTTGACCCTTCTTGCCAGTATTTGTTCGCTTTCACGCATGATCATAATCAATATATATGGACTGTAATGCCTCAAGGAGCACAAAATTCGCCCTGCCAGTTTGCCAAAGTTATGAGCCATATCTTAGACTCTTGGCAAGAAGACAATCCTGATATTACATTACTGCAGTATGTTAATGATCTCTTGCTGTGTGCAGAGGATCTTCCCACAGCCACAAGAACCTCGGAAAGCTTGCTGAGACACTTGGCAGAAAAAGGATGTAAAGTGTCCAAAGAAAAGCTGCAATGGTGTAAAGAGACAGTCATATTCTTAGGACACTGCCTGTCAAAAGGTGTGCGTCATCTTACACGCGCCTGTGTACAAGCAATAGAAGACATGTCATTCCCAGAAGGACACAGACCCCTGCATGCTTTCCTAGGCCTTATATCTTACTGTAGAGCATCGATTCCAGAAGCATCCCTTCTAATGCAACCCTTGTATGACGTGTTGAAGACTGAGCCATATGAGATGACACAGACAGCCCTGTGTAACTTCTACACCCTGAAGAAAGCTATCTCAATAGCACCAGCACTCGGACTACCTAACTATGATCTCCCATTCAAGCTGTTTGTATCAGAAAAAGAAGGACACGCAATGGGAGTCTTGACACAGTCCCATGGTAAGAGACAACGCCCTATTGGCTATTTCTCATGTCAATTGGATGCTGTGGCAAGAGGAGGACCGTCTTGCCTCAGAGCAGCGTTGGCAGCACATGCCTTACTGGACAAAACCAATGACATCGTCCTTGGTTATCCTCTAACTGTTCTGGCACCACATGACATTGCGGCCATCATACAGCAGACTCAACCTAAGCACATGACTACAGCTAGACACCTCCGTCTGCAATGCTCCCTCCTCCTGCCAGACAATGTTACTTTACAGAGATGCTATGTTCTCAATCCAGCCACTCTCTTACCATTTCCAGAGGGGGGAGATGAGGAAGATGGATACTTTTGGTACAGTTTGATTTTGGATCCAGAATCAGGAATAACCAATCTATATGTAAAAAGACGTCTATTGGAATGTGGTGGAAACAGCCAGACGCTTACAGATGAGACACAAGTCCATCTATATTGCACACTGTGGAATAAACAATCTCCAGGCCGAGATTTCCAATATGAAGCAAGATTCACTAAATTGAAGCAGGTCACCTTAAAACTAAAGACATTGTATAACAATGCAGCAGGAGATAGTGTATTTACGGTGGAGCTCCCGCAAGAAGCAGAATTACTCTACAAACATTGGGATACAGAAATTCCACATGTTGCAGTATCAAAGTTTGCACCAGATGGATGGAAGACATTGGGAGCTGCATTAAAATGGTGGGAATCTGCAGAGGAAGAGGAGTTGAAAGAGGAAGGAATAGAAAAGAAAACTCTTGACTGGCAAGCAAACAGCACTCCCAGTATACAAGCCAGAGACCCATATGCAGTCCCAGGACTCACAAATCCACCCCATGACTGTCTTCAGCAAATGGAAATGGAAACCTCACACCTTGCAAATGTAAATGAACTTGCTCTGACAGACCCAGGCATCACTCTGTAAGTGGATGGATCAAGGTATGCTGATGAAAATGGAAAATATCACACAGGATATGCTGTGACTACGGAAAAAGATGTGATACGAGCCTTCTCATTACCTCCCTCCATGTCAGCACAAGAGGCAGAGTTGATTGCATTGACTAAAGCCTGTGAAATTGCGACAGGAGTCCGAGCCAATATCTATACAGACTCAAGGTATGCTCTGGGAGTGACTCAAGACTTTGGGGTAATTTGGAGAGCCAGAGGATTCATGACAGCTGCAGGTACTCCAGTGAAGCATGATAAAGCCATCCGTGAACTGTTAGAAGCTCTAACACTCCCAAAGGAAGTGGCCATACTGAAAGTAAAGGCACATGGGAAGCTAAATTCAGATGAAGCACGAGAAAACCATCTAGCAGACCAGACGGCTAAGCACGCAGCAATGACAACACAGGAAATGGAAATGAGAGAGGTGGATGGAGGAATAAACATCTACACAATGCAGACTTTGCCAACAGACTTAAAATTGCTTAAAGAATTGCAGAAGACGGCGGGTCTAGAAGAAGTGAACAAATGGAAAGCAAAGGGAGCAGCCCTGAAAGATGGACTATATGTTGACAATCTGAGATTGTGTTTGCCAAGAAGTTTGTACCCAGCAACAGTACAATGGGCACATGGACCAGCACACCTGTCAAAGACTCTCATGAATACTTTAATAAACAAGTATTACATGGACCCAGGCATCACTACTCTGACAAACACTGTAAATCATGCAGTATTTGTGCCAGGTGCAACGCAGGCCGCACTGAGAAACCACCACAGAGACATTTGGCGAAATCATTGTATCCATTCCAGAGGATACAAATCGATCATATTCAGATGCCAAAGAGTGGTCGGTATGAATATGCATTAATCATCGTGGACATGTTCTCAGGGTGGCCAGAGGCCTACCCAGTTACAAACATGACAGCAAAGACAACCGTGAAACGCCTGTTAACAGAGGTCATCTGCAGATATGGTGTTCCTAAAGTAATTGAAAGTGACCAGGGATCAGCTTTTACAGCAGTATTGGCCAAGGAAATATGGACAGCCCTAGGAGTAACCCTCTCCTTTCATACGCCTTACCATCCTCAAAGTAGTGGAAAGGTGGAACGTATGAATGGCACCTTGAAATCTAGGATGTTAAAGATGTCACAAGAAACTGGTATGCCATGGCCTGAAAGTCTTCCTATAGCCTTGTTCAGTGTCAGGTATACCCCTAGAGGGAAACATGCATTGTCCCCCCATGAAATCTTGTTTGGGTCTGCTCCTAGATTAGGGTGCTACTTTCCTCAGCAATTGCAACTTAAATCTGATGTATTTGTTGACTATGTAATTGCACTGTCCACCGCACTGACTAAAATCCATGCACAGGTGTTCTCTTCTATTCCAGATTCGGAAGTAATCACTGGTACTCATCAACTACTTCCTGGAGATTGGGTCCTAGTTAAGAAATTTGTGAGGAAAACCCCTTTGGAACCCAGATACGAAGGCCCATTCCAAGTACTGCTGATCACAGCTACATCAGTTAAGCTGGAAGGGAAAGCTACTTGGGTCCACGCATCCCATTGCAAAAAGGTTCCTTCTCCTAACGATCAGGAACCAACACAATGAGTATAATTCAGTGGTTTGTCCTGTCTCTCATGGTAATTCCAAATATTGCCCAGCAGGTAACCATTACAAAAAGTAAAGATGGTATCACATTTTGGTATAATTCACGTAATACACATGTTGCCACATACACCTTTGACTTCTGTGACATTGTTCCCTGCCCTTCAATACCTGAACAATGTGATATATATAAGAGAGATATGTACATATGTGTCACTGATGAAACTGTTGGAAGACACTGTGACACATGGAAGGCAGCGGTATGGGGCACTGGGACACTTTGGGGGTATAGACCTCAAAGTGCTGCAGATAAGAAAGATGACCAGGGTAGATCCCTCCTTGACCGAATGACTCTAATAAAGACTGGTCGATGTCTGGATAGTGGAGTATCTGGTTCTGATATGCAACTGACTCTGACCATATAAAACCCTTGCCCCATGGATGCTGACACATATATACTGAGAGCTTTGACTAGAGGGCAAAGTACTAAACTGATGGGCGAGTTTAAGATAGCAGATCTATAAAAGCACCCAGACTTACCTTTGGCATTGCAGACATTGAAGCCAGGGCCCCAGATCATTGGAACAATGGCTGCTACTGGTGATCCAACATATGAGGACACATTAGCTACTGAGACTGGATTCTCAGATCTTAATGTATGGTTAGAATGGATGAAATACAATGTACAAGAAAGTAATAAGACCAACTGTTATGTATGTGGCCATGCTAGACCTCACTTAGGTACTGTTCCACTTACTATACCTTTACGAGAAGAGAAATGCTTTTTGAAACTGTTCAAAAGATATACTCATACAGATGAGTGTGAACAATGGAGAAACACGTACCCTGTGATAACCAATAATCCCCATCCAGGGAGAGGTATAACTATATACCCTGGAAATTATACGTGTTACAGGAGAAACGTTTCTCAGGGGTTCAATTTACAGGAATTCCCCAGTGGATTTTGTCACACATACAGAGATGGTTCAGCCACAATGCTAGTCAACCAGACCCAATCATTAGGGGACATATATTGGTTGTGTGGGGATATGAAACTCAGGGTAAGACTGTCAGGAGTATGGCGTGGGGAATGTACCTTGACTAAAGCCATAATGCCGTTACACATTGTCCCAACCTATTACGATGACAATTTACCTAATGACCCCCTAAAGAGGTCCAGGAAAAGAAGGCAAACCTCATCATCTGAACCTCGAGAAAGTTTTGATCCACATGTATATATTGATACTACTGGAGCCCCAAGGGGGGTGCCCGATCAATTTAAGGCCCAAAACCAAATAGCAGCAGGATTTGAATCACTAATACCAATGATTGGTGTAAATAAGAATGTTGCCTGGATCAATTGTATTTACTATAACCAGCAACGGTTTGTTAACTACACTAAGGATGCCTTAAACGGCATCACAGAACAATTAGAAGCTACATCACACATGGCCTTCCAGAATCGTATGGCATTAGACATGATCCTTGCAGAAAAAGGTGGAGTTTGTAAAATGCTTCCTGACACCAGTACATGTTGTACATATATTCCCGACAATACAGGTCCAAATGGTAAGATCACATTGGCAATCCAGAAACTGGCCAACCTTAGTCAAGAACTGAAGGAAAATTCTGGCACTATAGATTATTGGGAATCATGGTTTGGTTGGATGAGTGGTTGGCAGAAAGTTTTATTGCAAATAGCGATGGCCATCTTTATTGTCATAATCTTGTTGGCCCTCCTCTTATGTTGCATTATTCCTTGTATACGCAACTACCTTCAGAAAGCGATGGACAAAGCTTCTCCCACTTTTATTCACCAAGATCTAGACGCAGGTCCACATGGACAGAATGATGATTGTAAGACATCCCATCTTCTGATGCAGACTTTAACCGGCTCTAAGGAGAGAGTTCTCTGAGCTGAGCTACACTATATATGAGTCATATGGTCCCTTTCCAAGCTGAGCTACACTATTAGAATATTAGAGGCTTGTTAGGTTTTCCCCATGCCACATAGGTCATAGGGTAGGTGTGACGTCAGGTCATGGCAAGACCGATCGAGCGAAGATATGTACCTATGACTACATATATACATGCAATGCTTTCAACATCCAGAAATAGAAGACACAAAGAATAGTGCTCTGGAAGGACCATAGTTAAGAAGTATCTATATATAAGACAAGATACTTAGCTCTAGAAACCCGATAATAGATCAGGTTGTTATAATCATTAAGCTTTGTTAAGAATTTTGATTACCAAGAATATATTATGTCATTTTAGGGGGACTGTTATGGATTGGGATCCGTACAAAATGCATAACTGTATTCGTGCACCTGCTTATATATCTTATCTTTGCAGTATTATCGTATAACCAAAGCTTAATTAATAAATGCTGAATCATCGGGCAGTCTAAGATGGAGGATTCACTACTTCCGCATACAAGATGCCAGTGGCCCTACTTCTGGTCTAGCAAGGATGACGACAGCTACCACACCTTGGACACTAGAAGGAGAAGCGCCATCTTTCCTTTGTCTTGACCTCTTGACCAATGGGTAGGAAGACTCATCCCCCTGTGGGATGACACCTGGAGACTCCTTAATGCCAATACCGAACCGAGATCCCGTAAAAGCGGACATCTCAGAACCAATGAATTGCTTTATAAACCTGATGTTTTGCTTAATTGTAACTTTTATCTGATTATTAAAAACTATATAAATGACGGCTGACGTAATAAAAGGTAGGCGAGAGAAAGCTTTATACCAGAACTCTGTGTTGGTGTATTATTTCTCTAAGGTGTGCACACTATCTATATATATTGGTAATTTGGCCAGGGACAGATATCTCTGAGGAATACTTTTGTTATTTCCGAAACAGATCTACCGTGCATTTCAAAGAACATATTAAAAAAATTCTGACTTTTTAAAATTAAAATGTAGCAATCTGAAGTTCAGAAAATTTAGGCAAGTTCTAATTTTGCAAAATATAAACCAGCATTCAAATATTGTTTAATATTATTTTTGCAGATTGCTATAGCTGTGATTGTCCCGTAATATAGATAATAACTTTCCAGAGATGTGCCTTGTTAAAAGCAATACTAAATACATGCCATTTCGAGCTCTCTGGCAACTTTTCTGATTCATCTACTACACTGAAGATAATGGACCCAGTTCTTATTATATGTTACAGGCATTGATCTCTCATTAAGTGAAAATTTCAATATTGATTTCTAGGTGGATCAGAAGGGCTGAATGACAGTTCAAAATGGTAAACGCCATTGTTAGTCTACGGTAGGAAAATACATTTTTTTTTACGTATCATTCAATTTCTAAAGTACTTCTTATTAACTATAGTTTTATTTTAAACCATATCTTGAACCTCCCAAATCTTACTTTAATGGAACAAAACAAAAGAGCAAACACAGGAAACACAAAGAAAAAAAAAAAAAAAAAAATCAAACCTATAGTCCTGTGTCTTGGGTGTTGAAGAATTCAGGTAACTGTGGGGGAGGTTTGTAAATGTGTCTTGCTTTACAGGTTCATAACCAAAAAGTGCCTGTAGCCTTCACATTGATGTTAGACAAATCACAGATCTTTATAATGAATATTTCTGCAAAAATTCCTGGCCAAGGGAAATTAGCAATTCTTGGTGACCCAGCCCAGAAAGATTTTTTACCGAGGCCCCATTTAAACATTCCTTAAACCCCCCTAAAAATCAGACTTAGCCTTCCCTCCCATCCTGTCCATTAAATCCCTTAATAGAGGATTCCCCATTGACACACAGCAGAAGTCCAGTTATACAGGCTCTGCCTCATTAGCTGCAAAGTGCTCATTTCCTTCAGCATATACATTAAAGTGACATGGAAAGGACTTTTTCTTAGTTGCTTCAGAAAGAGGGTATTTGTTGTGTTTTCAAATAAAGGTCTCAGAGCATACAAAGTTATTCAAGAGTTTAACTGATGTTGGGGGCTTGCACTCTACCAGCTAATGAAATCTACAAATTAATTTATGCTCCCTACATTTCCTGTTTCAGTAAAGTTTTACTTAATATTTTATCATGCAAAGGCCATATTTTGTAATAATCTAAACATGATCTTTTAAATGCTTTTAAAAGCATTGTTTCATTTACATCTAAGCAGTGGCGGAGCTAGATAATGGAGCGACCTATTGTAAAAAATATTTTAAGCCAGGCAATGCTGTTTGCCACACAATGCAAGGCTATGGCCCCTCTGAGCACCTTCTGCGCTCATCGCGAGCCTCTTCCCCCGTCTACTTTACAGGCCCCGCCATGAGCGCTCATTGGCATTTTTGTCAATCCACACCTTTCCTGCTTTGCAATGATCCCTTTGGCGCTCATTGAGATCCCCACAATGAGCGCCTTTGGCGCTCATCACGGGGCCCACAATGAGCGCCTTCGGCGCTCATCACAGTGCTCACAGTTGCGGGGCGCGCTGAGCGAGCCCACAATTTTAACATAGCCTAACCAAAAACTTTTGGCAAGCCCTCAATTACGACAACTATATATGTGATATATAGTTATATAAATAGATCAAAAAAACACACACACACACATATATAATAGTGTTGGTCATAAAAAAATAAACTTTTAGATGTGATTTATAGGAATAAAAATATAAATTTCTATTTAAAAATTGTAAAAATGTATTTTGTGCATCATTTATCAGGCACTCTCCCCCTCCCTTTCAAAGGTTTGCAGCTAAAAAAAAATACATTCCATGGTCCTTTAATGTAAATGTAATACTGAATTAAGTTTGGATACTGCCCAGACATGAGGGGTCTTAGGTCACTTTCCATTAACTTGGAAAATAAAAATGATTCTGTAGCAAAAGAGCAGAAGAGGCGACTATGACAGCGTTTGCTGCTTTTCTTGGGACAGAGTCAAACGCGTGGAGAAGGGACAGTCTCATGATCTCTGCCCCAGAACCATACTGTTACTGGCCAAAGTAACTCCATTCCCTCATATGTCTCCTAATCGTCTGACAATGTACAAATTAAATGGCCGGCCTTGTTTATTCATTTCATGTTTTTCAGCCCTCTGTGGCCAGGAGGGCAGAGTGTGATAATTATGCATTTTATTAGCATTAGCTCAGACAGAGAAGAAGCTCCCGCCATGGGTGGTGTTACCATAAAAGCAATTTAAAGAAACATTTGAGTCATATATTTAAAATATTTATTTGATAAACTACACAATGTAAAACAAATAAATAATGCAGCCTCTATTTTTTTTACATTTTAAATATAATTGCTATCTGCATGTTTGGTTTTTGCTGGTCCACTTCCTGAGGTAGGAGGAAATATTGAATACAGAGAAAGTTTTTCTGTCCACAATTGGAAAATGACATTGTAAAGGATTTCAATGGGTCTAATGGAAACTCATTAGTTTACAAGAATATAGCCTCCTGAAAAGTAGCCAATAGCATCAGCACAAAAAAATAAAACTTTCAGTAATGAATAATTACATATAAAAGATAAAAATATAATGGTTGTGTGCTTTCGTTCCCTCTTAATATTTTCTTGTCCATTATTCAGGTTTAGCTATTTAAAAACTATACATAAAAAAATGTGTGGCTGGGAGCATAATTAGCATAATTAAAATTTTCCTCAAGCTGTTTTCAATTAGATAATACATTTGAGGCAAATTTAGTGAAGGTTGCAAGTTTGAGAGGGGCGTTTACATTTGTGCAAGAAAAGGGCTTGCAGTTGTCCTTGTGACTGCCTACTTCTTACTATCAGCCTCATTCAATTGCAAGCCCGTAATTACCTGTGAACCAACATTTTGGCTGTGGGTTACTTTTTTTTGTTGTTGCAGTATTTAGATGTATACACAAAAAAGAAGAAATCAGAGGTGCTCAATCTGAACAATAAGTAGGTTTGTTCTCTAGGTCTGGTTATCTACTCATATTTTAGCTTACTTGTGCCCTTCACAGGGAGAAATATCCTGAATTATATCAGTCTGGTCTCACTCAATAGAGTGACCCAGCCCCGAAATACCAGGCAATTCTACCCTGAACAGGAGAAACAGCAAACCCCAGGCAAAACGTATGTCTGGGGTTTGCTGCTTCTCCTGTTCAGGATAGAATTGCCGGTATTTCGGGGCTGGGTCACTCTAGTGAGTGGGACCAGACTGATATACTATAGGATATTTATCCCTGTGAAGGGCACAAATGAGCTAAAAGAGGCTGCTCTTTGAGTGGGTTATCATATCCATAGAGCTAACCTATTAAGGTTAGTTCATCCTCTGATTGAACACCTCTGACTTTGTTGTTTTGTTTATGCTAGTTACTCTTAGGAATTAATCTCCATAAAAGGTATAGGGGACTCCAGACATGGACCCCTTGCTCACTGTGCCTTAGGGAGTTCAGCTACACCTCACTGATGAGGCCCAATGAAGGCCAAAACATATGTCTGAGGTTTGCCATTTCTCCTGTTCAGGGTAGAATTGCCTGGTATTTCGGGGCTTGGTCACTCTAGTGATTGCGACCAGAATGATATACTACAGGATATTTTTCCCTGTGAAGGGCACAAGTGAGCTAAAAAAGGTTGGTCTCAGAGTGGGTTATCATGTCCATTAAGGTTAGTTCGTTCTCTGATTGAGCACCTCTGACTTTGTTGCAACATTCAGATATATTAAATTACCTCTAACCCGTAACAGGCTCACAGCCTCCAATTAACCTGCAATTGTAGGCTAAGCATTAATACACACAAATAAGTAATGTTTGCTGATCGGGTTGCACTCAAGCAGTCTTGAAATACATTAAGGCATCAATTTAAGTCCATGTGGGTGGCCAGATATGTATTAACCCCTTGATTTCTGTAATCGATATAACACAGAAATAGAAGTTACAAATACTTATTTTTTTACTGCAGATTTGCGAGCTTGAGGCTGTTGTCCAATTAATTCTAATGCCTGTCATTGTTTTCCAAGTATTTTCAGGTACAGTAGTGTGTTTTTATTTGCTGCTGCATTTTTACGAACAGGTGTTTAACCCACTTTTGAGTCCTATCTAGTACTCATATAATTTATTGATACATTTGCGATTTATGGGTTTGAAGGCAATTGAGGGCTTGTTGAATTTTTGTAATTGATTATCATTTTTTAGCACTGGTAACATTTACGGGCTTGAAAAATCAATGGAGGAGATTGGACAGAGTTACGTTTTTGACAACCCGTTTTTAAACCTGTAACTCGTAATTAGAATTTGAGCAGCTAAATGTAGCCAATTGAAAATACATAACATTTATGGGCTACATTACTGGTTCAAGTAATTGTGATTTGGCCAACTGAATGAGGCTCTAGGTGTGGAAGATGGGGGTAGGTATCAAACAGTAAGCTTCAACGATATCATAAATGCCACTCTCTCCCCACTACTGTTCAATTAATAATTATGTGCCCTCAATCAGGAAGTGCTAAAGACACACACAATGAAATTTTATGCAGAGTCTGAAATCATTAAAAAAAATTCTAAGAAATATTTGATGCTCACAGTTTACATAGCTGCTAATGTCTTTAGTTTGTTACATACTTGGTAACATGGGTGTAGGAGCCAGATTCATTCTGGGTGAGGGATATAGCTCAGTATATCTAGTGGTCTCTGCATAGGGCTTATAATATCCTACTTATGACTACATTCTCTATCCTGTATACAGAACAATATACAGCATTTTAGCTCAACTTTGCTCTAACATTCCTAAATTAATCTTTTTTTGTTTTTTAATACTTAGCCAGATGAAGCGTTCCATTTGAAGATTCCCTTTAAACAGATCTGCACTATTTCTGTGAAATTAAATGACAGGCTCACCACATGGCCTGAAAAAACTAGTGAAAATAATAGGTTTCTGTGGGCTTTAGAAAGAGTGGTCAGCGGAGCATCTTATTCCCATGGTAGATGTATATATATCATTACAGATAGTAAAAGAGGAACTATTCATCTTAACAGCAGCACAGATATAGAGTGTCTCTGGCTCGATATGTGGGCATTGTACAGACAAGATCAACAAAAGGAGGTGTTTTAGGCAGGAATTTATCAGACTGAGGAATGTGATACTGCTCATTATTGCATTGTTTGGTATTCTGGCTGCTAACAGTCAAATTCTGGATACAAACAGCATGAATGAAACCCCAAGAGGCAGGCCTAGAGGCCCCATAGCCTGCTTTTTTAGATAAAAAGCAAGGAACTGTTGTATATATACAGTATATATCACATATAATAGTTGTCAAACTGAGAGACGTCGTCACGCTTTGCGAGGTGCGTACGACTTAGGTGATGAGCGTTAAAAGGCGAGCCGTTAAAATAGGAGACGCGGACTTTGAAAAAAAAAAGATACGAGACGCAAAAATTTACAAGATTAGCAGCCGAACCAAAAACCTGAAAAACACACTAAATACACCCTAAAAAAATCCCAAAACATCACAGACAGCATGGGGCAACAGCCAGGTCGTCTGCGAGTGAGATGGAACGTGAATTTCTTTTTATTTTTTATGTTCTCTATGTATGAATAAAGGTTGACTTATGTATTTCGCCGTGCTCTTCGCCGTAGAATGCATAATAACATATTGTATTGTGCCGTTGTCACACCTGTGCTGCGTCACAGTACAATGATTGTTTAATTGTCCCTGATGTATGTTTTTTTGTTGAAATCATTAATAAAGATATTTTCAATAAAAAAATATCACCCCCCCAGGCCCCCTCAGCAGCACCATTCACCCCTCTAACCCCCTCAGCTGCAATATTCACCCCCTCCCAGGCCCCCTCAGCAGCAACATTCACCCCTCTAACCCCCTCAGCAGCAACATTCACCCCTCTAAACCCCTCAGCTGCAATATTCACCCCCCACCCAGGCCCCCTCAGCAGCAACATTCACCCCTCTAACCCCCTCAGCTGCAATATTCACCCCCCACCGAGGCCCCCTCAGCAGCACTATTCACCCCCGACACCCCCATGGTCCCCTCAGAAGCACCATTCACATCCAACCCCCTCAGCAGCGATTTTCACCCCAGGCCCCCTCAGCAGCCATATTTATCACCCCCCCCCCGGGCCCTTTTAGCAGCAATATTCAATACCGAACCCCCAGGGCCCCCAGTGCTCCCTATAAGCATAATTTCACCCCGACCCCCCAAAAAAAACAGGGCATCTTGTTGCACCATTCACCCCCCTAAGCAGCCATATTCACCGCCCAAAACCCCCAGCAGCACCATTCAACCCCCAACCCCATCTGATGCCATATTCACCCCACAAACCCGGCCAGGCCTCAGCAGAAATATTCACTCCCCAACCTTGCAGGGCCCCCTCAGAAGCACCATTTCGCCCCCCCCCCCCCCCCCAAAAAAAACCCAGGGCCCCCTGAGCAGCATCATTCACTCCCCCCAAAAAACCCAGGGCACCTTGTCACACAATTCACCCTCCAGGCCCCCCTTAGCAGCCATATTCACCCCCAGGCCCCCCTCAGCAGCACCATTTACTCCCCCCTACTAAAACAGGCTCCCCCTCAGGAGCATTTTTCAACCCCTTAAAACCAGAAAAACGTCATAAAACGTATTTTTAATTATTAAAAAAATGTAAATGTTGCTACTTCTACTGGTCTATGTAGACATTTCTGATACTTTGGTGAAGATTGCATGTACCGTAGGAGCATTTACATTTATGCAAGAGCAGGGTTTGCAGTTATCTTTAGAATGTGCCTGTTTCTGTGTTGCGTAAGGGACTATAGGTTTCAAATACCAAAAACTCAAACGATAACACATTCCCCTTCATCTCCAACCCTCCCTTACAGTTCAGTAGATAAGTACATGCCATCAGGCTCCAAAGTATCATGACTGTGCGAGGAAAACCGAGATGGAACCGTCTATACATAGAATTTGCTAAAAGTAGGATTTTCTTCAAAAATGGTTATATGTTCCTACACTATTGCTAGTAAATACGGATTCTCAAACAGTAATGACTAACAATAAATAAACATACACATAATTACTTAACAGGTAATAGGAACAAATGATGAGAGGTGCTTGCACACCCCATGCCACAAGAGTAGGGATACCTCATGAGCAAACCCTGATGCTCACACCTCACTGTGGACAAGCACTCTGCACCAACCATCTGTGATAAGACCGCCATACTGGAGATTCTGCCGATGATCCAAGGAGGCATAACAGTTGTACCAGGGTAGAACAGGGAAGGGTGGGAGGGGAGATGTAAAGACAATAAAACCTTTTTTTTTTATGAAAATGGGACTTTGGCTTGTTATCTTCTGTCACAATCTGTACAGATGTGAAGGGCCATTGGTTGTGCAACACAGAAACACAAATAAGTCAACACATTTTTTTCGCCTCCATGTCGAGGATGTTTTGAGTAAAAGTACATCTGGCTCTTATTCCAAGCAGATATTTTCCCACTGGAGGAATAAAGAGACAAGCCGAGAAATCTTGTAAAATGAGATTGTGCACAGAGAGGTTAGGAAACCGCTGTCACTGCGGACTTTGCAGAAAAAAAAACACCCTGGAGGCAATTTTATAGCATGTAGTTATTTTGGGGAACCTCCAGCACTGTGTTTAGATGAATGTGAAATTAAAAACTGTCATTGCAGCTGTTTAGCTAAGAACTACAAGTAGACTCAGCTTGTGAAATGTAAACTAGTGAGATATTTAAAGATCCAGTCACTTTTAACCATGAAGTATATTGGTTTACACGTTGATAGATTTATATTAAATTTGCAATAAAGAAACTCTTGGACATTTAACACTCAGTGATGTATTTTATAAAAAATGTAGGTTACATTTTTACAGATTTTTTTTTGTGTCGTTCAGTCGTATCTGTCTCTCAGTGACCTCATGGACCGTAACACACAAGGCATAGTCATGCAGATCCACTTTTTATTCATGTTAGAGATACTAGAGTGGGTTGTCAGGCAAATGCTTTTCATTGGCTGGAGACTAAATGTGTTAAAATGGTTTCCCTTGGCAATAAGCTTTTATTGTGAGGCCATCCTATGATTGATTGTTTGGCCTCTTATCTAATATGATTTTCCTTTAGTCCTTTAGACTTGTCTCTCAGACAGTTTTCTAACCTCACGTTCATGAGCTTATCAGGGTGGAGACAGTAAGCTCAATCAGATGTTGATACAGGGGTGGAGCTACGAGTGGTGCAGTGCACCAGGGCTCTCCACTGGGTATGGGGCCCCGTGCTGTAAAATTGTTCCCCCCTGTCTACCCTGTGCCTCCTTGGCCGCACACACTCCCAGCCAGAAATGGATGCATGCTTGTTTGAAAAAAGAAGATTTCTACTGAAGATCCACAAGGTGGCATTGTGGAGCAGTTCAGCATGCTGGGGATGTGTATCAGGGAAGAAAATAAGAGAGCAAGGATTGCAAAGTGACAGCAAAGTACAGGGAGTATGGGTTCTACGAGGGGGTAGAAAAGGAGATAGGGATGGGTGCTATGTGAGATGGGTGATGTTTGTGGATGGATGCCAAGAGGGGTGGGTGCTGCGTGGAGATGGATATTGTGAAGGTCTGGGTGCTATGTAGAGATAGTATATGTATATATGTGTATGGAAAGCTATGGAAAGGGGTCTTCGGGGAGCAACAATGGGAAAGGGTTTTAAGAAAGAGTGCTGTTATTAGAAGGGGGGCACTTTTTTCTCTTTTTTTCTCTATCTCTCTCACTGGGCTGATACTCTAGCCATTAAAAATGAACTTAACATTGAATATTGCTATTATAAATCATTAAATATGAATGCCATTAATGATTAATACATAATTAAAAACAAACTAAATCTTGCTGATTTATTATCGTGGGGCCCTAAAGTGTTTTTGAAGTTTCAGATTTCTAATAATTAATTTAAAGCACCAATGTAGTCCTGTTTATAACATATACTGTTTTTAAAGACCACTTTAAAAATAAAAAATAAATATATGTTTGAAGTTTAAGAGTATTATTAAGCATGCAAAGAGTAAGTCAGCTCTTTTTAAATAGAACAAAATGAATGTGATGCCTCTGCAGGACCCCCGAGGGATCCATGATACATTGGTGGAAGTTGTGTGAGGGGTGTGTATATTTCTGCAGACCTGTTTGTCGCATTGGATGATGCAGTGAGGCAGAAGGGGGTATCTATTCAAATGTTATCCTATTATCAAGCAAAAGCTCTGGTCTTTTGCCTATTCCTGGCTCCCCCTCCACTTTCTAAAGTGATAACACGCCCACCTACCATTCAGCTGTCAGGATGTGATGAAACAAACACAAAATGGATTCATGTACTCATAAACAATGTTTTCAAATATTCAGATTTACCCCCCAAAAGTTTTAGTTTGATGTCTATTTTCTTGAACTGCAGTGGCCCTTTAAAGGCATATCTAACTTTCCCTATTTTTCCCTTTTTCTAATCTAACACATACTTATTATCTCAGAAATACACATTATAGTGATTCATTCTATATATATGTAGATTTATTTTATTCAAAAATAAAATTTGCTATCTAAATTCCTAGAGCTGCTTACATAGGCACTGTGTACCTACCAAGAGAAACACTGCATTCGGCTTTGATTTTTAACCCTAAACTAACCTTCAAGCCAACAGCAGCACAATGCAGAAATCCACAGAGTGATGTCTGACTCCTTCTTGCTTCCTTGTGCAGGGAACTACACATTCCATGATCCAAAATCAACCGCTTGTAAACTCAAGAGATTTAGCAAACTTTAGGGTAGGTTTAATAATGCTTATTTTCATATTTTTTCATACAAAAAATATTTTCATACACTACTGATTCTCCTCTATCAGATGCATTCATAATGAAACGTAAATGTCATATTACAAGCGTTTAGGAAAATGTTTTGTCATAGAACAAAAACCTGTTTTCCAAAAGCCCTGCAGGCAAAATCAAAACATTCAAATAAGACCCTCACCAAATCCTATCAGCTCTAACTGACTATAGGTTTATGCAAATTCTTTCAACTTAAAACATTCAGAATTTAACAGTCAAAAACTCCCAAAAAATACCAGGCTAATAAAAGTTTTGTGCACATTTCAATTACATAGCTGTGAGTCACAGGATACGGTGCCATATCTACTAGGGGGTGAAGTGTTGGGACCTCTAGGAAATGTTCAATTTTAGTACCCAACGTAGGTGTGTTTCTGCTTAGGCACAAGCCTAAGGCAGTACATTTCCACGGGGCAGCAGGCTGCCTGAAGATGCAGTGCAGTCCATTGAAATATGCTTGTATATGCACAGAGATATCTATATGCAGTGATATTTCTGTATATTTGACACTTTCTGAAATACCATATATATAAATAAACGGGCGACTTGCCCGTCGGCAATAACATTTTAAGCCATGGCAATGTGGTTTGCCACACAATGTAAGGCTTTTGCTCCTCTGACGACCTTTCGGTGCTCATTGCAAAGACAGATATACAAGTACAGTGTAAAATATACAAATTTACAGTGAATTAATAAATTAATATGAATTAATAAATTTATATACTTTACCTATTTATATTTAATATGCAGCAATCAATATCCTGAAGAGTTAACAATCTATTTGGATTTTCCTGCATCAGAAAATTTACAGTTGGACTGTTGATCACCTGAGGAGAAAGTGTGAGCAATGTGCCAAGTGTGTAGTGTAAATAGGCTGCGTGATCAAGGCCATACTGTTTGTTTAGGTGGGTAAAGCGCCATTTTCGAATTATCATTTTATTATTTGCAAGTTAGTGTTGTAAAATGGCGGCTTTTTTCTATGTGTTACTTGGCTCGCGAGCATTTTCCGTCCGTTGTAATGGTATATTTTGTATCTCATATGCTCCTGGCTAACGCGTGCGTGCCTGGTGGTGATTTGCGCGCCTAGGTCTCCTTTAGCATTGTTTTAAATTTTTTCGGCCACCATTTTATTTTCTCGCTTAGCCGATTTTCAAGTGCCGAAACTCAGCAAATTCAGCTTAAATGTGCATGAAACCTCACTCCCAGGCGTCCTGGCTTTCCCCCCGTGCTGTGTGTGAGTGTTTTTTTTTTTTTTTATGTTTCTTGTTTTTTTGTGTTTTTTGATTTCCACAGTTTGACATCTATTATATGTTATATACACATTAAAATATGATTTAATATATAAAAAAGGGAAAAGAACAGCTGCAAGTGGGGTGTGGGGTGCGCACAATTTTGATAGCATAAAACCTAAATACACCCATGTCCCAACACTTTGTTGTATAGTACTTTTGGCCAATTGTTTAGATTGAATAAAACAAAGTGGTCTTTTTTAAAAATAAAAATGAAAAGCATGCACATTTTTTTTAATCAGTAATGCCTATGTATGAATATGACATTAAAGATGTATTTAAATGACCACTGCAGCTCAAGAATAGACGCATTTGTTTATGAAGTATATAAAAAAGCTAACAACATTAGCATCCGGACATAAGAATATTTTTTGGGAAATTGTTTATGAGTACACTGAATCCATTTTATGTTTGTTACATCGCATACCGAAAGCTGGATCATAAGGGTGTGTTTATTTATCTATCAATCGATGGAGAGACCAGAAGGCTTTGTATTATAATTGTATTTGAGTGAAATTTATATCAGGGAATGCAATCATTGCTCTCTAGAGATGTACACAACTACCACCAACATCAAGCAGAGATATCAAAATGTATTTTATTTCTAATAAAAAATTTGCTTTACAACTTTGCTCAATTATGCTCTTAATCAGATTCAACGTTTTCAGACGTATGTTTATGTCATTGCACAGTGGCCCCTTTAAGCACAATATGGCTTATTTCTAAGGACTTAATGACCTCAGAAAGTAAAGGTGGACTTTCATATCAACTCAAGTTGTTCTTAATAAGAGTTCACTTACAGAAATTTAAATATATGCGTAAAAATTATAGCATATGCCGCTTATTACAAAAGAACAGAAAGAATGAATCCACTAGTGACTCACCCTCTCTACGTCAGCGCCACACTGTTATATATTTTTGGGGATGTGATATTTTTTAATTTTGTCTGGATATTAGATATGAAGTGGGATACCTTAAAGTCCAGAAAGACCTAAGTGGTCAGTTAAGAGGTCCCATATATCAATAATAGCAAATAAATCCTGGATCCCAAAAAGTCCAGCACACACCAAATTAAGCGTCCTGTAGTGGTCCCTTAATCTCTCTGGAAAGTCCCAAGTCCTCTGGAAAGTCTTATTTGTCCAATCAGGTGTGGGGAAGCTTCTCAGAAGGAACTCTGGTCATATCAGAGTTCAAATACTAAATAGCACTAAAAAAGAAGAGAAAAGAGTAAGCGCATGCCACTTCCTAGGGTAATTTATATTAAAACAAACGAATCACAAATAAACACTCACATTTAGTAACCTCTACACTAAAAGGGATTTCAGCGTATAATCACTCCTCACCCAGTAGTCCTTGTGCATGGATAGGGTCAAAATACACCGGCACAGTTCATAAAAAATATATAAAAACATATACAAAAATATTTTACCATTGAGGAAACCTGGGGAGGACAGGTGAAACACGTATGGTTTGATTTTATTAGCAATTTCTTATTTTATCTTTTTTAGCTAGCTATTGTGTATATTTTTGTATATCTTTTTATATTTTTTTTATGAACTGTATTTTTACTACTCTGAAGTGCACTTCCATTTAATGTTATTGTTAAGTGCCACAACATTGAGGTAACCTTTCAATATAACTGAATAGAGATCTAATCCCGTTGGGAACAAAAGCAAAGATGGACTTTAAGTGGTGTAAAATGAAAATATAGTATAGCAAGAGAACCTTACAATTTGATTAAAGTATAATTTCTTGATAAACAAAACTGTAAAAAAATAAATTAAGTGATTATAAGTTTCATTCTAATGACTACAGGGAGAGATTGAATCACTCCATCTCTGTTACAATTGGAGAAGTATGGGGGAAATTTGCATCCCAGTACACCCCAAGCTATTGCTGGTGCAGCAGGTGCAAAGCACTTTGGACCACAATAATGTAGGGGTCCTCTGCTGCCCGCATCAGCATCCTAGAGTAAAGGGGAGAGGATCAGAATATTATTTATAGGAATGATCTGACCAACTACATATATTTTTGGCTTGTTATTGACTCTTAAAGGTACCTAGTTTATATGGATAAATTGCAAGGAGGGCACCAAATGTATTTTACACCAGGGACCTCCATTCAACTAGCCCCACCTCTGATCACAGCCACATCGATCTTTAGCATACCTTCCCTCCAGTGAGCAATAGACATGGTAGTTTTCACAGTATTATGCACAAGTAGAGAAGTCCGGCAAATCAGTTTGTCTTTTTTTTTGTGATTGGGTTTAAAGGTGATAAGATGAATGAACTTTTATGCAAACATTGTATATAAATAACAGAGGGAAGGGGTGGAATTCTGCCTTTACAGAAATAATAAATCTCAATAGCATAACAAGTCTGACTCGTTAAGGTAATTAATGCTTAAAATACCTAACATTTAAGCCATGGGTATAGGAGCCAAAATAATTTATTATATACACAGACAACTAAACAGCTTCTAAACACATAAATACACACATTAAAAAACCTTGGGGAAAGGTATTTGCCCTTACCCACCCAAGTACCTACTCTTATAGTTTAAGCTCTATTAACTAAAATGTCCATTAAACTTTCTAATAACATCCAATAACAATTAGTTCTGTCTATAGGTGTACTACATTTATGCATCTTGTATGTGTCCCTACAAGGGGTTAATACCAACAATTGATGGGTGGATGGAGTGGGCTGCCGCCTAAGCTTATCGATGCCTCTGTCAGCAGATGCCCTAACCACCACACAAGGTTTCTGCCCTCTTTCCTGCCCAGTCGGAGTAGGAAATGTGAGGCGTCTGGCTGCTTGGAACAGAACCAAAGCTGTCTCTACGGCTGCTCCAAGGCCTTTCCTGTCAGGCCGCCCTCCTAGATTATACTAAGTAAAAAAAAAAAGACAATACCAAAGTTAAACGACCCTTGAGGCCACTTATCGGGCCTAGTAATCAGCCAAGCCTTCAAAGAGCCCTGATCGAGGCTTGTGGAGAGGTGTGGTACGAATTAACAAGGAAGGAACGTGTGGAAAATAATCTTAAAGGCATCAATTAATGTAATAAATGACTTACTCACAAGGGTATTAGATTGATTAGAGGGAGTGGTATGCGGGCACGTTCCCTATGAAAACAAACTACTATGCGTACAATAGTTCTGTATTGTAGTGTTTTATTACACCAGTTTTATTTTTGCATGTCGTCATGTCTTTTACTGAAAAACTGAGGGCAATTTCATTTTGCTCAGTTTGTAGAGCGTTTGATCAGTCAGCCATCTTGCATATTTTTTATATACATGTTTTACATGTAGTACATAGTTTTTAGTGGTGGTAGATAATCTACCGTCTGTTTCAGACTATACAAAGGAAGAGCAGGGAAATGAGATAAAAACATGACAGATACAATACATATTTGATCTCATTTTGTATATTACTATATTATTTTGCTCAGAAGTACAAAATGGAATCAAAATGGCTACTTCAAATCAAAATTGTGACAGAAATTCAAAATGGCAGCAGGGACAGATTCAAGGAACAATCTCACACCAACAGAAAGTTGGTTTAATCTTAAAGAGCATTACAAAATGGCCATACATTGCACTACAGCAAATCATTCCTGAGATACTAAACATTCTTTTTGGGGGCGAATGTGTGGCTTACTATAACAATTTGCAGGTTACTGGATAAACAGGAGATGTAATTGCATGATGACATTGGGGGACATTATTTTGGCCACCACAGAGTCAGACAAGCAAATTTTGATACTAATGAACAAATTACAATGGTTAATTGGTATTTGTGAGCTTCTTATTTACATAGCAATTTAGCACAATTAATACAGAATTATTTACAGTTATACAATGTCTCAACATTTTTTTCTCCCCTTTATGAATTACTTAAATAATGTGATATGTGTGGTGAGTCCATTTAAACTCCAGCAACCCATAGAAAGATAATTATGGAGAAATGTGCATTTGGGAGATTTTTTATATTATTATTATCCTTTATTTATAAAGTGCCAACATATTCCATAGTGCTAAGATGTGTATTTATGCATATTAAAAATGTATTTCTTGAATTACTAAATAACTTGAGATCTCAGACGTCCTCAAAGCTATAAAGCGCCATGGGTTATAAAATGGTCTGCTGCTATTTCAACAAGTATCTGTATATTAATAATTACAACCTTTCATTCAATATTTGCTGTGAAGGAGCTTTGGAAGCTCTGCCACAAAGAGAATAAATGCAGAGGGGCAGGTGTGGGCCACCTCACAGCCTCTCTCAAACTTTAGCACCCTATTAGCTAGGGCGTCTGAAGACCAGCAAGTAATCATTATAGCTATTGCCATGTGAGTGTGCATCTCTGCACCTCGCAACCTGTGAGATTCTGGAGGAAAAGAGATAAAAAAACATAAAAGACCCAGCATGCCAAATATTTTTCACGTCAAGTCAGCATTTTACAAAATGGCTTAACCCTGTCAGTACCGAATAAACTGTTGAGCTTGTCAGATTTGTTCCGAGTTGAAATCGGCACCTGCCTGACTTGTTTACTTTGTTAAAATGATTGCTAAATAATCTATGTCATTTTCAGTGACAATTATTTTTTAAAAGTACACGGAAGGTTTCTGGATTTCAGTAGGAATATAATGTAGCTATTTACTGTTATACACTTTATTTTATTAAGAAGAGTTTAAAAACTCATCTTTTTGCCTAAAATCCTACAAATAATACCTGCTTAGGTGTGAGCTCGGTATCTCATGAAGTCACAGCATGGTTGTACCGAGTGTGCAGTGTCTCATACTAGCCAATCAAGTGATCATCTCGAAGTAACATTGTGCAACATACTTCGGAGAGATAGTGACTGATTGGCTAATTTGGAACACTGCACTTCAGAGTCTGTGTCTTCATGATCTGCATTGGCTACAGAGGGCAGACACAAGCAGGTACTATTTGGATGATTTTAGGCAGAATTTTTGTTTTTTTAAAAGAACTTCTTAATAAAACAATGTACAAAAAAGTAAATTTATACATAGGATTATATACCTAGGAAGATATGATAGCAAACTTCAAATATATCAGTTCAGTGCTCCCTGGTGATCCAGTGGTTAGGCTTATGTGCTTTCACCTCTGCAACCTGGTTTTGATTCCAGTCAGGGAACCAAGAGGTCACACCACCCTGAAGTTTCCTACCCTAGGTAACAGTGCTCAATGCCAAGCAGCATCTGGAAAGCCAAGGAAAGCATTAGAATGTATTACGAAGGGTATAGAAGCAAATATAATTCTGCCACTATACAAATCCCTAGTATGCCCTCCAAGGTGTCACCAAGGGCCTCATTCTATTGATGGCCGTAGGAGCTGTGTGCCCACAAGGGATGGCCGCAAGCTACTTAGGTATTCTATTCCCTTTGGGCCCGAGGGCTCCGGCCTGCTTGCGGCCGGTGCCCTGCTTTCCCTTGCGGCCACCCCCGCCGCAGCATACCGCAGAGAAAGCCTTTGATCCCACGCGGCCGCAGAAGATTTGGCTGTATGAAACCCCACGACCCTATTAAAATGCTCCGACCACCTCTCCGCAAAACCGCCTGCAAAACTGCCAAAAATAGCCGCAGCTTACTTCCACCCTGGAGCCGTCGCAAGGGGTGAGAAGCCCTTGCATCTGCTTCAATTAAGCCCACAATGGCTGCAGGGGTCCCGATCGAGACCCTTGCAGTGTCCACACAGTGTCCCTACATCACCCCTCTAATGCAGGGGTCAGAACGGGCCCCCTGCAGGGTGCACACATTAACCCATTTTTCTTTGCCGCCGCGAGTCCTTAAAGGGCCCACTGCACACTAATGGTAACCTCCAAGCTGCGGGGGAACTATAAGTACCCCTCCCGGCACCTAAAATTAACCCCATCACTCATGGGGGTCAATATAGACCCCCATGAGACTAAAAGTAACCCCCTCAGTCCTATATAGACCCCTATAGGACACTATTAACCCCTAGGTTAACCCAACAAGTGCCATGAGGGTCCTCCAGGACCATCATGACAAAGTCTAAGCACTACACTAAACTATTAACCCTAACTATACCCCATTAACCCCTTAACCCTAACTATACCCCATTAACCCATACTAAACTGTATTGAACCCTAGCTTGGCCTATTTAACCCAAACTATACCTATTTAAACCTAACTGTGTCTATTTAACCCCTCTAGACCTATTAACCCTAAATGGGCTTATCTATGCCTAACTGGGCCTATTTAACCCTAACTGGACCTTTTTAAAAATAACTGGGCCTATTTAACACCTCTAGACCAATTTAACTCTAACCAAGACCATTTAACCCTATCTAAGCCTATTTAATCCTAACTGTACCTATTCAACCCTAACTGGGCCTATCTAACCAAAACTAAGTCTTTTTAAACCTAACTTACCTATTTAACCCTAAATGTACCTATTTAAACCTAACTGGGCCTATTTAACCCCTTTAGACCTATTTAACCCTAACTGGTCCTATCTAACCCTAACTGGGCTATTTAACCCTAACTGCATCTATTTAAACCTAACTGGGCCTATATAACTCCTCTAGACCTATATAACCCCTCTAGACCTATTTAACCCTAACTGGTCCCATCTAACCCTAACTGGGCCTATTTAACCCTAACTGGATCTATTTAAACCTAACTGGGCCTATTTAACCCAATCACTTATGGGGGTCTATACAGACTCCCATAAGCCTCCATCTAATCCCATCCCTTATGAGGGTCTATACAGACCCCCATAAGCCTCCATCTAACCCCATCATTTATGGGGGTCTATACAGTCCCCCGTAAGCCTCTCTTTAACCCAATCAGTCCCATAAGGGTCTATGAGGGCCCTCATGGGACAATTAGAACCCTAATATTAACTCCATAAGTGCCATGAGGGTTCTTCGGGACCCTCATGACACTAAGAACAAACACTACACTACACTATTCCCCCCCCAATAAACCACTAAATCTAAACTACTATAAACTACTAAACTATTTGTGTATACTAATGTGATGCTTCATTTTACCATGGGCCGAGCCGGAGAAGACAAGAAGATGGACGGGGACATGCTGGAAAGGTAAGTTTAATACTGTATTTAGAATGTTTATTTATTCTATGTAGTGTTTAATTTTGTACTAATTTGATGTTTCTTTTTTTCCTAGGGGTTCAATCTGAAGGGACACCTGCAAAGGTAAGTAGTCTTATTTATTCTATTTTAGCTTAGATTTAGGGTTTAATGTATTATAGATAGGTGGGAAATGTATTAAAGATAGGGGGTTATGTTATGTAGATAGTAGTAATGTTTAACAGATAGAGGGTAATGTTATGTAGATGGGGTAATGATTTATAGATAAGGGTAATGTTTTATAAATAGGGGGTTATGTGTTATAGATCGGGGGTTATGTGTTTTAGATCGGGGGTTATGTGTTATAGATAGGGCTAATTTTTTTATAGATAGGGGTAATGTTTTATAGATAGGGGTAATATTTTGTAGATTGTAAGTTTGCAAGTTTTCAATCTTGTGTCCGTGCCTTGGAAACAAGCACTACAGTGCCTTGCAAAAGTATTCACCCCCTTGACGTTTTACCTATTTTGTTACATTACAGCCTTAAGTTCAATGTTTTGTTTATATGAATTTTATGTGATGGATCAGAACACAATAGTTGGTGAAGTAAAATGAGAAAAATTCACCCTCTTTGTTATGAAGCCCATAAAAAGCTCTGGTGCAACAAATTGCCTTCAGAAGTCACATACCGTATATACTCGAGTATAAGCCGAGTTTTTCAGCCCTTTTTTTAAGGCAAAAAAGGGCCCCCTCGGCTTATACTCCAGTCTCTTTCCCCCCCGTGCCTCTCTAACCCCCCCTTGTGTCTCTAACCCCCCCGTGTGCCTCTCTACCCCCCCGTGTCTCTACCTCCCCCCTCCTCAACCTAAACCCCCCTCAACCCCCCTACTCCACCTAAACCCCCCTAAATACCTCCCCCCTCTCCCCTCACTTACCTGCTTGTGCTCCGGCCTCCGCTCCTTGACCCGGCGCCGGCGCACATGTGACGTCACATGTGCGCCGCGTCATTAGCATATACCAGGTGGGGGCACCCGGTATATGCTAATGACGAGGCGCACATGTGACGTCACATGCGCGCCGGGTCAAAGAGCGGAGGCCGGAGCACAAGCAGGTCACATGATCTGTCTTTACATATACACACCTTTTTTGAAAGGCCCCAGAGGCCACCTAAGCAAGAGGCACCACTAACTAAACACTGCCATGAAGACCAAGAAACTCTCCAAACAAGTAAGGGACAATGTTGTTGAGAAGTACAAGTCAGGGTTAGGTTATAAAAAAATATTGAAATCTTTGATGATCCCCAGGAGCACCATCAAATCTATCATAACCAAATGGAAAGAACATTTCACAACAGCAAACCTGCCAATAGACGGCCTCCCACCAAAACTCACGGACTGGGCAAGGAGGGCATTAATCAGAGAGGCAGCACAGAGACCTAAGGTAACCCTGGAGGAGCTGCAGAGTTCCACAGCAGAGACTGGAGTACCTGTACATAGGACTACAATAAGCCTGACGCTCCATAGAGTTAGGCTTTATGGCAGAGTGGCCAGAAGAAAGCCAATACTTTCAGCAAAAAACAAAATGGCACATTTTGAGTTTGCAAAAAGGCATGTGGGAGACTCCAAAAATGTATGGAGGAAGGTGCTCTGGTCTGATGAGACTAAAATTAAACTTTTCGGCAATCAAAGAAAATGCTATGTCTGGCGCAAACCCAACACATCACATCACCCAAAGAACACCATCCTCACAGTGAAACATGGTGGTGGCAGCATCATGCTGCAGGGATGTTTTTCAGCAGCCGGGACTGGGAAACTGGTCAGAGTTGAGGGAAAGATGGATGGTGCTAAATACAGGGATATTCTTGAGCAAAACCTGTACCACTCTGTGTGTGATTTGAGGCTAGGACGGAGGTTCACCTTCCAGCAAGACAATGACCCCCAAACACACTGCTAAAGCAACACTTGAGTGGTTCAAGGGCAAACATGTAAATGTGTTGGAGTGGCCTAGTCAAAGCCCAGACCTCAAGCCCAATAGAAAATCTGTGGTCAGACTTGGAGCTGTGATTGCCGCAAAAAGGGGCTCTAGGAAATATTAATATTAGGGGGGTGAATAGTTATGCACATTGACTTTTTCTGTTATTTTGTCCTATTTGTTGTTTGCTTCACAATAAAAAAAAATAAAAAAACATCTTCAAAGTTGTGGGCATTTTCTGTAAATGAAATTATGCAAATCCTCAAACAATCCATGTTAATTCCAGGTTGTGAGACAACAAAACACGAAAAATGCCAAGGAGGTGAATACTTTTGCAAGGCACTGTATGTACATTTGATTCTAAGCTCAAAAACAGGGCCTTCCATTCTTTTTAAGGTGTTAAGTTTGTTTTTTGCCATGTACTAAACCCCTGTACAGCTCTACGGAATATGTTGGCGGAATGTAAATAAAGATAAAAATAATAATAATTAGGTACAGTTAGGGTTAAATAGGCCCAGTTAGGATTAAATAGGCCCACTTAGGTTTAAATAGGTACAGTTAGGGTTAGATAGGCCCAGTTAGGGTGAAATAGGTCTAGAGGGGTTAAATAGGCCAGTTATGGTTATTAAGTAAAGTTAAAAAGTGTTTATTATGGGTTAATGGGGTATAGTTAGAGTTAAGGGGTTAATGGGGTATAGTTAGGGTTAATAGTGTAGTGTTTATACTTTGTCATGTGGGTCCTGGAGGACCCTCATGGCACTTGTAGGTTTAACCTAGGGGTTAATAGTGTCCTATAGGGGCCTATATAGACCCCTATTGGACTGAGGGGGTTAATTTTGGTCTCATGCGGGTCTATATTGACCCCCATGAGTGATGGGGTTAATTTTAGGTGCCAGTGGGGTACTTATATAGTATAGTTAATTTTTGATTTCTCACAGGTCCTTTAAGGACCTTTAAGGTCCTTTCATGACCCGCTAGGGGCGCAAAATTAGAATTTTTAATGCAGCGGCGGTCCCACTGCAAGGGTTAATGTGGGTACCCTCTGGGGGTCCCGATGGGTACCCCGCAGCATGGGGGGGTTAATGTTAGTTGCTGCGGGGGGCTTAGGGTAATCATTAGTGTGCCGCCATCCCTTTAAGGAGCAGCGGCGGGAGATTTTAATCCAAGCCTGTACTCGGACGGGCTTGGATATCTTTAGGTGTTAATAGATATTAAATGCAGCACTGTACAGCGCTGTAATTGATAGGGGACAGATTGGGGGACATGAGGATGACATGTAGTACATTGGCTAGCTGGCATATCGCCGCTAGCCAATACTGTCATTTGTGGACACAAGTCCGCAGGGCTTGGAGAACGGGTTTACTGCCTTGGAGGTCATCCAAGCCCGTAGTCTTGGGCTTGGATGACCCCCAAGGCAGCAAACCGGTCTTCAAGCCCTGCGGACTGCGGCCACAAATGACAGTATTGGCTAGCGGCGATGTGCCAGCTAGCCAATGTACTACATGTCATCCTCATGTCCCCCAATGTGTCCCCTGTACAGTGCTGCAGTGTGCTGTGGCCCCTTTCATTTGAATAGAAATGTAGAAGTAGGGCCACGAGGGGCCGCACCACCCTCGCAAGGAATCACAGCTTTGCAGCCATTTTTTGGCCATTAATTGAATGAGGCCCATAGTCAGCAACAACTGAATGAGCAGCCATTTACCCATACCATACTTCCTAACCAGTGGTGAAGCTACTGTTAGTGCAGTAGGTGCAAAGCCCCATGTACTTCCTGCTTCTTTCAGCAGCCTGGTGTAAAGGGAACTCTTGATTTATCAGAGAAATGCATATCATTTTTTTTTTATATATATAGAAAAGTGATGCCTATATATATGGATCTACCATGTATAGAGACGCTGCAAGGGGGCCCACATATTACTTTGTACCAAAGCCCTCCATTCTCTAGCTCTACCTCTGCTCCCAACTGTCCCTCTTTTCAGGGGAAATCCTCCTGTCCTTTTTAGCCACCAAAATCCCCCTGTTTTAAAGGAAAATCACACATTTAATTATAAAACTTTGTTCTCCAGCTGTGATCATTCCCTGCTTCCTCTTGTGGTTTTCTCTCAAAGTCTAGGAGAAAGATATGTCTGTAGTGCCAGTTCTACATAATGTACTTCTATTCACAGCCTTATGAACATATTAATTGTGTTAGTTTACATATCTTACAAAATAGCCCTTATAAAACATACTAACATACGTTTTAATAATCGCACTCTGTACACTATCATCTCCGTCAGATCTCCCTTTCTCTAGATATTGAACATTTTTTGTAAGCAAAATAAAATCCTATTTTTCTGTGGTTAGTATTGATTTTCATACAAATGGAAGCAACATTGCAGAGTGAAGGAAGCAAAAGAAAAGATCGTGGCACAAAGCGAGGGCAGACACAGGCCCCATTTTGTCCTGGACACATGGGCTCTGTTCTCTGTGTTGGCCTTGGGTCTATGTAATACAAAAGCCGGCATCTGGACTGTGGAGCTGTTAGTGTTGCACCTTTGGCTGGTTGTCCCCCTGGGTTGGTCACAGGGTGTTTTGTTCCCATATGCCTCCAGGCTGCTCATTCTCAACCTCGATCTCCTATTCTCTCCACCATCTGCCGGGAGAAATTCCATCAAACCTGCCTTGCGGATAGAGTTTCTCTCTATTGTTGAGCCGCGGTGTGTTAGAGAAATCCAACCTATGATCAGGAAAGGTGGGAGGGACGGGATACAATGGGGAAGAACAGCTACTGTACACACAGCAGACAGGACGTCCTAATGTATCATTACAGGGTGCAAGCATGGGAACACCACATCTCTATTATATATCCATTATCTTACAGGAATGTAAATCCCACACAGACCTGGGGCCACAAATTACCTAATGTGTGGTCTGGTAACAAACATGTATATATGATTATTCTATATTGTAGTGCTCAAACAATAAGATTCTATTTGTTTATTTGAAAATATTATTTGAAGGGAAACAGAACAATGCCACTTTTTTACTAGTAATACTCTCCGGTGCTAAGCTTTGCAACCTACCACAAAACAAACTTTCTATAACACAATCTAAATTGATTATTATTATCATTCTTTTTTTATAAAGCACCAACATTTTCTTTTGCGCCATTTACAAAGTAGAATAGAGTACATTGGGTACAATTAGCAAATTAAAAAGGTCTAGATAAATTCTAACGTAAGTAGAAATACAAGTACAGTGCAATACAAATATGAAAAAAATGGGTCTGCAGACAGTTGGTGCCACGGAATTGAGGTCCCTACTCTGAAGAAATGTAGACGATGCTACTTTTTATAAAATATCTAATTACTAGCGAATTGCCCGTCAAAAAATGACGGGCATGAAATTGTAAGCCAGGGAATGTTGTTTGAGACATAATGTAAACCGTTTTTACGCTGAGTACTTTCAGCGCTCATTGCGAGGCTGTTGGATGTTGTTTTTTTTGTTATTAGAGAGGCTTTTGCTGTCATTGTAAGGTCGGCGCTGATCTGCTTTTTGCGCTTACTGCAAGGCTGTCCCCTGGTGTATTTTGTGTGGTATGAGCAGCGTTGGCGTTGGTTGTGAGGCGCGCAGTGAATGTCTCTTGTGTTTATTGCAATGTTTTTTTTCTTGTTTTTTTTTTTTGTGTATATGTATTTTTATATGCCAATGAAATTATGAATTCATTAATAAATTAATATACTTGACCTATTTGTAAGTAATATATGCAGGAAGCATTGTGCTGAAGAGCTGACAATCTGTTTTGATGTTCCTGCAGCATACAATGTAGGTTTGCAGTGTTGTGGAGCAGAGGTGTAAGTGTGAGCAATATGTGCAGTGTGTAGTGTAAATAGGCTGCGTGCGCGAGGGAAAGCCGTTAATGTAGCTGTGTACTTCTGCATTGTGTCAGTTAGTTTTGTAAAATGGCTTCCCAGAATGCAGCGTAATATATATATATATATATATATATATATATATATATATACAGATCTGATTTCAATTATCTGGCATTGTCCATTCCAAAGCTTTTCCGAATTAGTGATTTTGCAGGACCAGTGGTGGCTTCAACAAATACTGCAGTTCTATCTATTTATGTAAGGGAGTGATCATGCAGAGAGATAAGTTAAATCAATTATAAAGTGTTCCTTTAAACCAGTGCTTTTAGCATGTTTCATTTACAAAACTGGCTTTTATTTTTTGAGAATGCAATGAAACTAAACAATGTGTGCTAATAAAAATATGTCTGGATTAAAGATAATCGTGTCGGACCTATATATATATTATATGTTTCCCTTCAAATGCTAATTATATTGATATTTACAAATAAGACCCGATTGTTTGAGCACTACAGTATAGAACAATTATTTTTACTTGTTTGCAAACAGACCACATGTTAGTGAATGTGGCCCTAGGTATGTGTGGGACTTGCATTCCTGTAAGATAATGTATATATAGTATAATCACATATTATAATTGTCTCGCAGCGAGGCGAGCCATTAAATCGTAGCACTTTGGCAATGAGCGCCACAGGCGCTCATTGCAGGCGAGCCTTGTGTAGCGAGGCGAGCCGTTATGTTAAACCGTAGCACTTTGGCAATGAGCGCCACAGGCGCTCATTGCAGGCGAGCCTTGTGTAGCGAGGCGAGCCGTTATGTTAAACCGTAGCACTTTGGCAATGAGCGCCACAGGCGCTCATTGCAGGCGAGCCTTGTGTAGCGAGGCGAGCCGTTATGTTAAACCGTAGCACTTTGGCAATGAGCGCCGCAGGCGCTCATTGCAGGCGAGCCTCGCGTAGGAAGGCGAGCCGTTAAACCATAGCACTTAGAAAAAAAATACGAGATGAAAAAAATTACAAGATAAGCGGCGGAACCAAAACAATAAAAAAAAAACACTAAATACACACTAAAAAATAAAATAAAGGTCACTTACAGCATGGGGAACCAGGCAGGACGTCTGGAAGTGAGTTGGAACAATTTACATCGATTTAGCCGAGTTACAAAGATCGAAAATCGGCTAAGCGAGAAAAAAATGGCCGCCGAAAAAAATGAAAACGAGGCTATACTACTACGAACTGCGTAAAACACAGCCACAGACGTATGTGTTTGAAAAACAACGAGATAAAGGATGCGGATTAACCGCGCAATGAGTAAAAAGACAGTAGCGAGTACATTTTACGAAACGCAATTACAGATTTAACGCCTTTGTCTCGCGCAACATTGGATTTACCGCCTAAACCAACGCATTTTATGAAAGTTGAAAGTTACAAAAATTAAAATTAAAAAAAAAAATGTTTACATTTATTTTAAGGAAAAAAAAAAGGGATAAATGTAGCATCATGTTGTGTGGCAAACAAATTTCACAACATTTAACCATCATTTGACCGTTTGACCATATTTACTGTTAAACCGTAGTACTTTAGCGGGCTTAGCTATGAGCGCCGCAGGCGATCATCGCGCGGCGAACCTCGCACAGCGAGGCAAGCCGTTAAACCGTAGTACTTTGGCAATGAGCGCCGCAGAAAAAATGGTGGACGAACTATAACCACGGAAAACACGTAACGATAATCCGCTAAGATGCATACCACACATTATCCGCCATTTTAGGATAATGCGGAAGTACACAGCTACGTTAACGGTTTCGGCTCGCGCACGCAAACTATTACACTGCACCTGTTCATCACGCTTACACAGCAGCTCCACACCACTCATGCTGCAGCAACATCAACACAGATTGCCAGCTCTTCAACACAATGCATAAAAATACATAAATTCATTTATTAATTTGTATTCCATATTTCAGTAGTACACAGAAAACAACATTAGCTACCTTACAATTCCATATGTATATTAATAACTAAACAACTTTTAAAACATACACATCTCATTGCCGTCATTTTTTGACGGGCAATACGCTAGTGGATATATAATACAGATTTGATGTTCTGATGCGTTCACCCTGTAATGATACATCAGGATGTCCTTTCTGCTGTGTGTACAGTAGCTTTAAGTACTAGAGAAGATTTTTCTTACTAAAATGAATATAATAGGACTATTAATATAAATATCAGTAAATCTAGATTCAAAGGTTACATTTTCATCCAATGTGTCTTCCAATACTGGATTACTGATAGGATGGAAAAAACAAAAAGGAAAAAGCAAAGAGGGATAAGATCTGAGTGTAAATATTTGTCTCAAACATAAACCAAGATATTAAACAAACTACATTGCGCTCATGAGCTCTTGTGCGCTCCTGAAAATGCCTTGTGTGTATTAGAGGCACGCGCTGCCTCTCAGGTGATGGCTGTTTTCTGGGTTGGTCATGTCCTCTGGGATAGATGTTTCTTGGATCAAATAGGAACCTCCAAAGACGAACCAACACAGTTTATGAAGAATTATTGGAAAGCTAATGCTACTTTAGTTTGAGAGTTTTCAATCGTGTAATGTGCTTTGCAAACAAGCTCTATGTATGTTTGATTGGAATCTCAAAGACAGGGTCCTCCATTATTTTGCAATGTATTAATTTTGTTTTTGCTGTATACTTAACCCCTGTATAGCACTAAGGAGTGTGCTGGTGCATTACAAATAAAGGAAAATAAAATACTTGTATTGATGCATTTTATTCTATTTGAGAAAATCATTTTTGAAATAAAGGAAACAGTAATCTTTTAACTGTAGAGAAAAAAATTGTAGAGCAACATTTGTAGAGAAACTCTTAAATTTAGCTAAATCTGTGTGTGTCACTGGGTATTCCTTCTTTTGGACTGTAAGGGCCTCATTCAATTGAGAAATTGTAAGTTACTGGAGCCAGTAATGTAGGCCGGAAACAAATTTACTATTCATTTGGCGTCTTTTTGTGA